>OZ024743.1:284846013-284878513 GCA_964016885.1 Eledone cirrhosa | reverse complement strand
ACTGAACACAGACAATATAGGATTTGAGAGGACTTTTTAGTCTGAATGAATGTGTGACAGCCTCTCTAGTATTGGTGCCATGAAAACACTCACCTGGTCTCCCTCTTCCACAGATTCCATTTACTACAAATGCTCTACATTTGTTTAAACAACTCTCCTTCTACTTATGTATCTTATTCCATATCAGAGCAAACGTTTCTCTCATACAACATCTCATTCCTCCTGTTTTTCTCTCAGTTCACTCATGCTTCGTTGTTCATGCACACCAACATTACACATACAGCGTTCCATTCCAGTCTATCGTAAATATTCCGCATTCATAGCCCAATTTTGCTACCATGAAGCATAGCAGTTTGAACATACACATACACACTTACAAGGTATATATACATACACACAATCACATGTATGTATATATTCATACATACGTGTACACATATAATGTATTCATATGTATGTAGATATATATTTAAACACACATACACACATCTATTTACAAACATATTTATTGATAAATCAAATAAAATAAAATTCATTGACTGAATATTCAGATCAATATAATTGTAAACAATCTAATATGACCTCTCCAACTCCTGCTCACTGCACACTTTCCATGGGTGGTAACTTCCTATTTCCCCTATACAACAATGACCATTACAGATCTATTGATAACTTAACAGACATAATGGCAACCCCTTATAATGCTGAGCTGCTCCTTGGTTTAAATGTTTTTCTTGCTATTTACCCTAATACCCCCCTCATGCAACAATGATTCAGTGATGGTTGTATAGTAGTATAGTCATTACAATGATATTGTAAACACTACTAGTTGAGCATTGAAGGCAGCATGGTAGTAGCAGCATTATACTGCACAGCTGCAATAACAGAAATGTTATAAAGTGTTGGAATAGGGGCTATGGTGGTAGTAATGATATTATTCTTTTATATTTATAATTATTATTAAATTATATATATAATTATTATTAAACATGAATTCTGAAAAGGCAATGGATTAGCAGAATTCATAAGGTGTTGAACAAAATGCTTTGTAGCATTTAATTGTGTCATTTTATTTTCTGAGTTCAAATCCCACCAAGGTTAATTTTGCTTTTATCCTCCTGGGATTGGTAAAATAATCATCAGTCATGTATTAAAGTTTATATCTGTCCAAGTTGTTGTTGTTGTTCTCCTTCTCCGCCTCTTCTTCTTTCTTTACCCACTTATTCCTGAGAGGTCGTGGGGCAGAGTCTTCAAGCACACCTTCCAATTGCCATTGCCTAGGTGCCTTTCCAGAGATCCAGGCCACCCAGCACATGTGAGTCAGCCAGAAAATACCTTCTCTGTTTAAGGCATTTAACATCTTGGGTTGAATTTCATCCACCTCAGTGCCCTTGCCACATTTGAGTTCTTTAATTGTTCTTGTGACCTCAGTCTCCAAGAAGTCAGACATTGCTCCCAGATGCACCTCATGTACATCAGAAGATGCTGTTGTGACTGGGTTTAGGAGATCAGCATAGTATTCTCTCCACCTCATGAGGATGTACCTCTCTGAAGAGAGGAGAACCCCAGATCCATTCCTGATAGCAGGCGTGGAGGAGGATATCTTATGAAGTTGGTGGATGGTCTGCCAGAACACTTTATTTGTTGATCTGAAGTTGGTTGCTTATTTGTCCAGCAGGAGCCCAGTTATATTGCAACTAAACATCATATCTGGTGGCTGTATCACTATCTGTGATCTACAACCTGTTCTTTGGCAGAATAGCTCTGCCAAGAAAAGTATCAAGTTGAGAAATAATATTATGAATTCTAACACTATTATTATTGTAGGCAGTAGCATGCAGAAAGAGGAGCATCAATATCAGGGCAATTGGCAGGGTGGGGGGCATCCAACCAACATGTCATGCAAGGTTCTCCATTGAATACAGTTACAGAGCACACTGCCCACTCAGAATTCTCAAGCATCTACTCAAAATTCCACACAGATCAAAAGGGACCTATACTTGAGTTTTAGGGACATACAATCAACAGAAACTATCAGGCAGTTTTCTAAATTGTGCTTATGTCTTGTTAAGAAGCACTTACAAGAGATATGACTGAAGTAAGTACATGTCTTGAGAGGTGAGGACAATAGACATCAAGTGTCTTGCATTGCAAGGCGATGTGTTAGTGTAAATTGAGATGTTGGGGGAAATGTCACAGTTAAGATCTATAATCCATGTTTGTGGTGTCATGATAAGCCTCATCATCCTACTGTATCACGACAGGGACAATTAAAGATCAACTCATCTCTCATATACGAGGGTAGGCTGACTATGAAAGATTTATGATAGAGCTGTGAAATCTTACATGCATCAATTTCAACTCTTTTTATCAATAACTGCATCGTTTCTTTCCTGGGACTATGTTGAAAAATAAATCTCACTTGGTCATTCCATGAGAATATCTTGATCAGTCTATGAACTTTTCAGCCTATAAACTGTTCACCCTTGTAACTTAACATTCTCTTCCACATGAAACAACATTAACTATATAAAGCAGTACTATGACTACATTACATTAAAAGTTGGTTACGTTTAAGGTTAAAGTTACTCTTATACTGACAATTTTCACAACAATCTGTCCACTTGTAAAGATATTATAATCATTTGGATTAACACATCTGCTTTTAGATATTTTCTGCAAAATCATTACAGGATGTTAAGAATTAAAAGAGAAATTTATGCCTGGCTTTCTCTTTGCTTCATGTAAGCACACAGTAGGATGGTAGAGCACTAAGGATCACTGATATTCATTCAGATAGTTGCTTGAAACAATGGTATGGATTTAAACATTTAGATATCTACCCAAATATATATGCACACACACACACACACACACACACACAAACACAGCCGATTTCTGAGAAGCTGAATAAATACTAACTTTATTTTATTTAGATGATAGTGAAAAGAGATGTAGTAATTGATAAATTTATCTTTTACTTTTCATCAACAAATTTTATCTGAAATACAGGTGATATGGCAGTTGTGGTGGAATTAGCACGAAGAGAAATCTGAGAAGTGTACTCCCATTTGGCTATATTATAGTACATAATATAATGACATAGTCTTGAAGAATTGTAATACATTCTTCACATATTCATTAACAGAATCATTTTACCACTTACAGCTGACTGCAGCATTGATATACACAGTAAACTCAGCTATCTTATTTCTATTCCTCCACACTTACTTTTAGCATCTTTGTTTATGTTCTTTTTTTTTTTAGTACCCTTTCTCAGTCTATTTCAAAAGGCAAAACAAATTATTATTATAACATTTATTTTTGAGATTTAATTACTATATTTTTACTCCACGAAAATAAAAAAAGAGGAAATTATATATGGTGGATAACAATTTTGAAACCTTGCATTAGAAATAAAGTTTTAAGTTCAACCTTCACCCAAAGGTGTGTAGATGTGTGTAACTATGATAAAATAAAGATGATTAGAAAAAAATGAGAAAAAAGAAAACACACACACACACACGCACGCACGCATGCACGCGCGCGCGCACACACACACACACACACACAAAGATGAGGTCAATACTCAAATGGAAAGAAAGTTTTCTATAATATAACTTTTATGGAAGTTCCTTTTATTTATCAATGACAATAGCTTCATATTAATATTTTGAATCCCTAGTTTATCTTTTTATAATACATACTTCTTTAGAAGAATGTATTTTTATATTTTGATATATAAATTTGAATAATGAATATTTGTTTTTTAATATTGTTAAGCCAGAGAGGAAAGGACAGTGCACATGTCCCTTTTCAGGGGCTCTGGGACAGATGGGAGGGAGAGACATGGTCTAAATGCTTGCAACAGAGTGAATATTGCTAAATACAACCGATAGCTAAATGGCAGTGTTAAACTTGACAACTAATTAAGTCTATCACATGAGTAGGGTACAATGAGATTTGAATAAAGAACGCATAAAGCTAGAACAAATAAGGCAAAACATTTCGTCCAATGCACTAACCCAGCACCATAGATTGGTACTTTATTTTATCAACCTTGAAAGGATGAAAGGCAAAGGTGACTATGGCAGGTTTTGAATTCAGAGTGCAGAGAGCTGAACAAATGCTGTTAGGCATTTTGTACTATGCTCAAACCTTGCCAATTAAATGGATAGATAGGTCTTAAAGAGAAAGTTAACAGTGGCTGTTTTCAGTTTATAATAATATGTCCTATGTCAATGTTTTTATTCAGTATAAAGAATAATTTTTCTTCCTTGAACTATATTTTATTAACCATACTTTATTCTTCTTTGCTACATCATCTCCAAATCCACACTTTGTTTGAAAAATAACCAGTATAGGAAAAGGAACATTAAAACAGTGACAATATAAATACATACATACATGTGTGAGTGTGTGTAGATAGCCAGCCACACAACCCAACAATTGATCCTTTACATAGTTACTCGGCCTGCTAGAAATAGTAGCCAAATCTCCCTAAAACCAGTCTTACTATCTTTAAAAAGGACACATTAAACCAACAAAGGATACTTTCTAACTAAAAAGTACAATGGAAACCTATTATCAACCAGGTAGGCTAAAACATGTAAAATTATATGGCTTTGCTGATGGTTTACTAATTGGCTGTAGGAATTTGAAATCATAACTTCATAATCTTAATCCTTTAGACATTCACATGTTAAAGTTTATTAGGATGCCTATTTATTCTTTATTGAATCAGACATAGAGTACTATCAGAAGTTACTTTATCCATATAGTTTCTCCTGATGGAATATGAAACCAGAAGAGGAATAATACTAAATACTAATAGATATTTATTCCCATGTTTTACCTCTCAGTTAGCTCTCTATCAGCTGACATACACAAGATATTGCTTGAAGTCAGACAGGCATAGTTCTTGAATAGATACTAAATCCTTATTTCACAAATATAACTTGTCTCCACAGTGTAAAAAAAAAAGTCTTGCCATTTTCTGCAAAAGGTCGACAGTAGGAGGGTAGTGAAAATGGAAAGATGATAGAGGTTAGAATGTAGACTAAAAACAAAATAGGAGAGGGAGAAAACAAGAGTATATAAAGGAACTAAAAATAATTAAGAAATGCTCGTCTCCATTTCCCATAAATACTTCAAACAGAGTACTTTTACATTACAAGCTGAGGCAGTATGAACCAGCTGAATCTATAAAGGTGTAGAAGAAATCTCTCATAAACCAACTAAATCAGCTGAAGCTATCTAAAATATATTGAGGTGTAACTGATAGCAGCTGGAGATTCTACCTACCAATACCTATCTTTCAAAGTAAAGGTAAAAATAATCTGTTATTCCATCAAATAGGGAAGAACATGTTAAAAAAGAAGCAAAAAACCCCAAATAATAAAGAAATATTGCTAGCAAATCACTGGAAATATAAGATAATTTTTTGTTAGGGATTTCATTGCAACCTAGTGAAATGAGATTAAATGAAAAATAAGGTATATGTCTCAGACCCACTTAAAACTATCTGGTTCGACTTCTAGCAAGAATAGAAATGTAGAACTGACTGCTAGAATTTCAACTGGCTCTTATGGTGAATAGATTAAAGTTAAAGTATAGGATATAAATAAACCTTGATTTGCTCAATGTGGGTTCATATATTTTGAGACAAGTAAAAGGAAAAAGAAGTTAAAAAAAATAAGATAAAGAAAAGAAAAAAGAGTAACTAAGAAGGTAATTGATAAAACGTGTCTGTAAAAGAGTGCTTGAATATGCAAGAAGATTGTGGTATATACCAAGATAAATATAACTAGAAGCATCTTCAAATATTATGGTCAAAACAATATTGTTCTGAAATATAAGCTATACAATATTTAATTTTGTTCCTCTTGCTTTCAGTTTTAAATCTCAATGTGACTGACTTTGTCTGTCATCCTTCCAGGGTTTGATAAAATAAATATTAAAAAAACACACTGAATCAGACCAGTGAACCTTTTAAAATAGTATATCCCTTGTGCCTAGATTAAAAAAAACAACTAAGGAATTATAATAATTCTATTTGGTGGCTTTTCCTGGATATTCCTTAACCTCAGCAATACCAAGATTGGTTTTAGACGAAATGATTATTACTTAGATAAAGTAGTTACCTTGTGCTAAGAATTATTTTTAATTCTTTAGTTTTGTAAGTTTAAAAAAAAAATCTATTTGGTTGCCTTTCCTGGATATTTCATAACCTCAGCAATATCAAGATTGTTTTTAGAAAATGAACATTTCTAATAGTGGCTATTGCCTTCCTCTCCATTATGAGGCAATACACCTCATTTATATAGTGTAAATATATAATATGTAGTTTGGATATACGTTATTGAGTTTCAAGGCAATTTTTGAAAGTGGGGTGTCAGTGTAATAATTAGAGCTGAGAATTGAAACAGGACAGCAAACTTGGCTTGTTTGGAATTATCACATTTACAGGCATGCTTATGCAATCATATCTAAATCACAAACAATAATGTTTATGCAATCCTGTTTATGCAATCCATTACAATGTTGTAACTACACAGATTTTTAAACTGTTTAAAACCACAAGTATTTTTTTAAAATGAAAAAAGACAACATTTTGTTGATCAAGATAATGTGCTAAAGTGGAAACTTCAAAAACTAATAGCGCAAATTGAACAAATAGTAAATTTAACAACTTTCACATTTAACAACAAAAAAGTTTCTCTTAAAACCATTTTCTTGTTTTTACCAGTGTGTGGAACATGTAACATATTTATTTGTAAATTTAAAAACTTTTAGATTTTCCCAATGATTGATATATATAGTAATTGTTTCAGATATAATAGTAGACAGCATGGCTGAATGGTTAAGAATTTCACTTCACAATCATTAGCTCCTGGATTTGATTTCACTGTGTGGCATCTTGGGCAAGTGTCTTTTATCATATTCTTGGATCAATCTATGCCATGTGAGTGAAATTGAGTAGATGGAAGCTGATTAGAAGTTCATTAGATGGATTGTATGAGTAATTCAAAAGACTAGTCTTGTCATACACTGTGCCGCCTTGAGAATTTCATTAATGGTATAAATGGTATATATATATATATATGTCTCTGAAATGCTCAGCTACTTAAATGTTCTCATGAGCAGGCTGTTCCATTGAGTGAATGACTGGAACACTCATCGTCGAAACCGGTGAAGGTCCATTTCATTCCAGATATAATAAGTGCAATAATAATTGTTTTTACTTTAGGCACAAGGCCAGCAATTTGAAGGGGAGGGGAAAGTCGATTAAATGGACCCCAATGTATTACTGGTGCTTTAGCGACCATGTAAGGATGAAAGTCAAAGCTACCCTCAGTGGGATTTGAACTCAGAACGTAAAGGACCGTAACTCTATGCTGCAAAGCTGGATGTCCGGTGCTCTACCCATACTGCCAATCCACTGCCCTCATAAGAACAATAATAATAAGATTAGTTCCAACAATTGCGGAAAACCATAGTAGAAGCAACCTATACTCAAAGATACATTTCCACATACCTATTATGCAATTACAAGACTACGGATTGTTAATTCTATGAATAGTTAGATGTTGTTGGATCTCATTGCCCTATTTTTTATACATTTTATCTCAATTTCCTAGAAAATACCCTTTCTTTGAAATAATTATTTCTTTAAATATTTTTTATTTCCTTTTCACATTTCATATACATTTAATTGCAATTTTACATTTTCATTCATATACGTTTATAATTCATAATTTAAAATATCAGTCATATACAGGCATGTCTGAATGATTAGGGAGGTCACATAGTTTTGGGCTCCATCCCACTATGCAGTACACTGGGAAAATGTACACTGGGTTGACCAATGTTTACTGTAAAAAAAAGCCTATTCTATGCATTTATATATGTATCATGATGATGTTGATGATGATGATGATGATGATGTGTTTGAGTGTGTTGCACATGTCAGTTTACAGATATCTGCACACACATTTTGTTTTGGAGTAGGAGTAACTAGAAGAAAACAAAATAAGAGGAGACACAGTGGGCCAAAATAGTTGTTGAGATGGTTAGGCCACAGAATGTGTGATGAAACAGCTTTGACAATTAAATAACCATCCAGTTACTAAACCAACCAAGGAATGGATTAGTTACCCAACTAATAATAAAATTGACATGAAAATCAACTGGAGTGTGTATTTTTATTGGTTGCATGACCTTCTCAAAGCATAACAATATCTGTTTCAACACACAATTTCACATCATGTCATCAAGTATCTTCAAAACAAATAAAAAATAAAAAAACAAAACAAATAAAAAAGTGTATGTGTGTGTGTGTATATATATATATATATAGTAGAGATTCAGGGCCCAGTGACTGAGCTCTTGGCATTGGGCCCTAACTCTCTACTATATTAACACTCTACTATTCCAAATATTGAGTACTCTGCTGAATAATAGTCTTAATAGTTTAAAACTGGTAAAATCTCTCTCTCTCTCTCTCTTTCTCTCTCTCTCTCTCTCTCTCTCTCTCTCTCTCTCTCTATATATATATATATATATATATATATATATATATAAATACATACATACAGTCTGAAACTAGCTGTTGAAATGGCAAGTGCTCTGCTGTCGGGTCCCAACTCTTTGTAATATAGCCATACTCTACTACCCCAAGTATCAAGTACTCTGTTGAGTAATGGTCTAACCAGTTTCAAACTGGTTCTATTCTGATTTACACACATACACACACATACACACACACATATATATATATATACACATACATACATATATGCATATAGTTATATCTCCAGGCATTATATCATCATCATCATATATGCATCAAAGATTAGATTATAACATATACGTGTATGAGTATGTGAGTGTGTATGTATGTTTGTATGTGTATTCAAGTGTATGTGAGTGTGTGTGTGTATAAGTGTATATACAGATGTATGTGAATTCATGTGCACACAACCAGAAAAAAGAAAAAATACCAAGTCACTAATGGGTAGTGTTATTGATGTTTAGTAGAATAGACAACTGCTGTTCAAGACGGACTGAGCAGACTAGCAGGATTAGAGTTAATTCCTGCACACACTTGACTGACTCGGCAGCAGTATTACTGCTATCGAGCAATGTGTATGTGTTTGTGTGCATATGCTAGCATATATGTGTGTGTGTGCACGTGTGCATGCATGTGTGTGCACATGTGTATGCATGTGTGTGTGTGTGTGTGTGTGTGTGTGTGTGTGTGTGTGTGTGCGTGCAGGAGAGGTAAGCAGGTGATTTAGGTTATGGACCTTCTCCTCATCATACAATGAACTAGAAAAAACTGTAGCTGTCTTGGAAGCAGGTCTGAAACACACACACACATATGCATGTATAACTGAGATTATTAAAAATATCCTGTTATTTATTTTAATAGCAAGTTCGTCAATATGATGTTGACTTGCATTCTACAAGTATGGATTAGAACTACCAATTTCATTGAAACAATATATATGAGTGTCGGCTGACAAAGATACTCTCATGGAATGACAAGATGAGGTTTATTTTTCAACATAGTCTCTGGAAAGAAACAATGCAGTTAAATATTAGAAGAGCTGAAATTAATGTATCCAAGATTTCACAGCATCACATTTTCATAGACAGCCTATGAACTTTTCAGCAGACCTTCATATTAGAAAAGTAGAGGGTTGTTGCTATCACACTATTGATAGCTGCGTTAACTCTTTCATAACAATATTTCTAATGAAATATACTCTATTTCAATTAATTCATGAAGAAATTTGAGGTATTTACTAAAATTATTAATTATTTCATTACTAAGACTAGCAGAAAAACCACCCTTCGGGTGGATTGGCAGGAAAACCACCCTTCGGTGGATTGGCAGTATCAGTAGAGGGTCGGACGCCATGCTTTGTAGCACAGTTACGTCCCTTTACGGACTGAGTTCAAATCCCGCCGAGGTTAACTTTGCCTTTCATCCTTACGGGGTCGATAAAATAAAGTACCAGTAATACACTGGGATAATTGCTGGCCTTGTGCCAAAAAGTAGAAACAATTATTTATTCAAAGTAATCCAACTTATTTTACAAACGGGATAAAAAAAAAAAAACGTACACAATCCCGCAGACCTTCCTTTATTATAGTTTAGATAGGAACTTAATGTATGGTTGTTATAGAAAATTATGATGGAAAGTTTAAATTTATGTAGGAACCCATTAAAATGGATGGTTTTGTTTAATAAAGAGAGACAGTTTTCAGCAGGTTGGTATCAAAAAGAAACTTACTATTAAATTTATCAGGATAACAGTGGTGAGGAGGAGGAGGAGGAGGAGGAGGAGGAGGGTGAAATAAACTTTGAGTAAAGTTTTTACAAATTCTCACAGGAAAAAAAAGTGATACTGATGATGATGACTAGTGATACTGACGACAGGTCTTTTCCTTTTGTGTTATTCCTTTTTAATGGAGTCTGTGTATGTGTAGATGAATGATAGGATCTGTGTGTGTGTGTGCATGTTTGTGTGAGTGTGTGTTGGGTTGCCGGTAATATATAGAGTGTTATTGATAGATAATATTGATGTGATGGCAGTGTACTTCAGCAGGTGTGTCACTCCACCTGTCACAGAGTTGATTGATCATGTAGAGGCCTCTCTTAGCCAATCAGAAATCTACAGTTTTAAAAAAGATACAGAGGAGAATGTAAGTCAATCCTAGATACCCAAGAAGATGGGATGGTCATGGCTACAATGACTTTGCTTATAGGTATGATCAACTAGGATTGACTTGAGAATAAACAATTCCAAAGTGACAGGCTCTGTCAAGTTGATTTGCTTTAGATGTGACCCAAATGGTTGTGAAATACACATAACACTTGTATCTATATACACATACACACAGACAAACACATATTCATAAACATGAAATTGTTGGAAATTTGATGAAGCTTATTTATATCTCAAGCTTAGCAATTACAGGCAACTGTAACTCTTAGCATCCTGTAATGATTTACCAGAAAATATTTAAAAATGAGTTTGTTAATTCAAATGTTTATAGTATCATTACTAATGGACAAGTCATTGTAGCAATTTGCAATACATTAAAGGCTTCAATATTTAATGTGATGCAGTCATAGTGTTATTTTCTACTTGTCAATGATTTTTCTGTAATGCTGTTTTATGTAGTACAGCATGTTAAGAGTTAATACAGAGTAAAAGCCAGCTGGGGTTCACATTTTCTTCAACTCTTCTTCAGCTGTGCTATAATTACATATTGACATTGTGTATACTTATAATATACCTGTATCTTAAAAGAAATAACCTTTTTAAGTTTCATATTTATGTCATTAGAGCAGATATGATTGACTGACTTCACCTATAATTTTCAATACTATTATTATTATCATTACTATCATGGTGGGAGAAATGGAAGGACACTAGAGTAAAGACCTAATATAAGAAGTAGATTGGCAGACATTTAGTTACAGCTCTACATTTTCTGTTCAAATCCTGTCAAGGTCAACTTTGCCTTTCATCATCATCATCATCATCATCATCATCATTGTTTTTACATCCATTTTTCCATGCTTGCATGGGCTAGTTAGGTCCTTTTCAGCACAGAATCTCACAGCCATATTCCTTTGTCATCTCCTCTATGAATCACAGTGATTTGAAATCATCTCTTACCACCTCTGCCCAAGTCTTCCTTGGTCTATCTCTATTGGGTTGTTAAAATAAAATGCAAGCTACATACTGAAGTCGATGTGATCGACTTTCCCCTTCTACCAAATTTTAGGCCTTGTGCTTAAAGTAAAACTTGTGCCAAAGATAGAAACAATTATTACTGTACCTTCTTTAACCATTTCACGCAATCACTTGCCTCGGGTATGGTCTAAGGCAATAGAAAGCAACTGAATAGTTGCTTTTAGATACCTGAATAGGGAATATTATACAGGCACATTATTTACAAATCCCGCCGAGGTTAACTTTGCCTTTCATCCTTACGGGGTCAATAAAATAAAGTACCAGTAATGTACTGAGTAATTGCTGGCCTTGTGCTTAAAGTAGAAACAATTATTTACATAAAGAAATATATGGTTTGTATGTATAACTTGATAGTGAATATTGATATGTAGCTATAAATATATATATGCATGCATGGTCTAATAAGTTCTAAGGGAGTGGTAGGGTTGCTGTTTTGAGATACAACATTTTTATGGCACTTTTAAAACTTGGCAGAGTCCATCTCTCCAGGTCTGAATACAGCAGATGTTTTCCAGAGAAAGATAAAAATATTGAAAGAAAGGAAGAGAGGAAGAGATATACTTGAGTGGTACATTTTTTATCAACTTCAAATGGATGAAAGGCAAAGTTGATCTCATATATATGTGTATATATATATATATATATATATATATATATATATATATATATACACACACATACATATATATATATATATATATATATATATATATAGTGTAGGTAGTATGGTGAAGTACTGGTGTTGGTACCAAATCAAGCACTCTATGCACAGGCAGAGTGTATATAATAGAAAAAACAATGTAGTTTTGTTTACATATGAAAAATATTTATTGTGTATTGACCTGTTACGCGCGTTTCACATAGGATTAGCTAAAAGTGACCCATAGGAGTATGGACCTGACTCCAGTATCGATCTACTCCTCAGACTGGTGATGTGACAAAAGATATATTTTTATATATCTTTTGTCGCATCACCAGTCTGAGGAGCAGATTGATACTGGAGTCAGGTCCATAACTCCAATGGGTCAGCTTGAGCCAATCCCCTGCAAAATGCATGTAACAGGCCAATACGCAATATTTTTCATATGTAAACAAAACTACATTGTTTTTTCTATTATATATATATATTTCTATTATATATATATATATATATATATATATAATATATATAATTGTTGGAAATTTGATGAAGCTTATTTATATCTCAAGCTTAGCAATTACAGGCAACTGTAACTCTTAGCATCCTGTAATGATCTACCAGAAAATATCTAAAAATGAGTTTGTTAATTCAAATGTTTATAGTATCATTACTAATGGACAAGTCATTGTAGCAATTTGCAATACATTAAAGGCTTCAATATTTAATGTGATGCAGTCATAGTGTTATTTTCTACTTCTCAATGATTTTTCTGTAATGCTGTTAGGAAAATAGTTAGAACCTCTGCCATCGGAGTTCTGACTATTTTCCTATTACCCACTCTATTACCCAAAGTATCGAGTACCCTGGTGCATTATGGTTCACCTGGTTCCTTACCACACTTCCTTCGTTATATATATATATACTGTATATATATATATATCATCATAATCATCATATATATATATCATCATCATCAATATATATATATAAGTTATTCCGGGTTGAATCGGAGATAACCACAGTAAGTAAGGCACTCAATATATAGCAGAGTATAAAAGTTTTAATATAGAAGAGCTTCTACAGGACTAGAACTATATATATAAACAAGTGTAGCAGTATATAACATAATTAAAAAGGACAACTTTTAAAGTGTCACATTAATTTACTGATACTCTGTAGATTTAGATCAATATAGGAATATAGGTATATGTGCTGTGCTAATCAATAGCAATTTCTGAATATTCTGAAGAGATGGTTCACTTGGGATATAGCTAATATATAATTTTATTATCATACCTAATATGACGAGTGGGATTGTTCCCTTTTTCAGGTGCCACATCTTTTCTATCTATATTTCTAGGACTTTGTATTCGCTTAGCTTTTCAATTTTTTTAATGTTTTTATTTGATGGAATACTCATATCAAGTAATTTGTAGGTTTTCTCCTATTTTCTATCTTTGATGATGATAATGATATGTGGTTTATTCACTTAAGTTATTTGGTCTGTGCTGACTGGGAAATCACAAAGTATTGTTACATTATCTGCTCCTATTACTGGCTCAGGATGGTGTTGATGCCTGTTTATTCTGTAGTGGTGGCACAGCTTCCAGAGTATGTATTGGTCTACTCTGTCATGATGTTTCTTACACTCTAACATCCAGAAATAAGATAGCCTATTGTTTCATTTTGGTCACAAAACCTGTATTTTGTGACAGCAACATTTAAAAAAATATAAGCTTGGTAGATTTTGGTGAGCATGTTATTGTCTTGTGATACCAGTATGAATTCTTCTGTCTCTGTTTTTAGTTTTGATCACCTCAGCTATTGATGGGTTGTCTCCATCAGCATCTTCACTTTGGAGTAAATACTGTCCGTGGGAAGACTTTTGACTCAATCAGTTTTCTTGGCCATACATTTTCACAAGTTGATTGATGTCTTTAGCTTGCCTATTTGTAGCAGTTCTTCTTCTTCTTCTTCTTCTTCTTCTTCTTCTTCTTCTTCTTCTATCATTGTGGTGTAATTGGTAGACTACTGAATGCCTTGTGGTTCTTTTATATTCTGAGTTCAATTCTACCAGGGATGACTTTATCTTGCAATTCTCTGGGGGTTCAATAAAATCAGTACAAGTCTAGTATTGGGATAACTTAAATTGATTATAACTCTCACCAAGAAATATTGTTATGCTTCATGCAAACAAAATAACAACAACTACTACTACTACTACTACTACTACTACTACTACTACTACTACTGCTGCTGCTGCTGCTGCTGCTGCTGCTGCTGCTGCTGATACTACTACTACTACTTTAATATAAATAATTCAATTTCTTTATTTCAATCCTTTTGATTAGATAGGTTAGATCTAAATTCTGATATAACAGGGAAAAGTAACATGAAATTTATAACAGTGATTTTTGTTTTGCTCTTATTGGATTTCTTTATTGAGCTGCTATATAGTTATTCAACCCACTTAATATAGCAACAGAAGATGTAAACTACATGCTAAATCTAAATATTTTATGACATTAACCGTGATGATTAAAAACTGTTCAACTTTATTTCAGTTTTCTATAACTTTTAGTAAATAATTTTTCTCACTATTTCAAATTTAAGTTATCTAATTATAAAGAAAGATTTGTTGTTTGAGAACACTAATTGTTTTGGTTATATTTTTAAAAAGATTCACAACTTAATTTACTGTCTGAAAAATCTGATCCCCCAAAGAGTAGATATTTATAATTGGTTTAACCTGAAAGAAAGGGATGTGCCTATAGTCATCACAGGTCTTATGAGATCAGTTAAACCTTTAGCATTCAAACCAGATAAGTTCAAGCATTATCAAAATAATGTTATTTGCACAAAATGACTACTCTAACTTTTGTTCAGATATTACATTTGGTATATTAAACTTCCTATTTTTTAAATTTTTATATGAATTCATCAACAAATTTAAAACTATTATAAAAACTCAAAGGTTAAGGATAGTTTAAGGGTTAGTTAATAATATCTTGATATTATAAGGTTTGTGCAATTATGAAAAAGGTCCAAATTGTGCCTTAAAGATTCATTTTAGTGCTACAGAAAGAATGGCAACATGTTTAGTCAGAATATATTTGGTGAGAAACTCAATATGGGTTTAGGATGAAGATAAACAATATCAAGATTGAAGTGACTTTGATGAAGCTGAAGAGATAAGAGTTAATTATAATTGACTTAATAGAAGAGACAAAAAGTTATGGTGGATGCTCTGCCAGAATGCTTTATTTGCTCATCTAAAGTCCTTCCATACCTTAACCTTGGATGCCTTTACTGTCTCTGCTATGAATGTTTGTATCTGTTTAAACAACTGCTCCCAGTACCCTCTCAGGAATAAGTGGGAAAAGTTGAAACCAAATGGGTGTAGGGAATGTGAAATTTACTGATCAAGCTGATTGCTATAGTTACAGTTCTTACTGCCAAATGAACTACATTTTATAATACATTGGAACATTATACATGTTTTGTTAGATGCAGAGTTAATGGAATTGTACAGAGTTCAACAGCCCCATTATTGCAAATTTCACTTTCTTCAGTAGATTGTTCCACAACTTTGACTATAAATAATAGTTCTTTGAGTTGGTTGTTACTTATATAAAATAACTGGGGTGGAAAAAGGGCGTACTTTCTTCTACGGTGGAATAATGTATGTTTGTTGTTTTCCAGGAGGCTTAATCATTTCTGTTCAAAACTGGTATGGGTGTAGCTAAGAGAATGCTTAGAAGCAACACTTAAGTCTAGAATATTCTGTCAACAGATAGATATAAAATGTTTTGTTTCTGTTTGGGCTGAAATTTAATGTTCTAATTTTAAGGACAGTTAGTAGTTTGTGGAAGTAGGTTGGTTTTCTACAGTGAATAAGTCAAACAACTACATGGAATGAGCCATGCTATGTGACTTTGTTATTGTTTAACAATGTTTAATTCTTTAACATAAAAATAAATTTAAGGTACAAATAATAAATTTTAAAAAATGCCCCCAAATGGATATTTGTGTGTGCATGTATGTGTGGAGGATATTTATGTATTATTAGTTCAAATTAGAAAAAATTGTTGGGAATGTTCTCAAGGGAATGCATAAATGACACTCATGATGATGCAGTAAATATAGAAAAACAGCGCTTTATTGTAAAATAATCACTCCAGATATTTTAGCACCTTATTTATGTACAATTTGAAGTTGGTGAAAATCCTCAAAATATTGACCTCAAATATAAGCTGGCCCCTATTTTACCATCGATTTTTTTGTCATATATTCTTTGGCTTATATATGATAGATTTATTTTTCACTGCATATTATTCACTCCTCATTTCACTTTTTCGGAATGAATGGATAAAGTAGATCATTCGCTTCTTGATATGGTTGATGTGTAGAGACTGGTGGTTGAGCTTGGAAAACTAAATCTTGAAGAATGCAAAAGTTTAGTCTGCCTATGGTACCACCACCAAATCTACACATAAACACTGAAGAGAATTATTTCAATAAACATCTTAGCTGTAATACTGTGCATGGTTAACAAGAGTTTTGATGGCATGGAGAAAACAGATTAATTTCAAAACTAGTAATAAAAGAAATGTTATGCAAAACAAGACTTAACCAAAGAATCTAATTGTTTTCTTCTCATGCAAAATAAAAATATCAAAAATGTGGATTTTTTTCTTCTTTTGTCTAAATTTGAATATTGTTTTCTCAAGTTCAGAGATTTTTCTTTTTCTAAGAAAGTTTTCATAAAAAAGGCTATCAATATTGTATAAAAATAAACAAAAACAACCCCTTTCCTTCAAAATAAAGAAACAAAAATGAACAAAATGTATAAACTTCAGCTACTGGAACAATAAAATGCCTCAATGAACTTTAACCTTAGTGAAGGAATAAAACTTACAAATGAAATTAAACTGAAACCACTATACTAATCTCAACTCTAATTTAATTGATACAGAATAAACAATTTAAAAGCATAAATCTTCTCCAGGATAAAGCACCACTGTTTGAGTTGATGTTTTCTGTAGGAGGAATTAAAATTAGTACAGCAAGCCATGAAAACATTTGCCAATTTTGCAGTTCATCCTTGTAATACCTATATACAGCAGGGTAGTTTGGGCCATATGTACCTTGGTCCCTGACAGTGCAGTACTAGTAATAGGCAAGATACAAACCACTAACCTCTCAGCTGGTTGCCCAGTACCCTATTGATTTATCTATCTAATATATTACAATTTTTTAAATCAAGCACAGGCAATATTCCAAAATTGCATGCAGTAAATGAAGTTGTTTCAGCCAAAAATCGAAATAAAGTTTAGATTCTTCATATCTGTACTGTGTATTTATCCCTAAAATATTAACATAGAATTATTTCTTAATTCAGTAGTGATTTTAGAAGAAATGAATAAGGTAAGTTGTGGTGTTAATGACTTCTGCAAGGATATTAATCATAATGAGAAAACCAGTGCAATTTAGTAATCGAATCCAGATTCCACAAATTCTACTTGCCACAAATTTAACAGTGTACCAAAACTCCACCCACTCACCTGTCATGGACATTGGCAAATAGTGATACTGAAATTTGCTAGATTCAAATAATTCTTATGCAATGACACGGCTATTAGTTTCATTAATACCAAAAACAATTCCTCACAATGCTTGGTCATAAGCTGTTCTTTTCTTCTTCTCTTTGACTTTATCAATGTGTAGCTGCTGCTGATATTACTTCTGTAGTACCAGAGTAATATAAGCTTCTGAAAGTATTATTTACAACCTGCTCAGTTTATTTTAAATGTAAGCTGCTCACAGCAAACAAAAACTAGAAAATGGCATGGCATGGTGTACTGCTTATGTACTCAAGATGAAAAGGCAATAGAGTTTGTGTTGAATGGAGATGAACAATCTCCTAGGGGCTGATTATGTTATTTATTTAGGTAAAATCTCAATATTTGTTTTTTAAACCAATAAGATATATAGCTAACCTTATGTTGATTAACACTAAATTTAGAATGAACTATTATTTAAAGCTAAATGATTGTGGTATAAAAGAAAGAAAAATCTGAATCTAAAACCCAAAATGAATAAAACAAAATCATTATTATGCTGTTGTTTTTTTTACACTATTTGTAAGTTTCATAGCAATTAATAAGCTGCTTTCAGCAAATCTGCATGTAATAACATATGGCCAAAATATGGCAGAGGAAAAATGCTTTCTATACACATAAAGCATATGGTAACACTCCATAAAATAATGAAGCATAGACCTTTCCTCATCCAAATGATTATGCCAGTGACTAAAGATGTGTAAACACTGAATCTGTGACTATAGCAACAGTGCAAAAGAAGTTTGGAAATGAAACCATTCGTTTTGTAGCATCTAAGAGCTTGTTATGCAAGGTTTATTACAATCTGTGTAAATATGTGTTTACAATAAAAAGTAGCAACAGCAAAGAAAATAATAATGTTTAGAAACAAAATTTGTCAAAATTGCTTAACTATAATAAAAAGAAAATAACTTGCTTTTGTGAGCAGACTTGAAATTTTATTAATTTATTATTATTATTATTATTGGTGGATTGGCAGTATTGGTAGAGGGATGGATGCCATACTTTGCAGCATAGAGTTACGGCCCTTTATGATCTGAGTTCAAATCCCGCCGAAGTTAACTTTGCCTTTCATCCTTACGGGGTCAATAAAATAAAGCACCAGTAATGCACTGGAGTTGATTTAATCAACTTTCCCCTCCCCCTCCCCAAATTACTGGCCTTGTGCCTATACTAGAAATCCTTATTATTATTGGTGGATTGGCAGTATTGGCAGAGGGTCGGACGCCATACTTTGTAGCATAGAGTTACGATCCTTTATGATCTGAGTTCAAATCCTGCTGAGGTTAACTTTGCCTTTCATCCTTATGGCGTCGATAATATAAAGCACCAGTAATGTGCTGGGGTCGATTTAATCGACCCCCCCCCCCCAAAAAAAAAAATTACTGGCCTTGTGCCTATACTAGAAATCATTATTATTAGAAATTATCAATATTATTGTTATTATCATTTATCATCATTTATCATCATTCTACAGTTTCATACTAGTTTCTACTGCATCACTTGGTGCATTACTGTGTTTATGAAGTGTGTGCATCATTAAAGATGTAGAATTGTATTTGAACACTACATCAGTTTTGTGTTGTGAGAATTAGTTTATTTCTGAGGTTATTTTAGTGTTTCATTTGATGTGAAGTATACATGCAATGTGAGTTGTGTTATTTTGTTGGGTGGTGTGTGTGTATATTGTATATGCTGTACATGTGGTGTTATGTGTTTTAGTGTCTGATGGTGATTGTGCATAGTATGCACTGTGTAGGTTGGGTTAGATTAATGGGTGGCAACTCAGTAGAATATGAGCTGTCAGTGTTATAGTGCCAAGTTAAGATATTTTATTGCATAGCAATTGTGTAGAGTATGTGCTGTGTTATTTTATTGGGTGATAATTGAAAAAGTGTGTGTTGTGTGCAGAGAGTGTACTGTTTGAGCTGTGTTTTTGAATTGAAAGTGCCTTGTGTAGGATATGAACTGTACCTAGTATAGGGTTATCGTTTGGACTGTATATAATGTTGTGAGCCCTGGTATGGCTTGTACGTTTTTGTTCATGTATTTCTTTTTATCATACCTAGTGTTCCAATTATTACTGGTACTGTTTTCACTTCAATGCCTCATATCCTGCTAATTTTAATTTCAAAAGTCATGTACATTAAAAGTTTTCTCACCTCCTTCTAGACAATACTTTTGATCAGAAGGGATTAAGATGTCTATCAAAGTAAAGTATAAACAATTTTTATTTCAGGCCTTGATACCTAGAATTTGCTTTTATCTCTTTGTCAGTTTAGATAAATATGTGCCAAATGACTGTGGTCAGCATTGGTGAACTGGCAGAATCATTAGAGCATTGAACAAAATGCTTTGTGGCATTTAGTTACTGCCTTTTATGTTCTTAGTTCAAATCTTTCCAAGGTCAATTCTGGTTTACATCCTTCCAAGGTCAAGAAAATAAAGTACAAGTCAAATACTGGAATCAATATAATTGACTTTCTCTTTTGCTAAAAATAGCTAGCCTTGTGCCAGAATTAGAAATTATTATTATTATTATTATTATTATTATTATTATTATTATTATTATTATTATTGATTTGCCCTGTAAATTGCATGTGATGAGACAGGCAGAACTGGTGAACCACTTGAAGATCATTGCCAGATATATTGGAATTGACATTGATCATTGGCTTGCTACTACAACAATATGGTCAACAGCATTAACAATAATGTTCAAAGTTAGAATGTTCAGAGTTAACAAATATGATTTAAAGTTTAAATAAATGTTCATGGTAAACAAAAGTTGTGTGAGAATGCCTTAACAATGTTTACAGATCCTAGCATATCTACTTTTAGGGATGTGCTTATGTCTATCCTTACAGGTAATGTTTTTGTCAATGCTCTAAGAAAAATGGTTGTGTATCACTCTAGTTGTGCTAATTACAACTGGAATAATAGATACACTCCTTAATTGCCATCAACTGTTAGATTGGTCTAATTCTTTTAGCTTTCCAGTTTGCTTTTGAACAATATTAATGTCACTTGGTATTGCTATGTTGTTTTTGTCATAGAGAATCATGTCTGGCTCGTGTGCTATTTAGTAGTCTGTCTGTATGTTAAAGTTCTATAGTATTTAAGCATTGTTGTTTTCTAAGACAAGTGTAGCTAGTTCTTGCAGTAGTTAACATTTGGTGGTTAGATATATGTAGAGAAGCTGTGTTATATAATTGTGTTTCCAAGAATATTTTGTTGGAGCTAGTGTAAGATACCATGATACAATGTGGTGCACTATCTTACAAAATGCTTTCAGAAGTACCACTTGTCATTGTAGAAGTTGTGAATATTCCTTCCAATACATCTAGAGTTGAAGGTTTGCTTCTAGATAATGAATATTGTTGCTTCTGCTGCCCCATTTGTGACTGACTTGTGCATTTAGGTCAGATATGGTCTTTTATTTATACACAGGGAATCCAGTTTATGAAAATATTGGTCAAGTAGAAACATGGTTCACCATAGTATGTCTATTTTTGCTGCTAAAATTTAACTGCTTGAAGTCTAAGTCAATTGATGTGGATGATGATGATAATTGATTTGTCACTTATTTTGTTTTGATTGTATCAACAAGGCTACATAGTAAACCTTCTTCTGAGTTAGAAAGATAACATTCATGACTGCCTTTTTATATTGCTCATTGGTGATCAATAGCCTACGATCTTCTCTTCTGGTGATGTACAGTTATTGGGTGCCAGATATATTACTGATGTTTTAATAGATTTCTCATATTACACTCTATCATTATTATTATTATCATTAGGGCAGTGAATTGGCAGTATCGGTGGAGGGTCGGACGCCGTGCTTTACAGCATAGTTATGTCCCTTTATGGTCTAAGCTCAAATCCCGTCAAGATTCATCCTTACGGAGTCGATAAAATAAAGTACCAGTAATGTACTGGGTATTTGCTGGCCTTGTGCCAAAAGTAGAAACAATTATTATCATTAGCTATGGATTGGCAGTATCAGTAGAGCCTCAGATACTATATAGAGTACGCATAGAGTTATGGCCCTTTACGTTCTGAGTTCAAATCCTGCTGAGGTTAACTTTGCCTTTCATCCTTAAGGGGGTCAATAAAATAAAGTACCAGTAATGCACTGGAGTCGATTTAATCACCCCCACCCCCCGCCCCTAAATTGCTGGCCTTGAGTCTATAGTAGAAATCATTATTATTATTATTTATTCTTAACTAGTTAAGTCTTCAATAAATTCATTAAAAAAAGAGTCACAGATGAAGAGTTCATTTCTGCAGGAGAAGTGGGTATTATCAATTGAATTAAACTCCTGTGTATTCCTGCTAACTATTTTTACACAAGAGTTAAAGGCAATTTTAAAGTAACAAATCAGGGGATCATTTATAGGTGCAGTAACCAAAGAAATAATACAATATGTAATAGAAATATATAGTAACTATTTGTTCCAAAAATAACTGTTGTAATTTTTAATTCGATGTTCTACTGCTTCTCCCAACTTGCTGCCTTATAGCACTGTATAATGAACAGGATTTTCATTACCATAGTTAGCAAGGTTCATTATAGTTGTCCTCTTGCAGTTCCCATTAATTCTATCATTACCATGCCAAAGGGAATTTGATACATGATATGAATGAATAGAAGAATCAGACAGTAGTTGAACCCCCCCCCCCCCCACACCACACACACACAAAAATGAAAAAGTAAGATATTAAAAAATAAATTTAAGAAGTAAAGTCACCAAAAATCAATAAAATTACAAATTATGAAGATTAGATATGAAACTATTTGTAGTGAAGTTGTATGATTAAAAAATGTAGCCTCTTCATCTCACCATAAATTTCTTAAAATAATTGTTTCTACGTTAGGCACAAGGCCAGCAAATACCCAGTGTATTACTGGTACTTTATTTTAAAAATAATAACAAGTAGCAAGAGGTGTATATATATATATATATATATATATATATATATATATATATATATATATATATATATATATATATATTTATATATATATATGTATATATATATAAAATAGAAATATCGTTCTAAAAAGAAAACATACACATACAAAAACAAATAACGTTTAATCTTCTTTCAGTGAAAATCTACACACGTGAGAAACAACAACAATAAAAAAAAATCCTTTTGTGTAAAAATTACATAGGATAAATTAAGAGCTATGAATAATGAAGTTGAAAGATAACATTTAGAAATCTGTAAACACAGGATAGTTATGTAACATTCTCATCTTCTTTTAAGGGCAGTCAAAAAAGGCATCAGGGATGACTCAATTTAGAAAATATGCTATATTAATGAAGACATTAAATGGATAGAACAACAACAACAACAATGATAATAATAGAAATAATAATAGTAATAATAATAGTGATGATGATAATAATAATCTTAGTAATTACAGCAATAAACAAAGTTGAAAGAATAGCAACAGAATGTTGTTTTGATTAAAAAGACATAACAAGTAAATAGAAAATATTAGCAAAAACTACAAAATAAGAAATAAGAAAAAGTCAATTGTATTCCTTATCTAAAAAAAATGAAAAGAAAATGGGTGAAGATTTTCTTTTCTTTCCATAGATATAAATAATAACATTGAGTCATAAGGATCCACTGTGAAGTGTAGTAAAAAAAGATTATTATAATTTGTGATGAAGTAATGCTTGAAATATTTGCAAGGAGTGAATATACAATAATCTTCAGCACAATGAATACAGAATAGAAATGTTTTAAATAAAATAATTTAAAAGCTGTGTTTATATGAATATATGGGACAATATCCTTTCTAGTGTTGGTGCAGCAACAAATGCATCCAAAAAACTCTGTAATGTTGTAGTGTTGATACTTATAATAAAACATACCTAGCACACCTTGTAAAAGGGTTGGTATTAGGGTAGGCATTCCACTGGAGAAACCATGTAAAGAATGAAATGTAGGAAAATATATGGTCCTTCCAACCTCCTCCTGTTTCAGATCTTTACAACAAATCCAATCTATGCCAGCATAGAAAACAGGCATAAAACGATTATGATGATGGTGATGATGATATTTTAACATAAGTGATTGAACAATATCAAGTGTCAAAATGAGGAGCCCTAAATACAAAGAATATGCAGTGAGATTATACATTTTTATAGTTCTGGAATCTTTATTAGAACATGTCAGTATTACCATATATACTTGAATATAAGCCGAGGAATTTGTGACCAAAAAATCAATGGAAAAATGGAAGGTTGGCTTATATACACCATCTAAATAATGTGTTGATTAGCTGCTTCAGTTTATAACTAGGGTTTGGATTTTCGCCTATTTCTCAGCTTATATTCATATCAGCTTATATCCAAAGACAACATGAGGGCTCAAAGAGCTCCATTAAGTATCAGAAACATGATTACATAATGTCTTCATACAACATATAGTTATAATTTGGGTGGAAAGAAAGTAGTTTCTATTTTTGCCTGTGCCATGAGTATGCTGGGCAAAATTTCTTTGAATTCATTTAATTTGTTTCATTTTTTAACACTTATTATGGTAATTAAATCGACATAGCTAGTGATTAAGAAAATGACTTTGCAAAACAAACGATCCCAAGAGTGGTCTATGCCTTATGAGTAAAATTGAGTAGAGAGAAACTGTGTGGAAGCCCTTTGCATGGATTATAACTGTAATTCAAAGAACCAGCTTCATCATAAACTGTGTCATACTAATTCTGCATAAAGATTGCAATAATAGTACATGTGTTTGTGTAATGCTTGGCCACTTCCATTCTAATACAAGAGTAAGTGGTTTAGTTGATCAGCTGGAATACTCATCACTGGGACCAGTGGAAGATGCATTTACTATATATATATAGTTGTGTCAAGGACATGACAACCTCCCTCAGTACATGCTGTAAAGTGGTTGGTTATAGAAAGGGCATCAAGCTGTAGAAAGCCTGCCAAACAAGAGTTGTGGCAAAGACATGACAATTTCCTCTGTGCACTTGATAGAACATAATACCATATGTAAGTGAGATGCAGATCTGACCCCCCAGGTTATCTGTCAGGTCAGTAGCCCCACTTCAGCACTGACTTGGTCTATGTAGACCCGTCCAACCCTTTCTAGCAAGGAAAGCAGATGTTAAATGACAACAACTGTGATGATGATGATATATATATATATGATATGAGTAATACATTTAAAAAATGTCAGTTTCATAAACTTTATTATCAAAGGCAAAGATTCAAAACTGATGATTAGCTATGACTAGGCACATATGCAACTTTCAATAATGGAGAATATGTACTGTTGTCAATCTTGTCTATAAAACTGATAGTTTTATTAATGTATTACTAATATCATGTTACCATATATACAGGGTGTCCCCACCAAATGTATACAAAATGTATACAGAGGATGGAATTTCTAACTACACTTTTTCTACACACTGAGAAAGGCCATTTCCCCCAGGGAATCAGGGCTGTTTTCTCTTCCTTCTACTTACTAGGACCTTAGTCTTTGTCAGGTTGACTTTTAGACCCTTTATTTTTAGGCCATGCTTCCAGGTTTGAAATTTCTTCTCTAATTCTGCCATAGATTTTCAGAAGAGTATTGTGTGCATTCTAGGTGAACTAAAGTCATGTAGAATGAAATGTTCAATTCAGAAACTCAACAAAATCTTAGGATAAAGAAAATACCAATAAATAACAGTTTTAAGAAGAAAGAAGAAACAGGAAAAAAAAACAAAATGAAAAATTCATTCAGTTCACACAATAAAGAAAGATAAAGAGAATTTGTTAGCTTAGTTTCAGAACATTGTTTTCCTAGTCCACCAAAATTGATAAAAAGTGGATATACTTTCATATCAAAGATGTTAGCCTTATGTAAAGAAAGGTTCTCATTTCCTTTTTCTTTGTTTAACAGAAATACTTCATTGCTTAAGAAATTCAACATTATATTCTGAGTTGACACTATCACAAAAATGATATTTCAGTATCTTCGCTATCTTTATAAAGTTACAATCTGTATGTTTCTTCTATTCTTGCTTCAATATTTCCTTTATAGAGGTGAATCAATTATATTTATGTCTCACTATTGCTTCTCATGATGGTATGTTACATTATCTCTTCATGTCTTTAAAAATATTCTCATTTCTAATGTTATTGTTGTTGTTGCCACTGTTGAAGATAGTATGATATTATTTCTCATATCATCAGATGTTTACTCTTGCCTAAAATAGATCCTTAATATCCTCTAAGGAGCTGGCTTTGATGTTTAGCTTCTAAACAATTTTCTAACCTCATGGTGATAGATTACCTTCTCTTTTAGGAGAAGGTATATATATATATATATATATATATATATATATATATATATATATATATATATATAGAACTATACAAAAGATGCAACATACACATCCACAGATAGTTGGTTTAAGACGAACAGTTACCCACAAAAACGACACACTCAGTTGTGAGGTTAAGAAGTTTGTTTTGCAACCACATGGCTTTGGATTGGATTCCATTGCATGGCATCTTGACTTCTATAGTTTCATTCTGACCAGTCATCATCTTCTTCTTGGGAGGGTCATTTGTTATGGTTGTATCAATGATCTGATAGTATTTATCTTTTTTGTTTAATACAACAATGTCCGAATGGTGATGTTCAATACTTTATCAGTCTGGAAGTCATAATCCAAGAATATCATTGCTTTTCCATCATCTTGCATAACTTTACAAAGCACATTGTCACACCAATTCTCTATTACTTTATATTGGTCTTTACAACACAAAAGCTCAATTATTATTAGTGGGCAGTGGATTGGCAGTATCAATAGAGCATCGGACAACATGCTTTGCAACATAGAGTTACAACCCTTTACTTTCTGAGTTCAAATTCCGCCAAGGTTACCTTAGCCTTTAATCCTTGCAGCATCGATAAAATAAAATATCAGTAATGCACAGGGGTTGATTTAGTCGACTTTCTCCTCCCCCAAAACTGTTGGCCTAGTGCCTAAATCAGAAACCATTATTATTATTATTGTATTCATTAGGGCATTGGATTGGCAGTATTGGTAGAGTATCGGACAACATGCTTTGCAGCATAGAGTTACGGCCCTTTATGTTCTGAATTCGAATCTCACTGAGATTAGCTTTGCCTTTCATCCTTATAGGGTCAATAAAATAAAGTACTAGTAAAGAACTGGAGTTGATTTAATCGACTTTCCCCTCCCCCAAGTCTGTTGGCCTTGTGCCTAAATCAGAACCAGTAATGTACTGGGTAATTGCTGGCCTTGTGCCAAAAGCAGAAACAATTATTATTATTTATTGTATTCATTGTCATATCAAAATGAGGAAGCTGTATATGGTGAAAAAAGAAACATTTTTTTTTCTCCTTGAATTGAAGATGTAAATATAAAATATCTACTGCCCTAACCAACTGATAATAAACCCCTATCCCAACCTAAATTTGATAAGATCAATAGCTCAAAAACCAAGTACTTTTGAATTTTATATAAAATACTTGAATGGTAAATATATATATTTTTTATTTCAATGTTGCTTCCACTTCTATTCAAATTACCCTATATATCTATTATATTGGTAAAAATCTATAAATTCTAACACATCCTATGTTTTGTTGATGCATTTAACAAAGCATTACTTTATAGTGTATGAATTATAGGGTTTTTGCTTTATGTGAGATAGTAGTAAAGCGATCTATGAATGACATTGCAGTATTATAATGTATTAAGGGTCACGTTGAATTTAAGAAATTTCATTGTCTTTTTGTTACTGAGAGCAATTCTATTACTGAATTGTAATAGTAACAATTATTCTGTTTTACAATACATCAACGATTGCTTATTTATAATATGCTAATACTGAGAAATGTTATACACAGCTCTTAGTAAACCACCTTACCAAGGTACATTACACTGTATATCTTTATCTGTCTAGATGAAAATAGGTATCACTCTCACTTCACATTTGAAAATTAATGGTAGAAGTATCCAACTGTATAAACACACACACACGTGTGTGTCTGTGTATGTACTAATTAATTCATATGCATTTTTGTAAATCCTATCCCAGCCAAGGTCAGTTTAAATCCTTTTGAGGTTCTAAATACTTAAAAGATTATTGTACCTTCCTATATAAAACCCTGCAAATTTTTTTTTCTTAAATGATAAATACATTTAATATGTCCCTATTTGGTTCCCCCTTTTCCTTGATATCCTAAACTTGTGCTTATTTTATTTAGTGGTTAATCCAGCTTTGATCACAGCCATTCTAACATGAAGAAAATTGATGTACAACAATTAAAAATTAAATAGAAAGAAAACAACGTTTAACAAGTGGGTGATCAATCAGAGAGTTGATGTTGTGTTGACAATATATTGTTTGATATATTTCAAACTGGTGTGGCATTGCTTGAACAGGCTTGATAGAATAGGTTGGTAGAATAAGATTGCTAGAATAAGATTGTTAGAATAAGATTGATAGAATAAGGTTGGTAGAATAGGGTTGATAGAATAGGGTTGGTAGAATACGGTTGGTAGAATAAGATTGATAGAATAAGGTTGATAGAGTAGGGTTGGTAGAATAAGGTTGGTAGAATAGGGTTGGTAGAATAAGGTTGGTAGAGTAGGGTTGGTAGCATAAGGTTGCATTGTAAACATTTCTGCCATGACCAAAATCAATAGGTTAATAAAATAGTCAGTTTTAGTTCTGTTGCTGCTTATACAAGTAAGCTACTCTATCTTGTGGTACCTAACCACATCTTATTGAACTGAATCATTGAAAGTTAAGAATCCTGGCCATAGTAACATCACATTAGGACTTTGGTTAATTGTTCAGTAGTTTCTCAACTTGATCATCTACATTTCATAATGAGTCATAATGAGTCACTATAAGCAATTTCTAAGGTCATTTTCACTTCCAAAATGGGTTAGCCTTGCAGAGTGGTAGAGCCAGTCATCTCTATTTTGCCCTATCCTATAGATCTTCTAACATAAACACCCTTGCCTTCATTTCTTCCTTCAACCCCTTTAGCCATGTCACCCTCTCTTTGTCTACTTCCTTCCACATTTATTTCCATTATTCCTCTCACCAAGTCATTTTCATCCTCCCTCCACACATTATGACTGACTATTAGTGAGTCATAATGTGCTAGAAAGAGGGGAAAAAAAACAATAAAAACATTTAAAAAATACAGAATTAGCCTTTATCATTATTGAGAGTGTTGTAATGAATCACTCCAGAAGATGACTGTTGGGCTACCAGCAAGTGAAACAGATAGAAGTTGAGTCAAATGAAATCTAGGAAAAGAGTTAAAGCAGAGGTGGGGAACCTTTTCATGTTGAAAGACCGTATTAAGTTACTTGTAATATAATAAAGTTGCATTCAAGAAACTATAATTATATTTTCTTAAAATCTACATAATTTTGTAAAAATCTAATTACTATGTACTAATTATCTAAAAACAAGAACAACAAAAAACATTTAATTTTAAAGCCTTTAAAACATTTAATTTTAAAACCTTTTAATGACTTGGCTGTGACTGCTTTTTGCAGGAAAGCATTTTGATATTTGGTTGCAACATGGAGGTCCAAAGTTTCAATTAAAATAATTGTTTCTACGTTAGGCACAAGTACATTACTGGTACTTTATTTTATCGACCCCGTAAGGATGAAAGGCAAAGTTAACCTTGGCGAGATCTGAACTCAGACTATAAAGGGACGTAACTATGCTAGAAAGCATGGCGCCCAACCCTCTACCGATACTGCCAATTCACCGCCCTTAAGTTTCAATTAAAATAATAAGAGATAGACAAAAACGTTAATAAAAATTAATAATTTGTTGGAAATTTTTTATTCTTTCAAAATGTAGCATAAATTGGCATAGAAGGCCACAGATTCATCATCATCATCATCATCACTGTTTTCCATGCTTGCATGGGTTAGACAGATTGTTGCATTCTGAGACTAAACTAGTCAGGTGACCATGTCTTACTCATATGTTCCACTTTTGGTTTAGTTTCTACAGTTGGATACATTTCCTAATGCCAACTACTTTACAGCATGTACCAGGAGCATATTTTCTATGGCTGGATATTCTTTCTGACACCAACCACTTAATAGCATACATATTTAGTTAAAAAGGGTAATCAAAATAAAGAACTCATCTGTTTGTTTCAACTTGGGTTCCACAAGTTGAAATTAATGAGCTCTCCTTTGCAGCTATACCTTTTAACTGTACCTACTCTGCATCTCATTATGCACTGAGTACCACCCTGATTTGTAGTCTTCTGAATCATTACACCAGGGATACTTCACATACATTTATATAAACACACATGCACATGTGTACGAAGAGCAGTTTTAACATGAAACAGCAGTTCATCCAGAAAAAAGTTTTTAGCTAAATATTTGACAACAAGACACTTTGACTAATAGAATCCGCTGAGCCTGTATGATTGTGAAATCATGTTGTGTGTGAAACCCTGAGTAGCAATCGTAACTGATTTCGAATATATATCATCATCATCATTTTACGTCCGCTTTTTCCCTGCTTGCAAGGGTGGGACGGGAACTGATTCTGGCTTGATTTCTACAGCTGGATGCCCTTCCTAACACCAACCTCATTTACAGTGAGTGCTGTGTGCTTTTTTGCCGTGGCACCTACACGACCACTTTGCAGTGGAATGATAGGGAACCCAGTCCCTATCATCTCATTTCTACAGCTAAGTGAACTGGAGCAATGTGAAATAAAGTATCTTGCTCAAGGAAACAACACATCACCCAGTCTGAGAATTGAACTCACAACCTTTCGATTGCAAGCCCAATGCTCTAACCACTAAGCCATGTGCCTCCACACATATATATATATATATCATCATCATCATCATCATCATCATCGTTTAATGTCCATATTCCACGCTTGCATGGGTTTGGACGGGAGTTTTCTCACTTGAGGCAAGAGTGGTTGTCTTGCTCGCATAGGACTGTCTGGCGGGTTTTCTTGGCTAGATGCCCTTCCTAACACCAACTGGGAGGTTTTTACCGTGTTACCTACACGGCCACATTACAGCGTGGACTGTGTGTTTTTTTTGTCGTGACACCTACACAACCTCATTTGTTTCGGACTGGATGTTGTAGTACCAACATAACTTTATATTGAAAGGGGTGGTGTGGATGGGGTGGGGGTAGTGGGACGGAGGTGTATTTTGTTAGAGGTGCCTACTGACTGTAGTAGGTTTCACTTTGTACTTAGGTAAGGCAGGTCTTCTCTATTACTGTGTAGCGCCAAAGGTTTCGGTCCAGTGACATTGTCTTGGAGAGGTGTAAGTCTGCGAGGTCGGAATTTATCAAGTCGTCCCAGGTTTTTCTGGGTCTGCCTACTCCGTGGCTACCGTCTATTTTTATTGCCCTGCACTTTTTTATACAGCTGTCGTCTTTCATGCGCATCACGTGACCATACCAACGTAGTCTTCTCTCGAGTAAACAACATCTGATCCCTCTTATTTCTAATTTTTCCCTTAGTTCGTTTATGCTTTGCCGTTCACGTATATTACTATTACACATCCAGCGGAGCATGCAAGCTTCGTTCCTCTCCAGTCTGCGTATATCCTCTGCACACAATGCCCAGGTCTCACTGCCATGTAACATTGCTGTTCGTATGCAGGCATCATACAGCCTGCCTTTCATTTTTAGGGAGAACCCTTTAGCGGCTAATAGTGGTATAAGCTCTCTGAACTTTTTCCATCCAGTTCTGACTCTAGCTACTGTACTTTCAGAGCACCCTCCCCCACTGCTGATTTTGTCACCCAGGTAACGGAAGCTGTCCCCTATTTCTATAGAACCATCTGTGCAATGGAATGATATATATATATATATATATATATATATATAAATAAGTATTGAAGTTTCCGTTGAAAATTGAAAAAGTTATAGGAGTGAAGAGTGCTCTATGTAAGTACCAGAGCAAAATTTAATGTATAATAAACAATACAATATAATTACCTCATTACCAGAGGTTTCCCGAATAAGACGAATACGAAAAAAACGTCCTCATTCGTTCGTCGGACAAGGTAATATAGAACATAGTGAAATATTTGGAAAGTCTCCTCAAGAAATGCAAAAAATATATTTAAAAATATAGAAAAATATATAAAAAATATAAGGAAATATAGTTAGGTATGTGTATATGTATGTATATACACTCACAAATGTACATATGTGTGTATGTACAAGTGCATGTGTATGGTGAAAATGTGTGCGTAAGTACATATATGAGGGCAAGTACATTTGTGTATATGTGACCACAAATACGGATATAATATGAGTTGAAAAAGAAGATGATAATATAGTTGACACGCATCCAGATACAGGTATTAAATACACATACGAGTATGAAAGCACACGTATAAACACACACACACGAGCGGTCACTT
>OZ024743.1:284776013-284841013 GCA_964016885.1 Eledone cirrhosa | reverse complement strand
TACCTACATACAGGCGTGTGTGTATGTGTGTAGGAGAGAGAGAAAGAGAGAGAGAGAGAGAGAGAAAGAAATTTCATTTGTACTCTATCCTTCATACATACTTACATTACACATTCAGTGCTGTATGCTTGCCACATTTTTTCCAGTGTTCATACATCTACTGCATTTGATATCTACGTTTTGCCATGAAGCAGTATCACACTTGATACACATGTATCATGCAATCTGCCCTTAGTGTAAAGAGAGATTACTTCTTCAGTTGCTAGCAAAAGTAACAGTTCTCAGAACTGTTTCCATCCAGAACCTACTATGGTCATTATGTTTTTGGAATACCCACTTCCATTGCTATTCAGGTTACTTTAGTATTGTCAGTTATCAACTATTTCTAGAGGGTCCTCTAAGCATTTGATATATATATATATATTCTTTTACTGGTTTTAGTCATTAGACTACAGCCATACTGAGGGTATTGCCTTAATTTATTCAATCCACGTAGTCAAGTTCATAGCTTCCAATCATCTGCGAAACATTGATACTTAATAAAAACATAAGCATGTAAACGGAACTTTATAGTTTTTTTTTATTATTATATATATAGATGTGTTGTTGATGACCTTGAGAAAATGTACTCAATACTGAAATAGAGTTTAGATATAGACAAGTATACCTTGCAAAAAGGGAAGCAGAGGATAGCAGTTTCAAGCATGTTCTACAACGTGAGGACCAAAAACGTGATGTGTTCAGGATTACTAGACAATGTGTCAAGGAAAACCGTGATATTGTCGTGGAGAAGTGTGTCCGTAATGATAACGCTGTACTTGCCCTCACTGTGGAAGTGTCACTACTAGAGACTATTAAATGAGGAGAATAAATTGGAGAGAGATAGTCTGCCCCAAATCGATCCAATAGAAGGACCAGCGGTGTAAGTTAAATGTAGTATAATAAGTAAGGCAATCAAAGATATGAAGACAGGCAAGGCAGCTGGGCCTTCGGAGATAGTTGCTGAGATGTTGAAGGCATCTGGAATGGTGGGACATACTATGGTCACCCGTATAGTAAACCAAGTAATACAGAATGGGGTTATACCAAAAGACTGGCGTAGCAGCAGCATCATTAACTGCTACAAGGGTAAAGGGGATGCTCTAGATAGGGGAAACTATAGAGGCATTAAGTTTGTTGACCAGGTCATGAAGGTCACAGAAAGAGTTATAGCGCAACTAATCAGAGAGCGAATTGATTTAGATGAAATGCAGTTTGGGTTTGTGTCTGGTAAAAGTACCACAGATGCTCTTTTCCTTGTACGACAACTACAGGAGAAGTACCTAACTAAAAGTAAACCACTATACTTAGCTTTTGTAGACCTGGAGAACACCTTTGACAGAGTCCCCCGCTCCATTATCTGGTGGGCTCTTAGAAAACTAGGTGTAGATGAATGGCTTGTGAGAGCTATACAAGCCATGTATAAAGAAACAGTCAGTAAGGTTAGAATTAACAATGAATATAGTGAAGAATTTAGTGTAAAAGTTGGTGTTCATCAAGGCTCTGTCCTTCGCCCCCTCCTATTTATTATTGCCTTTCAGGCTATAACAGAGGAGTTTAAGACCGACTGCCCATGGGAACTCCTATATGCAGATGATCTAACTCTCATAGCTGAATCTATGGCTGAACTAGAGAAGAAATTCCAAACATGGAAGCATGGCCTAGAATCAAAAGGCCTTAAAATTAACTTGTCTAAGACTAGAGTTCTAGTTTGTAGAAAGGAAAATAGGGCACAGGTGCCCTCAGGGAAATGGCCATGCTCAGTGTGTAGGAAATATGTGGCCGATGCTCAGGTGCAATAAGTAGCAATTGCCCACAGGATACTAGCTCCTTCTATTGCCCAGATGGTTCTATAGAAATAGTGGACACTTTCCGTTACCTGGGTGACAAAATCAGCAGTGGTGGAGGTCCTCTGAAAGTACAGTAGCCAGAGTCAGAACAGGATGGAAAAAGTTCAGAGAGCTTATACCGCTATTGGCCACAAAAGGTTTCTCTCTAAAAATGAAAGGCAGATTGTATGATGCCTGTGTATGAAGAGCAATGTTACATGGCAGTGAGACATGGACATTGCGTGCAGAGGACCTGTGCAGACTGGAAAGGAATGAAGCTTGCATGCTCCGTTGGATGTGTAATAGTAATATACATGAACGGCAAAGCATAAATGAACTAAGTGAGAAATTAGGAATAAGAGGGATCAGATGATGTTACTTGAGAGAAGACTACGTTGGTATGGTCATGTGATGCGCATGAAAGATGACAGCTGTATAAAAAGTGCAGGGGGCTCAAAATTGATGGAAGTTACGGAGTAGGTAGACCCAGAAAACCCTGGGACGATTTGATAAATTCTGACCTTACACACTTGCACCTCTCTAAGACAATGTCACCGAGATCTTTGGTGTTATGCAGTAATACAGAAGACCCGCTTTGCCTATGTACAAAGCAAAACCTACAGTCAGTAGGCACCTCTTAACCAAATATACACCCTAACCCACTACCCCTACCCTATCCTCCCACTCCCATCAACACCACCCTCTCTCTGTAAAGTTGGTACCACAACACTCAGTCCAAATAAATTAGATAATGAGATCGAGATTGTGTAGGTGTCATGACAAAAAAGAAGCACACAGTCCACACTGTAATGTGGCCGTGTAGGTAACACGGTAAAAACCTCCCAGTCCACACTGTAAATGTGGTTGGTGTTGGCATGCAGCCGTAGAAAACCTGCCAGATAGTCCTATACGAGCGAGACACGGTCACCCAACCATTCTTGCCTCAAGTAGGACAACTCCCGTCTAACCCATGCTAGCGTGGAAGATGGACGTTAAACGAAGATGATGATGATGATATTCATTTATTATGTCTCAGTAGTGAGCTTTGTTACTGCCAGAATCATCAGACAAGACTAAATGAGTGTGTGATTGAACTCCAGGTGACTAGAGTGTTCTTGTCTGACAATCTTGCAAATGCCCAAGTGAAATTTCAGTGCTTAGCCATAATATATATATATACATGAATGTATACATAGTATATTTGGCAATATACTGTATGTTTAATTAAAAACATTCAGAAGACCATTCGCTATGAGTTTTAAAGTAGTGACTATGTCACTTACTTATTCTCAGCAAAAACAACAGAGAGCAGCCAACAGACAGTCTGTTTCTCGCTTGCGAGCGTTTATCAAGACCACACACTCAGTTGCCTTTGCCGAGAATTATAGAGGCTGGTTTCTTATAGAATCCCAGTAATAATCAGGAGCTGATTAAACAGAGCGATTGCCGGTCCATGCCAGATATACTATACATATATTCATATATACATCACTATTTCCGAACATCAATACTAATACCTAATTTTTGCTGGACCGGCAATCGCTCTGTGTAATCAGCTCCTGATTATTACTGGAATTCTATAAGAATCCAGTCTCTATAATTCTCGGCAAAGGCAACTGAGTGTGTGGTCTTGATAAACGCTCACAAGCGAGAAACAGACTGTCTGTTGGCCGCTCACTGTTGTTTTTGCCGAGAATAAGTAAGTGACATAGTCACTGCTTTAAAACTCACAGCGAATGGTCTTCTAAATGTGTTTAATTAAACATACAGTATATTGCCAAATATACTATACATACATTCACATATACATCGCTATTTCAGAGCACCAATACTAATACTATATATATATATATATATATATAAACTAAGAAAATTAACAAGAGAAGACAAACAATGAACGAAAACAAGGCAAAACAAAAAACAAGTTTTTTAAGGGGAAACCTTAAAATTATTTTTTAATAATAAAAATACAAACGAAGGACACAGAACTCCATAGTCATCAGCTATTGAGATGGACTTTGGCAGCTTCGACCCCTACCATCATCATTTAACCTCCAAGTGTGTGTGTGTGTGTAATTTTAGACAGAATGAATATATATGTATGTGCATTTTCTGTCTATTTTAAATTATTAGCCCCATTAAAAATAAAATTATAAAAGAAAATATATAGCTGTAAATTACATGTAAAATAAATTTATAAAAAGAAATCAGAAAAAATATTCTTTTACGAAAGTTGTCTTATACTCCTATATAGATAGGGACATAACACACATAAAATATTAACTTTCTCACTTTTCAAACCTAAAGCTATTCCTTTTTGAATAACAAGAGTTCAGTAAGCTTAAACAGATAAGAGATAAAACTTCTCCTGAATAGAAGAAAGGTCTGTGAAGCAAAGTAGAGCCCACAATACTGGTGACAAGATACTGCTGACTCCTCAGTTATCTATTTCCCCTCTTAACTTGACTATTTTCAATTCACCCACTTTCATATCTACAACTACTATGAGTAGAGTAGCATTGGAATTTTTTAGTCAGCCTCATATATGTTATTTATTCCAATATAAAATGGTTAGCATATTTTAGCAATGTTTCGTTATCAAAAGTGCATTCAGAACTGGTTTATTTCATGGATGATGCCAATAGATTGAGACAACCTTCACTACCACCAGATATGGCACTCATAATATAAATAAAGTAGTCTTTTTTCATTTTTCATTTGTTTTAGTACATTTTTGTAAAGAGGGTAGGTAATAACTAATTGGCTCAATATCATTGTCTTATTGGTATTATTTTAGTAATGGGAGAGGCTGATAACACTGACCATAGTGGAATTTTAACAAAGGTTCTTGTAATTTATTGAAAGTATTTTGCCAGTCCAGTAAATTAATAGGAAGGTGATGAAAGCTATTTATTAATACAAGGTTAGTGAAAAATAAATTGAACCAATATTTCAACTGGAACTAGCTCTTGTCTTGATGTGAAATACTAGAGCTCTTCAGTGCCCTTTCCTCTCTACCAAATTCCATTCACAAGTCTTTGATCAACTCGAGGTTATAGCATAAGAAACTTAGCCAAGGTGCCATGTAATGAGATTGAATGTGAAACAATATGATTGTAAAGCAAATCTCTTACCCACAAAGCTATACCTGTGCATAATAAATATTACATGTTTAATATGTAAGTTACTGATGGTTTTATTAATGACTTTCATTGAAATTTTGCCTTTCATCTTTCGAGATTGATAAAAAAAAGTACCAGTCTAGTACTGGTGTCGATTTTTCCTCTATATCTCTTTCTCACTTCCACTCAATCACTTTTTCTCTTTTACTGGAAGAAATTGGTTGTGTTCAGACCTGGAGAGAAATGAGCTCTGCCAGGTTTTTAAAATGCCCAAGAAACACTATGTTACTACAGCACCCCTACAACTCCATTAGGAGTTATGTGTGTATATATATATATATATATATATAAGAGTAAAGGGTAAAGACCCCTTTCTTTCATCAATTCATGAATGACGATGGCATTTGCACCTCTGAGGCACAAGTCTGGGCAATGTGTATTTAGCACTGTTAAAATGCTTTTTTAACAGACATGGCTGCTATATTTATGGGTTTTTTTTCAAATATTTAAATTGGATCCCAAGTATTTTTATCAATTCCTTAGCCTTGATAATGATTTCTAATTTACACACAAGGGCAGTAGTTGGTGGAAGGAAGCAAAGTCGATTATATTGACCCCAGTACTTTATTTTATCCTGGAAAGATGAAAAGCAAAGTTAACCTCAGTAGGATTTGAACTCAGAATGTAAAAAGGGCTGTAAATAAATGTCAATTCATCACCCTCTATAGCCCTAATAATAAACTCTTTTGACTAAGGATTAGGACCTTCTAGTTGAAAGAGCAAGTGACTGTTAATCAAATCGACACCAATCTGGACCAATAATACAATAAAGTTAGTACTGGTATTGGTAGTTATTTGAACAAAAACAGTTCCCGTTGAGAGTTGAACTCCAAATAATGAGGGAACAGATTAAACTATTTGTATAGTTCTTTTTTGTTACAATATCAAAACAAAACTATAACAACAATGACTATCAATTGGTATTTGTGCATCAACCTTTTTTTTTCAGTTTTGTTACTGCACCAGTTTTCTTAGTTATTTAATCTTCTGAAGTGTTCTCCACAAGTTACTTATCTCTAAATATAATAACTCATGTGTTGGTTGGTTGGTCCTGTGTCAAACTTGACAAAATATATATAGAGGGGGTGTGAGACTAACAAGAAAGAAAGAAAATTAACATATGGGTTGAAGAAAAAGTACCCATACTGAGGAAAATGACAGTTAAATAGTGAGATAAAGAGATGAATGAATGAATGTTGAAATGAGCATACAAACATACACACACACACACAAAATAATTGTTGTCTGTTCAAGATAACAGCGAATGCTTATAGTGTTTGTATGAAATTACTTTTCTTAAGACTTCTTTTTTTTACATTGATAAATTTCTCAAATTTGTTTCTTTACTTTTTCTGAAATCACTGCTTTATTTGAAGTGCTTATGTGTGAGCAATATAATGAATCATTTTAGTCAAAGTGAATTATTTCATTATTTATTTTTATTTATACGTTTACCTACTGTTTCCCACAGTGGCAAACGTATGTACCCCCAAATTTTTGTTTTGTTTGTAATACATAAATTTACAAAATGCAGATACAGATATGTGTAATGTGTTGGAGAAAGTTATGATGAGTGAACACTAAATTTCAGAAGTGCAAGGGATCTTCTGGATTGCTTTCTTCCAATTCCTACATCAGGACTGAAGCTTACTAACCTAGAAATAGAAAGTTCAATTACTGAACACATATTTATAAATATTATTGAGTGGAGTTTGAGACATGAAGGCACATGGCCTAGTGGTAAGTCCAAGTGTTGAACTTATGATAGTAATGTTGTGGGTTAGATTGTGTGATTGTGTGTTGTGTTCTTGAGCAAAACACTTCATTTTACATTGCTCCAGTATACTCAGCTGGGGTTTTAACCCTGCGATGGACTAGCGTTCTGTCTAGGGAGAAGTCTTGTACTCTCAGCTGCTTCACACCACAAAACTGGGATAAGCACCGGCCTAACAAACCTGGATTGAGACAGACTTTGGAGTTTGAGACAGCCAGAGGTACTTTTATATAATCTCTCAACATGATTCATATAGAAGTAAAATTTCCCTCAACAAACTTCTTATTACGTTTAAAAAGAAGACCACAGATTTTAAGTTCTAAATTTTAATAAACAAGCTGGTATGATTCTGGGTACAATACTGACAAAATATTGAAATTCAATTAAAATCTTGATATTTTATATCTATAGTCCTGATTCTGTGGGCTGCTACTAAACATCTTATTGGACTTCTCTTTATGAAATAAAATATCTCAGCTTGAGCAAGGCTGATAAGGTCTACTCAATACTAAACATTGATCGTATACAGAGTATTAATAGAGAGAATGAAAAAGATATGTATACAAGTATAAAATAAATTAATTTTGAAAAGAACTGAAGAATCATTTGCAAATCTTAGAATATCAAACTTTAGCAAGCTTTTCAAACACCTATAAGTACATGATTGTTTTTATTCTCAACTACTGTCATAATTCACACATTATGTCAGCACAATGTAACAGTAGTATCTGTTCATTGCTTAAACACAACCTATCTTAGCCTTATTGTATAAAAATATAAAACAAATTCCAGCACCCTCATTGAATCATACTGAAATTTCAGCATTAAGATAAACTCCATTTTAACTCTTATAAATGGACTAATTTTCTAGGTTTGGAATGACTCAATGGGGATTTGGATTCTACATAGGTGCTGGAATTTGTTCTATATTTTGTGTGTGTGTGGGGGGGGGGGGGGGGGATTTAACAGACAATTTAACCTTAATTTTCATAAATGAAATCAGTCTCTCTTTGTTTCCCTGCTACCTTATTTCCTCTCTATTCTACTTTCTCATTTCTTTCTTATTTCTCTTCTATTTCTATATTTTCCTCTTAGTAAGATGCAGAATATATTGATTAATTTATCCTCAGTTCCTAAATATGATGCTTATTTATTTGTTCTATAAAAATACAACACATGAACCCTTTGCAAATTAAAAAACAAACAAACTAGTGATGCATTATTTGCCTTTTCTTTAATCTTCTGTTCAATTCTTTATTAAAGAGCAGCCCTCGCCCAATAAAAAATTTAATATTAAAAAGTTTATTAAAATCTCAATCGAGCAGACAAAATGAAAGGATCAATCATGTTTTTTGTTTAACTTAGGTTAGTATGGCAAACATGTATAGAATATAAAGAAGGGTGAGCCAGCTAAAAGAAACAATCATAGCTAGAAGATTGTTGATAATTAACAGAAAACTGGATGTGTTAAAATAAGGCAAGTGAAGTGAATCAAAAACAAATACTTTCTAAAGATCATATCAACAGACAACCCTGTCTTCTCTGGTGGGAAAATGAACATAGCATACTCTTTAAATAAAACTCTCTAAACATGTACTTTTATTAAGGAGACCTGCCAACCTCTAAAAACCAAAACAAAGCGTACCATGAAAAAAAGTGTCCCACAGTGGGGAGAAATGAGGCAAAATGGGGAGATTTTACATAATAAAGCTATACCCATTTTCGCCAGAGAAGACATTTCTCACCCACCCCAAAGTGGGTGAGAGATCTCTTCATCAGATGGGGAGAGTTGACAGGTTTGATTAAGGGTCAGAAAAAAATGTTTTCTTTACTTTATAAAATGATTGGTAAAAAAAACAGAAGACAACATTTATATACCAATGAGGTAGTTTAAACATCGTAGCAGTTTGGTAGACAATATAAATGAATCCTTTCTTTCTAGTGAAAATGTATCAGAATCTGGCAATTGATAAAAAAAAAAGTTTTGAAATTTCAGTAAAATATCATTGGTGGAAAATAAGTTTTTCTTTAGTTCAGAAGCTTAAAGAAATAATGGAAACCAAGCATTTTATCAATAGTAATTATAGTATAAAATTAATGGAGCTAGAAGTAGATTTCTTATGAGGCAAGTCTGTCACCCAGTTTGATTTCAGTTTGCAACCATGTCATTTCATCTAAATTGTAAATGTTTTTAGAAAACATGAACATTACAACAGCCTATTCTACTTACTCATAAATATAAGGTTTTATTTATCCTCATCATCACCATTTTACATGCTGAAGTCCCAGATTTGTTTCCACTAATCTCTTCACTAAGTGCAAAACTGGAGGTACTGAGACCCTTCTTATGAAATTACAACTATGCTAAGTAAGTCATGTCATCAGAAATACCAAAAGTCCTCATGTACAGCCACCTTTATAGTGGATATAGAAATGTTGGATGGCAATGGCTCAGGTAGAAAGACAAACTGAAGAGAAATCTTTACAATAAATTCATGAAGAAATATTCTGAGTTAGAGAATTATTGTTTTATAAAAATCAATAATTTGTTGTTTTGGCAAATTACCCCCCCCCCCCCCCCCCCCAAGGAATGAGGACACTTCAGTCAAGACATGACAACTCCTGAATGCTGGTCTATGAAAATGCACCCAGTACACAGTACACCCTATAAGGTGGTTGCTGATAGGAAGGGAATCCAGCTGTAGAAACCATGCCAGCAAAAGGAACGAGAAGACTCTTCAATTGTGCCAAGGGCATGACAACCTCTCTAATGTTAGTGACATACTAAAATGCATTGAGTACACTCTGTAATGTGGTTGGTGAGAGGAGAAGCATCCAGCTACTGTAAAATGCAAGATGCACTCTTTAGAGTGGGGGGAATTATATAAGTGAGGTGCAGCTCCTGGCCCATCTGAGAGATCAGTGGCTCTGATTAAGTATTGACTTGGTCTGTGACGACTCATCCAACCTTTGCTAGCAGAAAAAACAGACGTTAAACAACAATGATGATGATGATTCTATATTTGAAACAACAATTTCCTATGCATCTTTACTATCGCCATACTACTCATATTACACCATAATCATATTACTAATTGGCACCGAATAGAAATATGACAAAAAAAATATATAGAAAAAAATATAAATTACATCATTACATGATAAATTCCACAGGCATCATTTTGAAAAAATAATCATCTCTTCCATCATGACAATGATGACCACCACTACTACCACTACAACAATAACATGATGATATATGAAACAGATTCTTGAAATTTGTATTGGCTTGAGTGTATTGGCTGAGGCCATTGCAGAGAAAGTACAAATTACATATGTATATACAAGTACACAATATATTGCAGTTGGCTTTAGAAGGGCATCCAGCATAGAAACCAAGATCCGTATGAGCAAGACATGGTCACCTGACCTGAATTATCCCATAAAGTGACAACTCATTTAATCCAAGCGTGGGAAAATAAACATTAAACGATGATGATATATATACAGTCCACACTGTAAATGTGGTTGGTGTTAGGAAGGGCATCCAGCTGTAAAAAAGCCTGCCAGAGATTCTTCCATGCGATCGAGACATGGTCTCCGACCATTCCCGCATCAAATGGAACAAAACCATCTAACCCATGCTAGCGTGGAAGATGGACGTTAAACATTGATGATGATGATGATGATGATATATATACACACATATATATATACTATTACCTCAATATAAAATCGTAGTTATGAAAGAATGAATCCTCAATATATAAACAGAGGTAATACATCATTTGATACAAGGTAATTAGGAATACATTTTCATAGAATACTTTAGTTTTATGATGTTAATAGGTGAACCCTGTTTGGTGGTTCACTCATATAGACAAACTATCAACCATCAGTCTATTTGAAAATATTTACTTTCAAGATAGTACTGACTGGGGCACTGGTGTCATTTGTATGACAATTGACTGTACCAAATTTTGCTTCAGGTGTTAGGTTGACACTTGGCAAGATATGGGAAAGAAGCAGAATTCAAAGGAAGTTTCAAATAATAATAATAATAATGGTTTCTGATGTAGACACAAGGTCAGCAATTTTGGGGGAGTGGAAAGTTGATTAAATCAACCCCAGTACATTATTGGTACTTTATTTTATTGACCCTATAAGGATGAAAGGCAAAACTAACCTTGGCAGGATTATAATAATAATATTAATTAGAAGGAGAGTAGAATTACTTGTAAAGACAAAACTGAATGCATGAAAGTTGATGGCAGCTATAAATTGCTGGGCTGTAGCAGTAGTGAGATACAGTGGGGAGGTCCTCAATTGGACCAAGCAGGAACTGGAAGACATCAACAGAAAGACCAAGGTGATGTTGGCAGAGATGGGGGTAGTCTGTAAGGGTGAAAATGTTTTGAGGCTGTATGAGTCAAGAAAGAATGGTGGGAGAGGATTGATTGGAGTAGAAGAATGCGTCATTGCAGAGAGGAGAGGCCCAGACTCTTACATTGCAAACAGCAATGAGATACTACTCAAATATGATGCCAAGACAAATAAATTAGTGAAAGAATTCTTGGAAAGCAAAGAGGACTACAAGAAAAGAGTTGAGAAAGAAAAGCACGAATTGAGAGTGCCAATGCCTTTGCATGGCCAATTTGAAGAACAGAATAGACACCTGAAAACTGAAAGATCAAGGGATTGGTTGAGAAGGGGAGATATGAAGAGAGATATGGAGGGTTAGCTTTTAGCCACCCAGGATCAAGCCCAAACTTACAAACACCAACTCAATGAAGAAGTTACATGGGTAAAGCATTAATGACAAATGTAGGTTGTATGGATCAAAAGTGGATAATGTAACACACATTGCCATGCTGAGAAGAACCCATCCAACCCATGCAAGCATGGAAAAGCAGATGTAAAAACGATGATGATGATAGAGATGGTATACATATATTTCATATAGAAATATCTATATAATAGATTGATATATATATTAAAATAACAAATTAAAGTTTAAGTAAAGAATCGCTGCTTTCACCCATAACGGGATCTTCTGAAACTAAAAAATCAATCTGTGAACGCAGAAGTAAATATTTCGAAAAACGTTGCAGCCGAAGGAGTGTGTGTGTGTGTATGGAGAGAGAGAGAGAGAGAGAGAGAGAGAGAGAGAGAGAGAGAGAGAGAGAGAGAGAGAGAGAGAATAGGAACAAGGCTGCAAATATATTCTTACATAAAATTTACATCTAAATAATTATTATCTCTTATGACTTGAGTGAGTGACTTTCATATTTTCTTTTCTCTGATAACTGTCATTCTCAAAGTCTGAACAGGATCCACTATATTTATAGATTTTTTTTTTTCATGAAAGGTGACAGTATTTTTTTTTGTTTTAATGTTTTTATTTTTTTTATTTACTTTCATAAACATTTGATACAATGATAGTCTGCTTGTTTCCACTGACTTCTAGTTGTAAAGAATGCTAAGGTGACAAAGCCAAAATCTAACGTTTGAATTTGATGATGCTTGTCTTCATCTATCTTAGACAAATGGATAGTCTTAAAACACACACACACAATCAATGTGAAGAGAGTTACTAAATGCAGCAGTAAGATAACAAACAACCTTGTTTGACTGTCTATTGATCTTAACAGGCTGAACAGGAAAGTTTAATAAGTATTTCCTGTAACAACAAAAGACACATTGATTTCTGTCACAGAATAAGCAGCTACTGAAAAAATCTTTGGGTGTGGTTGGGGAAGGTTTTGCACCTGTCACAGTTTGGGTTTCTGAAGAAGTTAAACTTTAATTAGGTTAGGAACTTTGCTAATATAAATATGATATAAAATCATTAATCCCACAACAAGGGAAATAATTACATTAATGACAAAAATAAAAATAAAGTGTCTGGATGTGAATAAATGAAAGAAGAAATATGTAAAAAATGAAAGGAAACTACCGAATATACTCAAATATAATACCCCCACCCGTATTTTATGTTGGAGAAATAGGCAAAAATCCAAACTTCGTTTATTAGTCAAGGTGGCTAATTATTATGTTTAGATGGTGAATATAAGCTGACCCCACCATTTTACCATTGATTTTTTGGTCACATATTCTTTGGTTTATAGTCGAGTATATACTGATTTTAACTGTAATTCTTTCTAATCAGAGCAGATAGATATAAAATGTTTATTTATGAGAAAAGACGACCAGAAATATATAAGTTGAGAAATTGGGTGGATAATACAGTCTCTGGAGAAATGGCTAAGTAGGTATGAAAATATTATTGAAAATATCCACAGTAGGGATTAGACCAAAGAAAGTTTTGGGGGAAACTTAGCTTGGTTTGTCGTGGTGGTGGTTGGCGATGGCTGGTTGTGGTGATGGTGGTAGTTGGTAATGATTGTAGTTGGTGTTAGGTACTGTAGGTTGACAAATGTAAATATTAGCAACCCAACAGACAATGTTGGGGGAAAGCTCTTTGGTGTGCAGAACCCCAGGCACATGGTGCCTTGTGGTCCCAGTGAACTCTCCATTTTATCTGCTGTGACTATGAGGCAGCTTGTACTTGGAGTTCTGCACTTAGCTTGGTTAGACCTGAGACTGACATATTTCATGAATGACAAGCTGTGGGATCAAAAGATAAGGAGAAATATGTTACAGATCTTTTGAAATTAAGCAAGCACAGGGCAACAGAAGAAAAGCTATTGATGAAAAATAAATGAAATAGTATATTTGTTGATTAATACAAACATTAAAAGAATATAAATTACTGAACAATAACAATATTTTCTGGATGTAATCCTCTGATCCTGTAGTAAATTTAGTTCCTAAGCTTATAGAAATATTTGAAATTGTTTAAGACAGTTGAACCTGTCATGTATATTGATAATATTACTATATTGCAACTTTTAGTAATACAACTTTCACAAGGGAAGGAAAAGAATATTTGCAGAAATATTACAATCTTAATGAACGATGCAACAAAAACTTTAACATATAAATTTAGGATTCAAAAGCCTAGAGTTCATAAGTCTCTTAATCAACTCACTCATCTTTGCTTCCACAAGAAATTTCAGCACAAGTTTATCCACCTCAAAGGATATTTATATAACTACATTAGTGATGCAGTAAGTTTTAAATAACTAGCTATATCCAGTCTTAAATTCTACTAGTAATTAGCTGAATAGTTGTTGCAAAAAAAATTAGCTACAATATGGAGAACTTGCTTCAAGGTGTTTCATTGGTATGCTCTATGCATAGTTAACTAGTATTATTCAATAATAACAACAGCCAACTGAAATAATGATTTTTACTTTTCTTTATATTGTCTGATTCAATGAGAAATAACTGTATCTCGACCTCGTATTGACATGCAACTTGAGACCCTGTACCACTGAAAAAAAGTCAGAAAATAGGTGAAAAGACTGAAGAAATTAGTGTGTAGTTAATTGAATATTGTGAAGTATATGGCAAGTGCTATACTGAGCTGTTAATGAACTAAGTTGCTCTCAGTTTGATTTTGATTCATAGTTATAGATATTTCACTTCAATTTGTATCATTACTAACCTTGTAAGATATTTTCTTGTTTTGAGTTCATATTTTGCTGAGGTCAACTCTGTCTATACTTTTCTCAGGGTCAATAAACTGAATACTTGTAATATGATGGATCATATCAACTAATTATACATTTCCTTCACAAAAAAACATTGGTCTGCTAGTTAGTTCAAAGAAATTAATATCATGTTTGTAATACTGAAAATGATTTAACAAGAAGAATTGACCAAAGAAAAAAGCCAGAATCTGAAGAATACAAAATTAGCTGTGCTTATAGTTGTTATTGTAGAATAGTTTGAATCTCTTCTGTTAGAGCAGACTAATAACATGGAAGCAATTAACTGAACACTTAGAAGAATTCAATTGGTAATTTAGCTAAAACCATTTGATTTTTATCACGGATATGATGATCAACAGTGAAGTCCTGTTGTGTAAATTCTCATTTTCAAGTTGGCCTGAACATTTTTGAGAACTGTACTAGCAATATTGAGCAGTTTGAGTGAAGTTCATCACACCCACACACAGATCTCCCTTTAGCTTGTTGGTGTCATGATGTACAAGCTATTTAATATGAGAGACTTTGAAAATACCAGAAAGAAGTAAAAGAAAAGAGAGAGAGCAAGAGAGAGAGATGTAAGAAGAGGGTGAAACATGGCATCAGTAGGCAGTTCTAAGTGAAGCTGAGATGCTGTAGATAAGTAATGTTAGTATATTGGCTTCTTAAAACGAAATTATAAGTTTGCTACTCATCACATCTTCTTTGCCCACTTACTCCTGGGAGTCCCATGGGGGTGGAGTCCTCAAACACACCTTCTAGCAGGTCCTGTCAAAAGCAACTGTCTCCAATTGATTCAGCTGAATCCCCAAGCAATACAAGCCGAGGTCATTGATATAATCCAATTATCTTGCTTGGAGTCTACTCCTGGGTCTCCTGCTGGTCGTTTTTACCTATAAAATCAGTCCAGTAATTCTTTCCTGAGACATTCTAGTCACATGTCTGTATTATCAGAGCTGTGATCTCTCAATTTGGAGAAGTAGCAACTCTATCTGGAATGACTCTCTGATCTCTGAGCCATGCACTCTACCAAGTAACATTACTCTAAAGACTTTTCAGAAAAAAAAACCATTTCAGTTTCATCAAGGAAGGATCTGTATTCAGACTCTTTGTTTGATGCATACACTTATGAGACATATCTTCCAGCTTAAGCTTCAAGAGACAAATTCTTCCTCTCAGTGGGATCCAATCCATAACACACTCTGATAGCTGGAGGCTTGTGAGTATCCCCACTCATGCCTGTGCAGTCACTTCTGGTGCCACACCTGAATAGTGAAGTTTCCATCCTCTATCCAAATCTACAGTACCAGAGCCATGAAATTTTGCTGAAGAAACCCTGACTATATCTAGCTGGTAGCATTTAGCCTCCTCCACAAGTTCCTGCTCATTATCTTTAATGGTTGTAATGTTCCAGGTTCTAATTGTTAGGGTTTGCTCCATTCTGAACCCTCTTTGGGGTCCTGAGATACACAGCCATTGTGTGTCCATCCCATGGCTTCCAGGATAGGTCATAAGCTCATCGCCAGTTCTTGCAGCATGAGATGGAGACTGCAATATATTTTTGAACAGGCCCTTCTACCTCAGGCTCAAATGCACCCTGCATGAAGGATGATGTGGTATGATTGTTTTTGTTGCCTCTAATAATATTGCAGCTTTGGTGGTCTTATTGATGCCAGTCACTAATCTGGTACTTTTCTCAAACCCGTGATGACTAGGCTTTTTTAGAGGCAGCCTTTACTCACCTTGCTGTAGCTTCATCATTGGGTTGAGAGAGTTTTCTTGGAGCTATGGGTGTCACCCATTGCTCTATCTCTCCAAGTAGTTTACCACTGTTGGTCCAGGCTGCTTATTCGTCTGGCAGGAGCCTAATTATATTTCAACTAACCATCATATCTTGTGGCTGTATCACTATCCACCATCTGTGACCCATTCTCTAACAGAACAGCTCTGCAAAGAACAATCCATTGTATGTCAATCTTTAATGTTTTCACATTTAATAAATCTTTCAATTATTGGAGATTTGCTGTATCACAGTCAAGAAATTAGCGAACATGAGAACTAGAACAAAAACAAAGAAAAAATCCCAATGTGTGGAAATAGCAACAAAAATATGTTGTAAGAAAAAGAGTTATGAGGACATCTTATTAATTTCATGTTTCTAAAATATCAATTAACTTAAGTATTTTGACATCATTAACATAATCATGTAGTTAGAATGATAACAGGTAAGATGTTGGTAAAACTTGAACAAGATTTATTTGAATTCCTCTTAGTAACCGTATCAGTTGATTTACATATCTAATGTTTTTTGTTTTGTTTTTTAGAAAAGTAATAATCATTACACAATTGTACTCCTCTTTGTTATATAGTTGAAACCTAGAGTCTCTGTAAGAAATCAGGGTAGCAGATTGGCAGTATCAGTAGAGCATCGAACAACCTGCTTTGTGGCAGAGAGTTACAGCCCTTTATGTTCTGAGTTCAAATTCCGCCGAGGTTAGCTTAGCCTTTCATCCTTACAGGGTTGATAAAATAAAGTACCAGTAACGCACTGGGGTCGATTCAATCGACTTTCCTTTCCCCCAAATTGCTGACCCTGTGCCTATAGTAGAAATAATTAATCATTAGAGCACAGAAGATGCAACAACAAAGATGTCGTAAAATTTAAATATAGTCAAAGAGTAACCATTAAAACTTAGGAAAAGAACATCTATTTTTTTATACCATAAAACTGTTTTAAGATAGATTTGACTAGAAGAAACTATGATATATATAAAAAAAAACCAGTTATTTCAGCACTGTACACCAAACATATTTTCTGTTTTATGTCGAATATGACTATACAGGAAGTATAACTATCAAAAAGATACTAAAAGTGGTAAAATAAGTTTTAAAATTTTAGGATCTGAAAAGATATATTTTTTATCATGGCTTAATTTCTTAGTCTAATGAGGGAAATAAGTACTCACACATGTTTGCAAGACAGAGACTGGTGGAGGTTATAGAGACAGAAACTGAAGAACTTGTCTGAATGCTTGCAACAGTCAAGGAACAAGTGATGGAGTTAAACTGGATAGTGGTGGTGGTATAAACTGGGTGGTGGTGGTGGTGTTAAACTGGGTGCTGATTAAAGTCTATCACCCAAGAACAAATACAACCCAGCTGGCTATTCAATTTCACTCACATAGCTTACGTTGATTCAAAGCTTGTGTAAAATAGCATGCAATGGAATCAAGCCCAACTCATGTGATTGCGAAGTAAACTTCTTAATCATACAGCCATGCCTGCTCTTAAGAGATATGAGAAAGTCAGAGAAGTGGTTAGACATAGAAAATAACACATCAGAAACATTCAGGAATATTAGTAACAGTAATTAGAAGTATGAATATAAAGAAGGTTATTGCACAGAGAACAAAAATGAATATGTAAAATTAATAAACACTGCAACACCTCAAAAAAGTGATGATTATTGTTATATGGTACTGAAATTATGAAAGAAAAGCTACTTTCTTTTTACAATGTTTCATATGAAAGATTTAAAGAATCTATAAAAAAAACTATATTTTGAATATATGAATGAATTAAATATTTAATTTCAAAACCCCATACTTCTAACACATAACATATAGAGGCATAGATTATTTTTTAAAAATCATTAACATAGGTAAATACATTTATCTATGTATGTATATAAGATATTGAGTTTAACTATATAGATTCACAAGAGAATTGGGAAAAGAAAAAAAGACTTTCAGAAAAGTCAAACAGGAAATATAATTTATTCTCTATCTAAGATATTGTGATAATTCTAATTCAGTGATATTTATGATTAATATAATATTAGTATGAGTATATGGCAAGTGTTAGACTGTAGAAGATAAGCTTGATTATCAATTGAAATCTTTTCAGTTTAGTTATTTATTACCCCTGAGAAAGATATGAACGTCACACACTTTTTTTGCTACGTCTCTATACATTTTTACTTTAAATTTATGTAAGAAATCAATCAAATATTATTGCAACAGATTATTCTAGTCATTATATAAGCAAATTATATTTTTCTTTATTAATTTTCATAAAAGTTTGAATGCTTCTATACTTGAATTAATATATGTAAGGTGATATAGATTTTGGAAATCATTAACAGAAAGAAAATATTTGAAGTATTCTTAAGGTTAGTTGCAATCTATGATAAAAATCATCTGATGTGTCCAACATCACAGGATAATTTACTGCTAAATGTATGCTATATATAATTATTTCTTGTATTTGATTCAGCACAAGACTAATGTTTGAAGGGAGCTGATTGAATAAATCCAATCTAAATTACAATTCTCGTAATTAGTTTAGCAACTGAGGAACAGTGAAAGATAGTCCATCCAAGTGGGATTTGAGGTTATATTGTAAACTGAAGCCAAATATAGAACAAATAAGCAAGATGTGGTTCTTTGACCAATCTAGTCTTAGACAACGGCAACACAACCTTTGCCAACATGGAAAACATGTAGAATGAGGATAATAATGATTAAATGGTTTTTATAAAATCATTTTGTCAGAAGGAAGTAGCAGAGCCTACAACAAAGCACTCAACTATTTCTGCCAACTTGCTGCCATTATATGTTAGACACTAATTAATTTGTTTTGATTTGATTAAAAACAAATATTTTTTTAGAATGAGTATACACTCAAGTGATTTCATACTTATGTTATCGGCAATAAAATGCTGAAAGGCAAAAAATTAAATCAAATAAGATTTGAACAGCAGACTGCGACAGTTAACAGTAAAAACAACTGTAAAAGAATTCAAACATAATAATCTATAGTTTTATTAGTTAATCAAAATCATAAAATTTTGAATAATATTAGCATGTCAGTATAGATCTGTACTGTAGCATCATTCATCATGTGTTGGTCCTGTAATATAGTTATTTTTATTTTCTATATGATCAGTATGAAGAGTTCAATACAATTAGCACTATGGTAGTTTAAAATAAAAACACTAATAGCCTTGACAAAAAATAGAAACAAAGAAAAGTTCATCTGCAATTTGGCCTTGATCTTCTGTTATGCCCATTTATAAATTACAAAGAGCAATGAATAACAGATTCAGAATTAAAATTCACACATCAATAAATTCATCAGTTTTGATCTAATTTTCTTCCAATGAAAAGTTCTATCATTCTGCATTTTTGGAGTTGTTTCATTATTATGATTGGTGTTGTTGTTGTTGTTGTTAAGAGAAAATAATTATAATAATTTACAAAATGTTAAATAAAACTATTTGTTGGGTTGAATTCTATTAATTGAATATTCTTAAAACATGAAAAATAGTTTCATTCATTATTGATTATATATTTTTGATAAATAAATATAATAGAACATATCAGATATTTGCCAATAATACAGAAGATATGCAGAAGATATACAGAAAATAATACAGAAAAATATGCAATAGTAATTATAATGATAGATTTTTGTTTTATCACAACAAACAGTAAAAAAAACTTCGTTCATTACTGTCAAGATATAAATGGAGATAATTCTTAAGAAATTGAGTTGATGTAATGTAATTCCACTCTCTCTGCATTTAAAAGAAATATACTGTACATCATCATAGCTATCATCATTTTTGCAGAAGTTTTATACTGGCATAATGGATTAGATGAGTCTACAATACAGCAAATATCTATACAACTTTTCTTCAGATAATCTGTGATGGCCAATTTTCTAAGATTTCTCCTAATAACTGTTTATGACTTAGTAAAGGTGCTTCAACATAACGTTATATACATATATGTACGTGTTGTATACAGTAGAAACATTTGACAGCCTTCCACTATGAACTTTTTTAAGGTTGTGACTGCTGACACACATCCTTAGTCTTAGCAAATGAGCTTTATCAGCTCATATACATAGGCAAAAAATCTATAAGATTCTAGCTTATTTTTGTCTCTGGTAGATATGCAGCTTTGACATCCACTAACAAGTGAAAAACAACGTTGTCAGTTGCTTCCCTTGGTTTTTGCTAAGACTAAAGATGTGTGACAGTGGTCACAACCTTAAAAATATTCATAGCAGAAGGTTGTAAAATGTTTTTCAGAAACATTTTGTATACAACACGTACATATATGTGTATAATGCTATATTGGAGCACCTATACTAATTTTTGATTTATTTAATCCTGGCCGGCTACTGTTCCATATGCAAATGAGCTTCATCAGCTCATATACATAGTCGAGAACTCTATAGATTATTTTTGTCTCAGTAAAAATTAGTTGGATATGCAGCGTTGATAACCACTAACAAGTGAAAAACAATGTTGTCAGTTGCTTCCCCTGCTTTATGGGTTTGATAAAATAAAGCACCATTAATGCATTGGGGTTGATTTAATCGACTTTCCCCTCCCCTCAAATTGTTGGCTTTATGCTTAAATCAGAAATCATTACTATTATTATTATTATTAATTAATTAATCAATTGTTCAAAGTCTTTCCGCATATTTTGACCATTTCAATTAATTATCCTATAACTGGTTTCTTTTTTTGTGTGCCTGGAATTTTGCATGTACATAAATGTGTGCACATGTGTATGTGTACGTGCATGTATGTTTGAACATATGTGTGTGTGTGTGTGTGCATTTGTATATGTGTGTGTGTGTGTGTGCATATATATGTGTCTGTTATCATGTTCCTGTGTGTATGGCGTGGGTGATGGTGAATATTCATGTGCATATGGTGCTTTTTTTTGTTATATATACTTTAGTTGCTGTTTTTGTTTATTGTTCTTTCAATAAATAGTGATAGTGAATGATGGTGGAGAGATTGAAACAGACAGATCCCCCCCCCCCATCCTTGTTACATGGATGGGTGGTACATACAATAAGACAGGTATGAGGGTTGGGTATAACAGATAAAGCAGTAGATAGTGATGGGGAATGAACAGGAATAAAGTGATCAATGGATCTTCTAATATCATTCAGACTGTCTTTGCCTTGCTTGCACAGGTCAGTGGTTCTTTTCAGCACTGTCTTTAACTAACCATTTCAGTTCTTTGTAATGTCTATCATGAGGTGGAGGCCATGTCTTCCTATGTCTTTCTTTTCCACATGTGCCATGCATTTCAAATAATTGTCATTTCTTCATAGAACTGAGAGGCCTTAGTGTAAGCTTGGCAAAGACCATCACATGTCCATATCAGTGCAATCTACTCTCATGCAAATTATATATGATTCCTCTATATCCAGCTTTGTCTTTCATGCGTATTAACATTGCACATCCATTGGCACATGCTTGCTTCATTTTTCTCCAACTTTTGGATATCCTCTGCATTTACTGCCCATGTCTTACTACCATGCAGCATTATGCATCATACACAGGTATCATAGTAAGCCTTTCATTTGTAGCAAGAAACCTTTTGTTGTTGACAGAGATAATAGCTTCCTGAACTTTTTCCACCCCCCTTTTTTTTTATATATATACATACATATGCATATAAGTATACATTTGATACTTTATGAAAACCATATCAAAACTAAAATATATGAATAACTTATACTAGATTATATGACGTCAATGAAACCCAAGAAAATATTGATTAGTTAATTTAACAACTGACGTAAATCCTCAACCTAAAGACTCAATCAGCTTCTATGAAAATGTTGGCAAAAGCCACAAACTGTCAAAATTCTTCAGGCAAGTGTTATCTAAGAATCCCAGTAAAAAAGACAAAATATGAAGAGATATTTGGGTTGCATCCAATTCAGTTACAGAGATATTCTATGAGAAGAATGTTAGAAATCAATGAATAAAAATGTTGGTCCAAGAACTCCAAGAACTAAATAAAGTCTTGCGAATGTTGTTAAAGTGATAGGTTTATCATATTTTGTGAATAATATTTAGTCTTAGTTTTAATCTTCTACTAGAACTAGGTTCTCCCTTCCCACTGGCTCCTCGCCACCACCCTATTCTACAAATGTCTACCTTATTGCCTCTAACCCTTGCAATAAACTATAAGTATGACAGGTTATCAACTTAAAAAAGTGGTTGCCTCCCCTTTTCACTCTACCATATATGTGTGATGGACAGACAGATGGAGCTACAGGTCTCTTTTATAATATAGATTAGAATTCCATTCACATCAAAGATACTTTATAGTAATATTAAGCTGGTCGATCCAGAAGGATAAAAGTCAAAGTTGATCTCAATGTGATTTGAACTCAGAAAATAAGGAGCCATTTTGCAGGCATTTTGTCTGATATGCTAACAATACTGTTAATCTAAAGAAAGCGAAAACAAATATTTGCCTGCTATTTTAGTATGTAGAGAAGGCATGCAGCCTAGCATATTGGTTTCATGATAATAAGTTTATTGGTTCAATCCCTGGGCCAAGTGAGATGTTTTGTCTTTGAAAAAGACACTTCATATCACATTGCTAGTCCACCCACATGAAACAATGAGTATCAGCAGCAGCTGGTATGCCTTATGTCTTGTGTTCTCAATCACTTAACACCATATGATACCAGGATAAGTTTTCACCTTATTAGCCTTTAAGCTTGAAAAAAACAGAAGACTTTTTAAAAGTTTTAATATGAATGTCCATCAATGCAATAAATAGATAAAACATAGAAAAGCCAAATAGTTCTTATTTAGATCCAAGCCAGCTCTGATTAAGCAGGCATATGATGAAAACCATATTTTCTTTTTAAGGCATTGTATGTTAGAATTATATTATACTATGTGTCCTCCTCTTTTTTAAGATAGTAGAGTGTAGTGTGAGAGAGATTTTGTTGCTATTTCTAGCAAGCCTATTGAACACATAAAGCTCACTGTAAACTCAAAACAGGTATTCAATCATTTGCTTTTAATAAAGACTGATACATAGAGTAGCAATATTAAGAAAACATTAACTGACATGTTTAGAAACAGAGGAGTGACTAATAAGGAGTTGAGTGGATCTCCAAATATTAGCCAGTCTTTTTTATATTTACCTTTGGCTGTGTAGATAGTTTCCAGTTTAACATAGGAAAACTATTGTTTTGTCTTCTGTTTTAAATCAAATTTATGGCTTTCATGAATTGCTGTTTTAAACATTCAACATTACACTATTTATGAGATCAGATATGAAAGTACAACTACATGGCTGTTGTAAGGCTGCCAATTTAGGCTACAATATCCTGTGCACCTATTGGTTGCATTGCTAACATAGACAGAATTTATCTCTATTCTTTGCATCAACTCAGTAAGCTAGCCTTTCCATTGCTTTTTATATACTGTTATCATAATAACTTATTAACACATTAACATTCTTATTTTATCTCTTATAGTGTGGGGTTCCAAGTCTGGCTGGTTACAATGTTAGGCAACTATATGCAAGGTCATGATTTCAAACTACAGTGCAAGCCATACATTTAATCTTTCTACTAGCCATCATTGGGTAAAATAAAAAATGATACACACCTAGTCACCAATGGCTTTAATGCTATTCCATAGTGGCATCTTTTACTTACCTTTAATATTAGGTAATATAATATTTAATGTCTTTTTGCTGATTATCCTTGTGCCAAATTTTGTGTTGATCAATGTAAAAGGAGGATGTTGAGGGAAGTTTATTTTTATGATCTTTTAAGGTAAAATAAGGTTCATTAGCCATATTAGAGTCTATTCTATTATATATTTCTAATCCAATAGCTAAGACACAAGTTACCATATTGATATTGTTTAAGGAAGTATGATATGACTCATTTTATAATTGTTAGATATTTATTTTAGTGTGAAGGCGTGTGGCTGAGTGGTTAGAGAATTGGATTCGCAATCGTGAGGTTGTGAGTTTGATTCCTGGACCAGCCGATGCGTTATGTCCTTGAGCAAGACGCTTTATTTCATATTGCTCCTTCTACCTGGAGTTGCGACCGATAGATAGTATTAGCAATTGGAAAGAGATATTTACTTTGAAACGAGTTTGTGGTATGCATGTTTATTTCTTTCATATAAGTTTTATCTGGTATTAACATATCATTTTTGACTTCATTTTTTCTTTGTTTCAATATCCTGATGGTTTATATCATATAAATTTCATAGAACTTTCCATATTCTGGAGTAAGATTTCAGTGTAGGTTTTCTAGGTAGAAATAAGAATGTTTTTGAAGAAATTGTGATTGATTGTGGTTTCAGTCAATATTGTAAATAATTGTTTCTACTTTAGGCACAAGGCCAGCAATTACCCAGTGCATTACTGGTACTTTATTTTATCGACCCCGTAAGGATGAAAGGCAAAGTCAACCTCGGCGGGATTTGAACTCAGATCGTAAAGGGACGTAACTATGCTGGAAAGCATGGCGTCCGACCCTCTACCGATACTGCCAATCCACCGCCCCCAGTCAATATTGTAAATAATGTTTGCCTCAGAGGAACTTCAATAAATGCTTGTTTTATAGGTTTGTATACTTAAGTACATAAAGCATGCAGTGAACAAAGAATTCAATACTATTTGTAGGGACAAAATAATATTTATTACTAATAGTAACTGCTTACTTTGAAGTTATGCCAATACTGACTTCTCAAAAAAGTATTTAGTAAGTTAAACATTTTTCATATATAGTAAAAATTTGGTAAAGGGAAGAGGTATTGGATGGAAGTAGTAAACATAAACATAAAGAGAGGGAATAGAAGAAAAGTTGTAGTATAGGTAGAAGTAAAGAAAATGGAGAGTGATGGGAGGAAGTATTTACCATGAGCTTATTCTGTCAAGGTATAGGTCATTGATAATGTTACTTTTTAAAAGCTTGATCTTGTTGTTGTTTTTTAAATCATACGTATGCCTAAATTCATCGAAATATACAAATAATTTATATATATTTATAATTTGAAAATATGCATACACTCATATATATAGATACATATAAATATACTCCATCCTTCATAAATATACTCCATCCTTCAAAACCTCCATGCTTCCCGGAATTCACCAACACTACAATTCACCTCCATACACATGCACACATGTATCTGTGTGTATATCATGACTCATACACTGTTCACTTTCCTGACATTTGTCGATAATTCTATGTACTTTGATGAGTTGTAGTGCATCTGAGCACTGTACACAATAATTTTATATTTGCCTGGAAAAATATTTTCATACATATATACTTATAAAACATGAATAAAGGCAATCAAATGAAAAGGGAAAGAAAAATATAAAAGTAAAATAAAAAAGAACAAAAATACAAAAAAGAATAAATGTGGAGTACAAAAATGTGAGGGGATAAAGATGAGGAAAATGTCAGCATGTGATGAGTTAACTGATGCAATATATGTTCCACTGAATGGTGTCAATAAAACTAATTAATTATTTCAAACAATAGATTAGATCTACTTTCCATATCTACACACACACTCACACATATCTATCTATCTCTATCTCTCTCTCTGTATATATATATATATATATATATATAGAACATCTTATACATATCACTAATGGATCAATATATAAAATCTCAAGCGACTTAAATATAAGGAGCCTGATATATATATAAATATTGCAAGCATGGAAAAATGGATATTAAACGGTGATGATGATTACTATATATATATTATATATATATTGAAAGGATAACAAGGACGATTGGTTACTCCTTCATTACATTTATTGGTAGGTGACGCGCGTTTCGCCACTAAAATGGTATATTATACCATTTTAAAGGGTCCGTCGAGCTGCCGATTATTGAGTTGGGTAGGATCGATACAGATCGAACCTTGAGCTGATCAGTGGCGAAACACGCGTTACCTACCAATAAATGTAATGAAGGAGTAACCAATTGTCCTTGTTATCCTTTCAATATATTACACTCTGTATAGCTCTACACCTCAACACAGAAGTGAACCTAAATATTGAGTGCTCACCCGGGTGAACCTGCAGTAACTACAAGTTACACTCCCTAGATATATATATAGTTTAGGGATTGTAATGTCAAGTTACTGTAGGTTCACCAAAATGAGCACGCAATGTGTAGTTTCCAGTAGGTATATTGGTGTTGTACTAAGCAGAATGTATATATATGTAATCAAATATTGTCAGGCCAAGCAATTGTCACAACTTTGAGAGTTTTAATTGTGACTATAATTCATGCAGTGACTGTGTCTTGGTGTCTAATGATTCTGGTGCATAAAATCAATGAGATTAGTTTGGCTTGTCCTCTCCTTAATAGCATCAAGTATGTTTGCTATCAACCATTCTGAATAACCGCACACCTAAATATATAATTTAAGTATTGATTCTCTACTGCATTACAGTCAAGAAATTGAAACAAGAAAATCATTTAAAATACGAAAACAAAAAGTAAAATATAGATAAAAATATGCATCTTTTTTATTATCTAAAAATAGTAGTTAAAATGTTAGAAGTGAAGGCATGAAATCGAGAATAATATCTTATTTCAACTTTACTGAACATTAATTAACAAGAGTTGATATGACTATATTATTATAGTAACTATTAGGGTGGTAAGTGCAGCAAAGTAAGAAGTAAGCTTAAGGTGTATCATATTTATGACCCAGTTCTGACATCCGTTTATTTTAATTTTTCATGCCTTTGCAAGTTATAGTCATATGAATTAACTGTTAAAATTTTACTTCAGTTCATATTTTGATATGATAAACATCAATTTAAGATATAAAAGAGCAACATGACCATTGCCTGTACACTTTTCAGTGTTAACAATTACACTATTGCCATTACAATTGCTCAAATCACTATGATTTATAGTAGTAGGGTGATGGATTGGCAGTATCAGTAAAGCATTGGACACCATGCTTTGCAGCATAGAGTTATGCCCCTTTATTATCTGAGTTCGAATCCCACTGAGGTTAGCTTTGCCTTTCATCCTTACCAGGTTGATAAAATAAAGCATTTTATTTGTACCGTATTTTGACATCATTCCATGGTAAGAATGTTAAGAATGGTAAGATCTTGGTATGATCTGGCAAAATAACTTGCTCTAGCCAGAAGATGAGTATACAGGGTAATAAGCATCTCAGCGTAGAGGTAAGCTCCTAGCTTGCTAAGTTCACAACCTAGTTTGAATTTCTGGTATCATTGATTAACAATTTGCAAAAGAAAGTAATCAGAGAGAGAGATGAAAAAAAAAAGAAAACAAAAGGTGTTGGGATTGGTTTCTATAGCTGGTTGCCCTTCCTAACACCAACCACATTTAAAGTGTGTACTGGGTGCTTTCTGCCCTGACACCTACATGACCATTTTACAGTGAGGGCTGGATGCTTTTTGTTGTGACACCTACGCGACCACTTTACAGTGTGGGCTGGGTGCTTTTTGTTGTTGCCATCACGACCACTTTACGATGTGGGCTGGGGATTGGGGAGGTGTGTGAGGGTCAGAGTGTTAGGATATGGGTGGGGTGTTAGGATGTGGGAGGTGTATGAAAGAGGGGTGGAGGTGGTGCATACTAGAAGTATGCTTTAGCTTGTGCTCATGGGAGGTGTATGGAAGGGGGGATGGAGGTGAAGGTGATGCATATTTGATGTATGCTTCAGCCTGTGCTCATGTGAGGGCAGTTCCTCTGTATTACTGCATAAAGCCAGATATTTCAGTCCTGTGCCATCATCACCTTTGGGAGGTGCAATTGTGCAAGGTCAGCTTTTACACCTCATCCCAAGTCTTCCTGGGTCTTTCTACTCCATAACTGCCATCGACTTTGAGCGCTCTGAATCTTTTTATACAGCTGTCATCACTTTACAGTGTGGGCTGTGTGCTTTTTTGTCATGTCACCACCACATGTCCATATCAATGCAATCTCCTCTCCTGCACACTGCATCTGATCCCTCTTATGTCTAATTTCTCTCTCAGTTTATTTATGCTTTGCCGTTCGCGTATATTGCTATTATACATCCATCAAAGCATGCAAGCTTCATTTCTTTCCAATAATAATAATAATAACAATGATGATGATAATAATGGTTTTTATATTCAGGCACAAAGCCTGTATCCATTTGGGGAGAGAAAGAATCAAATAAACTGAATTGAATATTTGACAGGTACTTCATTTTATTGATCCCAGAAAGATGAAAACAAAGTTCATCTTGGTTGGGTTTGAACTTAGAATGTAAAACGTGATAACTAAATACCATAATGTATTTTATCCGAACATGTAAATTGATAGAATTCAGATTTTATTATCAGTAAAAAAAAGAGAAAGGAAAAAAAAATGAATTTCATAAACAATCCTTATTATATATTTATACATGACATAGATGTAGCCATGTATTGATTGAAATCTAGCCATGAAATGTTATACCCAGAAATGTCAACTGGTTGATGAATCAATTAAAATATTGATTTCTATTCACAAAGCACATGGTCAACTGTTTATAGGGATGGGTAGGGTAGTAGTCAGTTAGTTGATGAGTCGGATACTAACACTCACAGAGTGCATTATTGGCATGTATTTTATTGGCCATGAAGAGATGAAGTGTATGGATGATGCTTGAAAAAATTTGAATTGAGGAATTTTGAGAACAAAACTAGATGGTAAAAAATATCTAGAGAAGAGATCCACTGTTTACATCCCAACAATTCTCTATAAAAAGTGTTTGATAATGAAGAAGTGATGTTGAAAAACATAGGCTTAAAAGGGTTAAAGATAAAACCTACTCACAATTTACTTAGCATTAAAGTTAAATGAGTATGTATGTGTGTGTGTGTGTGTATACATGTGTGTGTGTGTGTGGATGCATATGTATATGTGTACCTGTGGGTATGTTTGTAATCATCTGTATTATGGAATTGCAAAAAACCTAGTAGTATCTCAATTGTAGAAATAGCTGGGTGAATATTGTTGTTATTAAACTTCTAGTTCTAGGGTCATCTGTTCAAATCCACTGTAAGCATTTTATTGTTTTGGGGCAGTAAATTTCATTCTACTTTATGTTGGTTCACTTAGCTGTCAAGAATCATCAGGGTACATTTAACACTTTTCGAGGTCATTGGGACACTGCAATGTTGAACGCTACTCCAGCTGCCTCCATTTCTGGCGCTCATGGGCAAGTGCTTGGGTTGTGACAAAGTTCTTTCCCATACACTCAGCTCTGTTGTCTGTCCACTGCTTCCTCTGTCTGCCCTACCTTCTCTTTCTCTGCACTGTTCCTTGGAGAATTGTCTTGGAGTGTCCGTCCAATCTGTCCATATGCCCATACCACCTCAGCTTACTCCTCTTCTCCATGGTCAGTAGATCTTTAAAGTGGCCCTTTTTTATGTGCTAGGTGATTCTTTTGCAGACCCCCTCATTCATGATGTGTTGTCTCTTTCTTCCGTGAAGCACTTTTCTGTCAAGAATAGGTTCTAGATAATTTGGGAATGTTGCCTAAAATAGTTTGATAATTTCTGGTCTTGAAGAACTGTTGGGTACTATGTGAAACATTTACATTTTCACAACATACTGAATCTCTCCCTTAACAAAAATAATAAATTATAATAAGAAGGAAATAAATAAGCATTTGCCTGATAAAAAAAAATAAGTCTCAAAATTTTTAAATATTTTATATATGAGAGTAACATTTTCCATTACCACACATTACACATTTTAATTTCATAGAATTAATTATATCATAATCTTGAATAAATCTTGGACTCCAGCAGAATTTGAACTGAGAATAGTGAAATTACCAAGCTATTTACAATAAAGCATTCAGACTACTATTTCACACTCCTGTCATGAAGTAATTTAAATATTGCTGATTGATTCTGTACTTGTCTTGAACTTTCTCTACATCACTGGTGATGAGTAGTTAAGTTGCATAAGAAATAAATTTTACCTTGAAATCAATGCCCATAGACATAGATCTATTTTTGTCAAGAACTAAATGAGGAGTATCTAATTTCTTGAATCACCATTAAAATAAAAAAATATATAAAAACAAAATGATAATGATATTATCGACCTAAAATTATATTTTTATTCTTGCTGAAGATGCTTTAACCATAGCACCGTAATTTTCAAGTGAGCTCACTGATCTTCAGCTAAGACATTTCTTCTTTTATTATTTATACGTCCTCTAAGGCAGTGGATTGGCAGTATCGTTAGAGGGTCAGACACCATGCTTTGACGCAAAGAGTTACGGCCCTTTCCATTCTGAGTTCAAATCCCGCCAAGGTTAACTTTGCCTTTCTTCCTTACGGGGTCGATAAAATAAAGTATCAGTAGTACACTGGGTAATTGCTGGCCTTGCGCCAAAAGTAGAAACAATTATTTATACGTCCTCTATGTTCTGAGTTCAAATACCACCGAGGTTAGCTTTGCCTTTCATCCATATTGGGTAAATATAATAAAGTACCAGTAATGCACTGGAGTCGATTTAATTGACTTTCTCCTCCTCCAAAAATTGTTGGCCTTTTGCCTAAATCAGAAACCATTATTTGCTTTTCTGTCAGATAAGTGAGGTCAAATATTCTTTAGTCTTTCCTGGACATAGCACTATGCTAAAGAGGCAACATGAAGACAGTTTTCACCAGTCAGGAGAAGGCTGATACTTTATAGACACAGTCCTTCTACTGAACACCTTCAATCTTCAGAAATAACTAAGTATTACCTTTAGAATAAATCCCTATGTGCATGTGAATGTATGTATGTGTAAATGAGAGTTGTATGTGTGACTATGTATGTGTGCATACATATGAATATCTATGTATATGTGTGTAAGTAAGTTATAGTCTCAACCTTACCCATCTATCCATGACATCTTACATCTAAAGCTAAAGATAGCTATGTGTAAGTAATAGCTTTACAGTTTTATGGCAGACTCTCCCATTGAACACAATGTGTTTGTGTTTCACGGAAAACAGTTTGGCAAACTTTATGGGGTTTTTTTTTGTATTTGTTGTTTTGTAAAACATTTTTATATTACTATCTTCTAAGCTGACATAGGTTCAAAGATTCTGAAATAATTAATTTTACAGATGGATACCTTTGCAAATATTAGTCACTCAACCAACAAAATTAGAATGATTATTACAGTCTTTATATATAAGGGTAGGTAAATGGTACCTTTAATAATACAGGCTGGGACCAGCAGAGCAAAATAGTTTGGCAAAGAACACAACATAGTGCCAATAGTAGTGTTGAACTAAAGATCAATCCACTACTTTCAAATTAACTATGATCAAATATGATTACATAGATTTAAATTGGCAGTTGAAGAAACTGTATATATGACTTAGTTTCAATTCTCTGTTGGAACTACTCATATATCTTTGATAGTCTTCAAAAATGCATGAACATCACAAAATCTCATTTCTCTTCAGTCAAAAAATACCATGTATATAAGTTCTATTTCTTGTATGTTATGATATATTTAGCTATCAGCCAAACTAATATTTTGGTTTAAATGCAAATTTAATCTGCTACACTTACTATCATGGTGCCTTTTAAGAAATTTCATTGCATTATCCTCCCACTCACCATAATCTAATATTTTCTGCTGGTGCCCTAATCAATTTTTATAAATATTCTCTCCCATCACCTTGCCACCACTCCATCATGCCGCTTATATTGTTTTTCTATTCAATATATTTACTAATAACCAACAGTGGAGACTTCTGGTGTCAATGGCCTTAGGGCCACCTCCCTACTCACCACCATCGGCACAGAGTTGGCCACCCACAGGTGTGACCCTCACGAGCTGGAAGGCTCTTCCAGCGCATCTCCCTCACCAGCCTCCAGGGAAACGCCTTCTCTATTCTGTCCACTGGGGTCATGGGGCGGCCAGCGTGTGGGCTTCCATTTGCTCATAATAGTGAGAGATGGGGAGAGCAGGAGAGATGGAGCAGTGACAATAGGAGTTTGGTTCCTTTGTGTTTGGACCTGGTGTATACGTATATATTTAGCTACCACACCATAACCAACATAAAGCTGTTTGTCTCTGTTTTTCTTCCCATTGCTCTATTTCTCCACTCCATTTCCCTTCACCTTTAAGCCTTATATCATTATTCACTCTCAGTCATGTTTGCCTTGAATGAACATAGAATGTAGAGTAGAAAAGACTCTTTAGTCTTACATAAGACAAAACAATCTCTCTAGTTTTGGTGTCACAATAAAATTCACTCACAATACTCTTTAAATTGGTTGGTGTTATGAAAGGCATCCAGCCATAGAAACCATATCAAAAATTGGAATGTAATAATGAAACATGGTTCTCCTACCCAACTAAAAGGGTAGTAACTCCCAATAAGAACTGACTTGCACTGTGACATCCCATCCACCTGATGTTAACATAGGAAGGAGACATAAAATGATGATGATCTGGAGAAATGTCTCAAATAGTGAAATCAAATGTTTTGGTGGTTGTACTATTTTTTCTGTAAGCACTACTTTTTACCAATGAACATTCTCTTATATATAGTGCTTGAAATAGCTTACCACCAAGCAACCATTCTTAGCCAAAGATATTCATATTTTTACTATCTTCAATACTGTTACATTCTGTTGGCATAAAGATTGAACAGTGCCAAGTGCCAAGCAGCAGCCAGCTGTCGTTGTGGATGACTGCTTATACTATAGTCTCTACTCCTTAAGGAATAGACACACACAAGAAATGCTTGGTAATCTGATCTGAAAATATTCTTTAAGCAATGAGAAGGTTTGTGTCTATTTTTTTGCAGGGTCTCATTACAGAATATTCAACATTGTTTGGCTTGTACAGAGAGAATAGGTTGTATGAAAAATAGCATATTTGAAGTCACTTCTAGTTGATGTATGAGCATAATTGTAACATTACATAACATATACCAATGATGAAGCTTGACTTATATCTAATGTCATTAATGGTGAATGGGATAGGATGAAAGTTGTGTTCACACTTATACAGTGATGTATTTTCATCCAAGACATCGTCTGTATCATTATATTTCCTTAATTAATAATTTATTTATTTTATGTTGTCTAGAGTTACAGCTAGATCAGTTAACGAAGCTGTGCCAAGTTTTAAGAATTGACTTACACTGATTTAGCTCATCTATCCTTGCTGTAAATAGTTACCATGGGCAGATACACCATCATCATCATCGTTTAACGTCCGTGTTCCACGCTTGCATGGGTTTGGACGGGAGTTTTCCCACTTGAGGCAAGAGTGGTTGTCTTGCTCGCATAGGACTGTCTGGCGGGTTTTCTAAAGTTGGATGCCCTTCCTAACACCAACCACATTTACAGTGTGGGGCTGGGAGGTTTTTACCGTGTTGCCTACACGGCCACATTACAGCGTGGACTGTCTGGCGGGTTTTCTACAGCTGGATGCCCTTCCTAACACCAACCACATTTACAGTGTGGGACTGGGAGGTTTTTACCGTGTTGCCTACACGGCCACATTACAGCGTGGACTGTGTGTGTTTTTTTGTCGTGACACCTACACAATCTCATTTGTTTCGGCCTCGATTTTGTGGCACCAACATAACTTTACATTGAAAGGGGCGGTGTGGATGGGGTGGGGGGGGGGGGGGTATTTTGTTAGAGATGCCTACTGACTGTAGTAGGTTTTACTTTGTATTTAGGTAAGGCGGGTCTTCTCTATTACTGAGTACCGCCAAAGGTCTCGGTCCAGTGACATTGTCTTGGAGAGGTGTAAGTGTGTGAGGTCGGAATTTATCAGCTCGTCCCAGGTTTTTCTGGGTCTGCCTACTCCGTGGCTACCGTCTATCTTTATTGCCCTGCACTTTGCTATACAGCTGTCGTCTTTCATGCGCATCACGTGACCATACCAACGTAGCCTTCTCTCGAGTAAACAACATCTGATCCCTCTTATTTCTAATTTTTCTAAGAAGAATCAAAGTATAACTAACAAGCACTTTGTTAGTTTGCAATGCTAAATCCAAGAAAGTAATGGAAAAGCTACTTTTGTACTCATATTTAGACTGGTCATATATTCCATTCTGATGAGAGCACTCACTCAAGGTGTGCCTTGATTAGTATTGACAAGAAGCCATTATTGTATACAAAGTACAAGGAACACTTTGATTATGATAATGATGGAAATTTATTATATAGACAATTCCTTTTAAAGACAGTTAGACAGAGTTTTCTTTACATATAAAACCGGTTGCACATTGTGAAATTTTATTTAGCGCTTATTATATGGTTTTTAATTTTCTAAATTTTAAAATTAAATTAGAAATAAAAACATATCAGAAGAATTTAAATAAAAAATATTGGTGCTTAGTAAATCTATCATTGTTTTTAGGTAAAATGGGTTTTAAAATCTAAATGGTATCAATGTAATTCTGAATATTTACTTTTAGTTAATCTCACAAAAAATGATAATAAAATAAAAACATTATTAATCCTTTCATTATCATATTTATAATGAAATATACTGCCTATGTGTTTCAATTTATTTTCAAAATAATCAAGCTTTTGCTAGGATTATATAATGTGTTTAGAACATAATAAAAGGTTCTTAAATAAAACTATGATAGAAGGTTTTAATCTAAATATAAATACTTTAGTATAATACTTTTGTATAATAAAAGTAGGAATGGTAGAGTGTTTTTCTCTCAATTCACATTTAAAATGAAAATAAAGCTATCCTATATTCCTTATTCAGTCATCTCAGAATTCTTTGTTTTTGTGTTGTGCCAAAATCAGAAGTGAAAATCATAGGCATGAAGCATAATGGAAATGAAATGTTTTGTGAAGTATAAGAGTTATGTGGTTAAAATGTTGGACTTTTGATTCTATGATCATAAGCCATTTAGTTGTGCCATTAAGGGGTATAGTTTTGTTCCAGCTTTCCTGAGTGATAAACAATAGGTTTTTCTCTTACATAATAACTGAGTGGTAGAAAAGGCACCCAGCATTAAATATTAAAAAAAGAAAACACGCTAACTGAGCAAATTAGCTAAAAGCATTTGATTACTTTACAATGTTCAGTAAGGTTATTTACATGATACTAAAACTGTGTATCTATATTTTTGATGGAGTGTACAACCATTTTAGTGACAACAATCCATTGTACCACAAAAATATTTTACCTAATTTATTTTTAAATAAAAGCCCTTTTGCCTAAACTAACTTCCAGTACATTTCTGTGGTATGGAAATCTCAAAAGGAAAGAATGTTTTTCTTTATATTATTAGTACAGAAAAGTCATTTTCCCTGTCATCCATGGAAGAGAAACAGTAGAAGGTAATGTGTACAAACACAAAACTTAAACACATAACAGAACATATACAAATAATGATTTCTGATTTAGGCACAAGGCCAACAATTTTAGGGGAAGGGGCAAGTCAATTAAATCAACCCCAGTGTATTACTGGTGCTTTATTTTATTGATTCTGCACGGATGAAAGGCAAAGTTAACCTCGGCAGGATCTGAACTCAGAACATAAAGGGCCAACATTATGCTGCAAAGCATATTGTCTGACACTCTACCAATAATGCCAATCCACCACCCTACACAAATAATAAACACACATCTAATTGTGAACACACACACATAAACATAGTGAAAACATACAAAAGACACACAATACATAGATACATTCACATGACACCTACATGTGTATGTGTGTGTGTTTTCCTTTTTTAGTGAATTATATAAATGAAAGAAAATTTTTCAGAATTAAAAAGAAGCCTGTTATCTCAGTAATAACTAATATAAACAATATTTGGGAAATAATAAATTCATGCAGAATTATGATTCTCTTCCAAAAGATTGGTCACCAAATTAGTGCATTGTTTCTTGGGTAACATTTGGTATCCTTCTAGTAGCTAACTATTCTTAAAAGCAATAATAATGGTTTCTGATTTAGGCACAAGGCCAACAATTTTGGGAGAGGGGAAAATCGATTAAATAAACCCCAGTATGTTACTGGTACTATATTTTATCAATCTCATAAGGATGAAAGGCAAAACTAACCTCAGTGGGATTTGAATTCAGAATGTAAAGAGATGTAAATATATGCCGCAAAGTATGTTATCTGATGCTCTACCAATGCTGCCAATCTACTGCCCTTAAAAGCAATAATAATAAATTACAATGATACATCAATTGATGGAGAAATAGCTCCTGGAAATTATTATGAGCAGTTGAAACAATTATTGTGATGTAGCTTCAATCAATAGTCATCAAAATATAATAGATATGTTTGATATGTCGGGTTTAATGAGATTCTACAATTTCATTAAGTCTTTGGCTAGAGTTATCTCTTCAGTGAAGAACTAGCTGTCTTGTGCTTTATGTGATTAAATGATATTGGATGTTGCCTGATTGTAATGTTCAGTACATCTTATTTTAGTGATATTTACACCATTAACAATAACAATGGCATTAACACATCCAGAAATAACAACACAAATGAACAAGTCAACAAGGGAACATCTATATCAGTCATGAGCAAATTGCAGCCATTCACTTGAAACATTTCAAAAAGTATTTGTTTGTATATTCCAAAAATCCACTGCTACAAGCTAAAGAACTGTTCAAGGTACTTTTGACTTATAATGGGGAACTGTGCCTTCACACAGCACCTATTTATAGCTTGGCGAATGGATCCATTAAGACATACACCTTGTTGTGTGGTAGTAGTTACATAATTACATGAGAAAACGATATCCTGAACAGCAGGCCAGCACCCTTAAGATTCCATAACATTCATTCTCACCTTATAATTGTTTCTACTTTAGGCACAAGGCCAGCAATTACCCAGTACATTACTGGTACTGTCATCTCTTTACAGTCAGATGGACCATGTCAGTTAAAGTTAACCTGTTGCCAACATTACAAAAAGTCTTATGATCCAATAATCTTTCCAGCCAGTAGAACAATACCTGTACTAGAGTACATGAAATAATTAGTTGGATTCATAAGTCTTGTTGCTCTCTCTAAGCAAAAGTTAAAATATAATAGCCAATCATTTGGCAAGACAACAAATATGTTGTAAACTAGTGAGTCTCTCCATACCCAAATAAATTAAGTTGGACAGTATAGTAACTGATATATCTGCAAACAGACTTTGAGTATATTAAAAGTGCATTATCTCCGACACTACCACCACCACCACCTCTACTACTACTACCACCACCATTACCACCACCACCAAGGTATCTGATTTGGTGAAAAATCTTGAACTAAATCTCTGGACTGGTTTTGATTCTGTACTATTGTAAGAAGAGCAAGAATAGTTTATAAATTACTCTTTCATTGGTTTTAAGCCAATGGAATGTGGTCATGCTGGGGCACAACCAACTTTTACTTTATGATGTTAATTTAAAAAGTGTTTAAAAAATAAAATGTTTAATTTGTTACTGAGAGAAATGTTATTTTTAATACATTAAATTTGTAGCACCATCTGTCATCTAAAAATTAACAAGATAATATACTTGTCTATCACATTATAGGCTGAAAGTATGATTGAGATGCTAACTCTAAATTTTAGAATACTGTATGTACTACAGAAATCATCATAACCATCAGCCTTATATGTTTATTTTCCATGCATGGGTTAGATGGCTTGTCATATTCTAAGGTCAAACAGGTCAGGTGATCACATTCTGTTTTTGGTTTGGTTTTATGGATGCCCTTGCTAATGTCAACCACTTTATAGCATGGATGGCAAGCATTTTTATGGCACCAATACTGCCACTTTATAGAATGGAGTGGTTACTTTTGTTGTAGCACCACCACTTTACAGGGTAGACTGGGTGCATTTTATCATGGCACCAGCATTATCATCTTACAGAGTAGAGTAGAGTGGGTGCTTTTGTTGTAGCACCAGCACTATCACTTTACATGGTGAACTGGGTGCTTTTTATCATGGCAGCAGCACTACCATCTTACATAGTGGACTGTAATGTATTCTATCACGAGACTAGAACAATTTCATTTTGCAATTCAGGTGATCATTGAAACAAGATAGTGCTCTATTGTTCTGTAAATCTAGGGTCATTAACAAATGAAAGAAGATGACAGCAATGTGTGAAAACTTAAACTACCTTTGATACTTAGTGTGAATCTTGTTGCCAGCCAATTTAGGCAAGAAAGCTTCAACTTTTCTACTGTTTCTTTCACTTTGTTGTATAATTGCTATTGTAACACAATACCATTTCTAGTTGACTGTTTGTTCAACATGTTGCACCAGTTAAGCAAATGTATTATCATTCCTGATTTTACAATAAGAAATGTTGACATACACACTATAGTCATTATTTTACAGAATCTAATTATCATTAACAATTGGCGACATGCACAAGATCGTCATTATTTTACAGAATCTAATTATAAATAATAATTAGTGACAACATACGTAACATAATCATTATTCTATTTTATTTTCAGCATAGAATGAAATGCTTTATTCAGGTTTAATATTTTGATTCCTTGTGTTTATGTTTGAAATTTTAATAAAATTAAAATTCAGTAATAAAAAAAAAAGCTGTATTCAAGTTGGTCTTTTTTATTATTTTTAATATTTCAAAAACATTGATCTTTCCTCTCTGAAGAACTAAAGTCAACTTTCACATAGGATTGACTTTTACATAAGTATATACTGTATATATATATATATATATATATATATATATATATATATATATGTGTGTGTGTGTGTGTGTGTGCATGCATGTAACAGGAGGTTAGTGCAATTAATAAATATGCATGACTTTTACAAAATGATAGTTGCAATATGAACAGTGTGTTAATCCTCAGCATAACAGACCCCATCACACACCACCTCATTTATATAGCTATAAAAGCTATAAGAATTCACACGACTTCAGCTAAAAATATTACCATTCAACTCTTAATTCTTCATATCAATGATTATTATCTCTTTATCCCTTTAGGTCTCTCAATACTATTGTTTTCTTGATGTATTCATACAAAAACCATATTGGGTGTGATATGGTGGATGTAACTTGTCAGCAAATCATATTGTTTTATGACAATCAAATATGTGTTTTAAAATGATAAATGGTTAATGTATTTGAGCATAATTTGACACTTCAATTTTCGGAAGGCTTAATTGTAAAAGGACAGTTCTAATCTAATGTTAATCAAAATTTAATGCACTACATATTGATGTCTTATATCGATACAGTACTAATTATTGCAAAGGTGGCATATAGTTGTGGGAAACATCCTTAGTTATTATTGTTTAGCTCCAGGTTCAATTCTGTTTCAGCAGACTTATGTTCAAAATGTAATCTAGCTTTATCTTTCCTGCCTTTTTTGTAGATTTATGAGGACATTGTTAAACATATTCTTCCATTTTTAAGGTGATAGGGGGGATGGAATTAAAAAAATATTTAGCAGCTATTTCTAGCAGGTCAAATGATTTGTATGTATTAAATAGCTAGTTGAGGTATTTTGTTTCATGATTGAGAGGAATGCAATAACTAAAATGTTGGCTTTCTAAAAACAATCTTGATATTGCTGAGATTATGAAATATTTAGGAAAGCCAACAAATAGAATTATTAACCCTTTAGGTGTATGATTTTTAAAAATCACAGTATTTTTCTAGGCACAACCTGTTGGTGCCATGATAAAACACACTTAGCCTTTTCTATAAAGTGGTGGTGCTGGAGCTACAATAAAGAACACCCAGTCTACCCTGTAAGGTGGTAGTGCTGGAGTCACAATAAAATGCTCTCAATACATTTTGTAAAGTGATTGGCATTAGGAAGGGCATCAAGTCATAGAAACCAAACCCCCAAATGGAACATTTAGGCAAGATATGGTAATCTGACTGGACTAGCTTCAGATTATGACAAGCCATCTAACCCATGCATGCTTGGAAAATAGATGTATGATAGTGGTGATGATGATGGTGATAAAGGTAAATATTTTAAAATGAAATACTATAAGTTCACTGATCTGATTTTAGTTTTATTATATATTTATTTTATCAAACCCTGGAAGGATGAAAAACAAAGTCAATCACAATAAGATTTGAAACTGAAAGCAAGAAGGACAAAGTTAAATATTGTAAATCATATATTCCAGTACTGTATAGGTTTGACCACCTAATATCAAAGATGCTTCTCTCAATGACCTTGACTTCATTTTGGTATATGTATTATAGTTCTTGCATGTCTATCTTTGTTTTTAAGACAGTAGAGTATGGTGCGAGGGAGGTTTAGCTGCTATTTCTTCTAGATCAAGTGACTGTGTAAAAGATCCTTTGATGGCTTATGATTATCCTATTATATAATATTACTCATTTATATTTTATCAATTGTAAAAAGGAGGAACACCTAAAGTTCATGATGGTAGACACAACTTAGTCTCAATGACAAGACTAACAATACTGGTTGTTTTCTACTCTATCAATTTAGTTGATCATCACTAACTACAATACCACACATGAATTGCACTAACATTTCTCTTTCCATCCACACTTCTGAATATTGATGGCTCCCACAGGTAATATTCCTTCCTCTTCAGACATGAAGTTAAGAAGAAAAATAAAATATATAATAGAAAACAAAACCAGTTTGTTCTGCTGATGAATTAAAAGTAAAAAATAAAAAAAGCTACAAAAGGAAGTAAAGAAAAAAAAATGAAAAACTGGTGTAAAGCTAAAACAAGAAAAAATACAAAACAATGGAATTCTCTCAAAAGAAGCCAGGTTGCCAAAGTTAATTTCTTTTTCTGCTTCATTTCATCAAAACAATTATGATAAACTAAAGAACAACTATAGCGTGTTACTTTTTTTTATTTTTATTTTAGGATCTTCTTTCTAACGTAATGGCAAATAGTCTGTTAGTAATAATATAAACTTTACTAATATCCTTGAGAAAAGCATGAATGTCACAACTTCTTATTTCTGAGGTGTAACCCTTTTGTAACCATAATCCAAAGAAAAAACACTGTTGATATGTTTCATTTAATTTTGGAAATAAACAAAAATTTGGACAGGATTAGTAAAATAACTAATTTCTCCATTATGAAGCTGCTATTTGGAACATCACTTTCATTATCATATTTCTAACGAAATAAAATATATATACTTGGAAGCTAAAGTGCCAGAAAAACAAATTGCAAAGCATTTTACCCAATGCACCAACAATTCTGCTAATATACTGCCCTTAATAGTTTCTAATTTAGGCACATATCCAAAAGTTTAAAGGAATGGGTAAGTCAATTAAATCAGCCTCAGTAATTGACCGGTATCTTATTTTATTGACCCCAAAAAGGTAAAAAACAAACTTTGATGAAATTTGAACAAAAAGAGCTTAAATAAACACCCAAAAGTATTGTATAAAGCATTCTAACAATTCTGCCAATCAATAATAACAATAATAGTTTCTGATTTGGGCACAAAGCCAATAATTTGCAGATAGGAAAAGTTGATTAAATCAACCCCAGTGAGATACTGGTACTTTATTTTATTAAACTCTTAAGACAAGATTTGAACTGAGAATGTAAAGGGCTAAACTCTATGCTGCAAAGCATGTTGTGCAAGGACCAACATTTATCAATTGAATTAAATCCCAATAAATGACTGGTACTTATTTTATTCTCACGTTCTTGGAAGCTTAACGAGCTATCAAACAGTGTCCATGTATCATTCCCATGCAGCATTACACTATGTATGCAGGTATCATATAATCTACACTTCACCAGGAAAGAGAAACCCTTCATAGTCAATAGAGGTAGCAGCTCCATGAACTTCTTATTCTTGTTATGCTTTCAGATCAACCTCCTTCACTGCTAATTAGGTCATTTAAGTAACAGAAGATATCAACTACTATAGAACATTCCTTGGATTTGAAAAAGTTTCTTTTCTTGACTTCTTACTGCTAACTATGTGTGTGTGTGTGTGCATGTATCTGTCTTCACACTGATATTATTTAAAGTAAACAGTGATGTTTATTTATGTCCTTTAGAAACAGTATGTCCCTCAGCTAACTAGTTTCACAAAGATGAGCAGTATATACCATACTCTCCAAAAAATAATATATATATATAATATAGGTCGGCTTCAGAAAAGCCATTTGACTATAGAAAACACTGCCGAAAAAAACAGAAGTTAAAAACAAAATGAAATTAAATGAATCTTGTGCATAAGCACACATGCATTATCTGTGTATGGGCCTGTAACTCCTGATGGACTTGTAGGGGTGCAATCATGATATATGGCAATTCTTGGGCACTTGAAACCCCTTGAAGCCCATCCCCTCTTAAAGTTTGAACACAGCCAATTTCTGCAAGAGAAGGAGAGAGAGAGAGAGAGAGAGAGAGAGAGAGAGAGAGAGAGAGAGAGAGAGAGAGAGGTAGGGTTTGGAGTGAAAAAGAGATTTGGAGGAATAATCAATCCCAAGTACTAGACTGGTACTTTTTTATCAACCTTAAAAATTTGAAAGGCAAAGTTGACCTCTGCAGGATTTGAACTCAGTGAGCAGTGAGCTGGAACAAATACCAAAAAAGCATTTGATCTGATTATGTATTAATTAACAAACAAAAGTAATATTAAAGAAATAAACAACTAACAGTAAAACAGTAGAATCTATGGAAACTAGGGATGGTTGATACTAACAAATAGTAATACAAATAATTTAAATAGTGGAATAAATGTTATATCACTGAGAAAAAGAGAAGTCTACTGTTTCCAGCCAAACCCTCTGGCATAAAGAGATGTAATGTCAATTTATTTGTTGACTTATTAATCAGTTGACATTGTATCTCATGCCAAATGAGTTCGTGCAGAAATGATAAACTCCCCTTCTTCCTTGCAGCATAACATTTATTCCTGCCACGGTCAACTCAACTTTTTATCCTTTTGAGATTTATACAGGGTAGGGGCATAAAGATCTACATTTTGAAGGGATATAAAAAAAGAATATGAGAGATCTTTATGCCCTGCCCTGTTTAATAGAGTATCAGTTGAGAGTGGATCATCATCACCGTTTTACGTTCGTTCTTCCATGCTAGCATGGGTTAGACGGGTTGTCCTGATTTGAATAAACATCTGAGATGTAAAAGGATAATACATGCATAACAGAAACATCTTAGTATAATGCAAAATATCACTGACAAATTTAAAGTGGGTGATTATAAAGTATAGTAAATATTGGTGTTAATAAATATTGTAAATTCACTTTTTTCTAAACACTGCCTTTTTTTTATCAAATATAGCTATATCTAAACTCTTAATCTTATATATTCTCAAATATCTCTACTTTCTAGAATATAAATGAGCACTTGCAGACAGACATATATTTACACATACACAAAATGTTCAGCTGTGCACCAATTAAGTTATTAAATTCTATTAGACGATTGAGCAGAATTATTACTTCCATAGCAACTATGATATCAGAGTCTGTAACACTAAAGAAGGTGAAAGTAAACAATCTGTAGGTACAGATGTCGACAAAACAAGACGTAAGAAGTCTATATTTTTCTTGGAACCTATTTTCCTTTTGCCTCATTATCTTCTCTCTTCTTCATCACTTCATGCAATAGAATGTGTCCTGCAGAGATTCAACTCCTGTTGATCCTTCTTATTTCATGATCTCTTTGAAGATAAGGAGGTTTTGTTCAATGTTTCTTCTTTTCTTTTTTTTCTTTCGGTACCTACACTAGGTTTATAAGGTTTGCACTTAGAGTTGTAAGCTAAGAAAATACTAAATAATAATATTGTGTTCCTGTAGCCTACAGTGTTGAATTGTGTTAACCATAGTGTCTATTTACAGCTAGATAAACTGTGGTAGTAACATTTAAAGTGTTTTGGCCATAGATTGACATAGTGTAACAGAAATAAGTTATAACTCTTTTAATCAACCAACCAACATTTTGACCAACTGTAAATCTATTTTGAACATATTAGCATAGAATATGATAAGTTCTTCATAAATTCAATCAATGATTGGATGAGTTATTAAGGAGAGGGTTGACTAAACAAATGAGTGTCAGTTCATACTCTGTTACCTGTGTTGTTTGTGACCTGGCTAACATACAGACTATAGTTTAGACCAGTGGTCTCCAACCTTTTTTATACCATGGATCGGCTTCATGCCGGACAATCTTTCCTTAGACCGGTAGTTGCACATATATGTTATTTAAGTTTATTTCGATAAAGAGAGCAATAATAAAAAGAGAAATTTATGAAAGGAAGAAAAAGTGTATAATCTTTTGACTCTCATGTAAATTTTTAAAAATTAAAGTCCAATATTCAATTTATCTATTATATAATTTTAAACAAGTTAATTATTTCTTTGTGGCCCAGTAGCAAATGATCCACGGACCAGTACCAGTCTGGCCCAGTGGTTGAAGACCTCTGGTTTAGACAACATGGGGTTGCAGATGGTGAGAGAATAGAGTGTATCTAATGAGTGGTTTGTTAAGTGCAGTGCTGAGCTTAAATCCTGTAGAGGCTAAGTTTTGTAGTGGATTTTGAAATTATTAATATTAAAGTTGCTATGATAACAATAAATTTCTGAGTATAGCTTGTAAGATTTCTCAGGAGTTGTGAGAATGCTGAAAAGAATGCTTTGTAGTATTTGTTCTGGTTCTTTATACCCTGAATTCAAATCCTAAGACAACTTTGCCTTCCATTTTTTCATAGGTCAATAAATAAAGTATCAGTCCAGGGATGGTGGATTAGTGGAATTGTTAAAAGTGCCAGTATCTGTAGCAGTTCTGTGTTCTGAGTTCAAACCCCATCTCCTGTCACGAAGGGGGTGGGGTGGGGGTGAATGGCAACACATCTGCCAGCAGTTGCAATGAAAAAGATTTGTTTTTGATTTTGAGGATTAATGATCTTCCTATCAATTATCATCAATATTCTCAGGAGTTTAGTATAATTTCATTATAACTTAATTGATGCACTGTTATTGTAGAAATGTCTCTCAACAATTCAGCAGGCTGAACACAAGGACAAGTGTTATTTCACTGTGACACATCTGACAGAAAGCATTTGACAAGAAGGAAAAAGAATCATCAACAAAATGACAATTCATTCAACTATATGTAATCATTAGTGGAGTGTAAACTATAGTGTTTGGTGATGTACTGTGAGAAGTAGAAACTAATAGTTTAGGTGATAAACACTCCATGGAAGAAGAATATATTCTTTTGTTTATAAATATAATCAACTGATTATTTCTGGCATGGATCATCAATAGCCTGTAAAGTTTAGAGATTACTTTAATTTATATATAAATTTGAGTGACTTCCATCCATCTGTCACACAACGTGTGTGTATGTTTGTGTGAATGTATGTGTGTGTAAAAGGAAGGAAGGGGATGATGAAAAAACTATAGCAAAACAGCAGCTGGCGTTCTATTTGCTATGCTGTGAGGGAGTGTATGTGTGAGTGTATGTTTGTGTGTGTAAATGTATGTGTATGTATGTGTTTGTATGAGTGTATGTTTGTGTGAATGTATGTCTGTGAGTGTATTTTTGTAAGTGTGTCTGTGTTGCACGTTTATATTTATGACCGTGACCTCTGGCGTCACGCAGTAATACAGAGTACCCGACCTCCCATGGGTACAAGCTGAAGCATATAGACAATATGCCCCCACACCTCCCACCGCAAGGTGGTTGTGGAGGTGCCACGGCAAAAAAGCACCCAGCCCACACTGTAAAGTGGACGTGTAGGCACCACGAAAAAGCACCCACCACTCACTGTAAATGAGGTTGGTGTTAGGAAGGGCATCCAGCTGTAGAAATCAAGCCAAATCAGTTCCTGTATGAGCAAGGCATGGTCAGCCGACCAGACACTGCCCACAACAGGACAACCCGTCTAACCTATGCTAGCGTGGAAGAACGGACGTAAAACGGTGATGATGATGATGATGATGATATTGATACATATAAATGTATGCATATGCACATGCACACACATATACATATGCATCAGCGTGTTGAAAAAAATCCTAGGTACTAAAATATCACAACCCAGTCTAATGGTTGTACCAAATACAACCCTTAGCTTTCAATATAGACCATTAAAATGTGTGTGGTTAAAGTTCTTCAGCTGTGTTAAAGACATGACAACCTCTCAAGTGTTAGTGATCTCCACGATAAACACCCATAGTACACTCTATAAAAGGTTGATGAAAGGCATAGCTATAGATGACCAAACAAGCAGTTGAGATGGTTCTTCAGCAGTGAAAATACATGACAATCTCCTTAGTGCTCATGCCATGATAAAATGCACTCAGCAGAGTGCCAGAGCATGCAATCAAGATGCACACTGTGCTGAATGTGGAAACATATGTAAGTGAGATGCAGGCCCCTAGCTCATCTATGTGCTCAATAGCTCTGCTTGAGTACTGACTTGGTTTGTGATGGCCCATCTAACCCTTGCTAGCAGGAAAAATGGACATCAAATGATGATATGTTACCCAAATGAATTAGAAAATCTTTGGATGATGCCATGATAAAATGCACTCAGTAGAGTGCCAGAGCATGCAAGCAAGATGCACACTGTGACCTGTCTGAGCACTAAGTTGGATGTGGGAACATATGTAAGCGAGATGCAGGCCCCTAGCTCATCTATGTGCTCAGTAGCTCTGCTTGAGTACTGACTTGGTTTGTGATGGCCCATAGGGAGAAAGGTGTTAAAAATGATAGATCTTTTGAAAATAAAAAATAAAATATAGTCCAAATATATATTTGTGATATTCTTGAATATATGAATTCATCATCATCATCATCATCATTTTACGTCTGCTTTTCCCTGCTTGCAAGGCTGGGACGGGAACTGATTCTGGCTTGATTTCTACAGCTGGATGCCCTTCTAACACCAACCTCATTTACAGTGAGTGCTGGGTGCTTTTTTGCCATGGCACCTCCACGTGAATTACTTGTTAATATTAACATTGGATGCATTCTTTGCTTATTGGATGATTCTAGTTAACCTGCTATTTGTAAAACTTTTAGTGTCTCAGCTACATAAACTTCCTTTAGAGTTTGGATTAGATTTCTTGATTCTTCATCCAAAGATTTTCTAATTCATTTTGGTAACATATCATCATTTGATGTCCATTTTTCCTGCTAGCAAGGGTTAGATGGGCCATCACAAACCAAGTCAGTACTCAAGCAGAGCTATTGAGCACATAGATGAGCTAGGGGCCTGCATCTCACTTACATATGTTTCCACATTCAGCACAGTGTGCATCTTGATTGCATGCTCTGGCACTCTGCTGAGTGCATGTTATCATGGCATCAGCACTAAGGAGATTGTTATGTTATTTTCACTGCTGAAGAACCATCTCAACTGCTTGTTTGGTCATCTATAGCTATGCCTTTCATCAACCTTTTATAGAGTGTACTATGGGTATTTATCGTGGAGATCACTAACACTTGAGAAGTTGTCATGTCTTTAACACAGCTGAAGAATCCTCCTAGCACTTTGGTGAGTTTTATTAATGTCAAGTCCTAAATCCATTTGAGAGAGGGGGAGTTGAATGAGAGAGACAGGCAGAAAGTGTGTGGGGAAGAGAGTGTGTGAAAGAAAATAAATACTAAAGTTTTATTGATCCTGAATTCAAAACATATATTTTCATGACATTACCATCCCTCTTAATCTGAGCAGTTAAACTATACAGATACTTTTGTTGGAAAATATTTAAATATATGTTTCACTTTGGACAACCTGAAGAAATATTTCATGAAGCATTTCTTTTATAACTACAGTTCCTAAGCCATGTTGATACCTTGCTTCATACTGGTATGATATATGGCATTTGTGTGCTGTTGGTTTAATCCTTCCAAATATATATCTGTCAGTTACAAATCCTAAAATGGACATTTCAATGGCGAAAAAATTAAGATAATAAAACACAAAATGAGAGTTGGACCTCAAGTGAATCTGCCATTTTTTGTTAGCTGTAGCTTTCTCTTGTTAATTACATATCAAATATTAAACACAAGCTCTGATCTTGAAATAGTCTACAAACTTAATACATATAGTCATTGATTTATACATCTCTGGACAGTAGAGACAAATAGTTTTATGGTTAACGATTTCAATATCATATTAACAGCAGCAGCTTCAGAAATCTCTTGTGATATGCAATTAACCCAGAGGTCATACTGAAATAAGCCCCAAAGAGACAAAATTTGCTTTTCAGACTTATTCAAAGCCAATATATATTCAGCAAACACAGATTAACTTCTATAATTTTCTTGGCTGTTCCTAAAAAGAGATATCTGATGGTTCGATATTTTTTCTATGCCTCCTACTTCAGTCATTAACCTTTTCATTAAGTAGTTATTTAAACACAATATCTTAGACAATTGTTTTCCTTATTAAAATAGTCTGATTTTTCCTAGGCTATGTATTCATAACTAAAATAAAAACAAGTTTTTATTACTTTATCAGTTTTGTTTTTTCCTATTTTGCATCTATTTTTCTATGTTAGTATAGAAGGAAGGTTTCTTTTCATTTGTTTTGCAGCAAATGTTCATACAGTAGGATGCTTTATCTAATGTTATCTAAAGTTATCAGTCAGTTAAACTATCTCAGTACTTTGTCCAAAATGGTCATAGTGTACCAAGTTAGATGTTTTATTAGTAGTCCAGAACCTCATAGTCATTATGTGTCATCTTGGTTATTGTAATTCTAAAGTCTAAATAGTCTAATACTAGGACTGCTATTTATGGCATTCAGTCTCCATTTTGACACCTCTGAATATGATGTGTTAAAATCATTGATTGCTTTTTCATCAGATCTGCAGTGGCCTTTTCTTAATAATGAATAATACATTTAATATTTAATTTCAGAAGTCTTTCACTAAACAATGTTCCCAATTGGTGGAAATCCAGAGAATTCAAAATACTTGTTACTTATATAAGTGTATATGTTGAAATTTTAGAGAAAATAAAAGGAGAATAGTGACATTCATGTGTTTTTCAAAGCAATTAGTGATCTAAATTAAGTGGAATAGTATTCAAATAATAAAATGTTAAAACGGAACCAATATAGTATATGTAAATGTTATCCATACTCTCAACTATACTCAGGTGACTTGATTGAGTCGAATGAACCCATCCTTTCAATTTCTACTAATAGTAAAATATCTTCCTAAAACAATTACTTACAGAAAAAAAAGGCATGATAATTAGTTCTATCTTATCTTACCTGTATACATACATATATATATATATATATGTTAGCATGGAAGATAGATGTTAACCGATGACGATATATGTGTATATATATATATATACACACATCATCATCATCATCATCATTTCATTTTACGTCCACTTTTTCCCTGCTTGCAAGGGTGGGACGGGAACTGATACTGGCTTGATTTCTACAGCTGGATGCCCTTCCTAACACCAACCTCATTTACAGTGAGTGCTGGGTGGTTTTTTGCCGTGGCACCTACACGTCCACTTTACAGTGGAATGATAGGGACATCAGTCCCTGTCATCTCATTTCTACAGCTGAGTAAACTGGAGCAATGTGAAATAAAGTGTCTTGCTCAAGGAAACAACACATCACCTGGTCTGAGAATTGAACTCACAACCTTTCGATTGCAAGGCCAATGCTCTAACCACTTAGCCATGTGCCTCCATATATATATATATATATATATATAGATATATATATATATATACATATACATATATATGTACATACATATACATGCACACACACACATACATATATATATATACACATACATATATTTAACACATATAACAACTAAAACATGGAATGGATAGCACTATTTTTGTCATAATTACCTCCATAATTGTCTCTTCTCTTAAGTCGCTACTGGTTTATATATATCTTCTCACCTATTTTGGGGTAGGTGATTGTTTATTCATACAAAGCACATCCCATCTGAATCCTCTTTCTTATCCTTATTGTTTTAACAGCTGTTTATTTTTTTCTTTGTGGTAGCAAGTGTTTGACAAAAATATAGTATAAAATCCTTATTCCATGTGCATATATATATAATATCATTTGTCAAATTGAAAATTCTTAAGTCTGTCCTAATGGCTTTCACTCAAGTCTTTCTCAGATTAACATCTATCGTAAGTATCCTTTACTACCATTTCAGAATATTTTTCATAGAACATACATCATCCATTCACATTCTGTGTCCATAACAGTTTAGACATCTTTCCAGGATATATCAACTAATTTTAATATAATTAATTCTATTAATTTCAATATAAATATCAGTCTCATTAAATTTGCTCTAAATCGGAAGATCTTGTTCTCATTTCACTACAAAGGTTTATAGAAGTCTCCTTTTTGTTCCAATTCAATACATTTGTTGTTAGAAAATTATCTGATTGTTCATGGGAAGAAGTATAGATCAATTGGTGATCAAGCCTATGAGATAAGTGAGATCCTACTTCTTTTCTAACTTGACTCCAAAGAGGTTTCAGAATCACCACTACAAGATAACAATTAATTTTTCTTGGTAATTTCAGCTTATAACAGTGAGTTGATTCTACCTGGCAGTTATTATTTACAGAGTATCGGTAGAGGGTTGGACGCCATGCTTTCTAGCATAGTTATGTCCCTTTACAGTCTGAGTTCAAATGCCGCCGAGGTTAACTTTGCCTTTCATCCTTACGGGGTCGATAAAATAAAGTACCAGTAATGTACTGGGTAATTGCTGGCCTTGTGCCTAAAGTAGAAACAATTATTTACAGCTAGGTGAACTGGACCATATAAAGTTTAAATGTTCTGACCTTTAACACAGTACAGTGATATAATATAAACTACTGACTGCTCAGTTAGTTGTTCTTCAGAACACTATTGTCTCAGCTAATTGTCCTCTCTTGAAACCATTAGCATGGTGGTGGTTTTCATCAATTATATTTCCATGTCTGCTCTGAACTATAACAAAGGAGTGTCTTGTTTTTATTAAGATTAAAGAAATAAAACAAAACAATTAAAACTAAATAAACACATTCACCAAAATAACTATATTGGCAATGCTAATCTTCTTAATATTGGAGATTTTACAAAGGGCCAAAGTTGATCTTTTTTAGAAATGTTTGAAAATAACTGTAGAATCAAGTCAAAATCTGCTATAATAAATTTTATTTTGTCTCATTAACGTGGTTTAAACTATAAAAAGTGCACATATGCAAACATATCTATACACACATATAAATATAAAACAATAACATGAACACATACAAATACAAACAAATAAATATTAAAATAAAACACACAAATACAAATAAATATTCAAATAAAATTATACACTCAGCAAATACTAAGATCAACACTAGACAATCACAGGCTCATACAATAGGAAAAAGAAAAAAAATCATAGAAATATAAACACACAATTAGAAACCAACACATCAAATTAAACAAATGGATGCTAAAATAAATTCACATAGGAGCACACCCCTCCACACAAACATACATGTTCACACACACACATTTCTCAACCATTGCATGACTTTCCTGTATCTCTGAACATGAGATGTTAAACCTAGCTCATACAATAATTTTGAACATTTAATCTCCTGTCAAAGTTATTGAAAGCACCAACAAGCTACAGACACAAAAGAAACACCGTGTGACCTGCTTCAGTGAATGTCAGTGCTTTATTTGCAAGAACCATTTGTGGATCCAGTCATTCACTTCCAGATTTATTTAAAAAGCTTCTGATACTGAGATATTGTTAAAACTGCAACTATCTCCACATTGAAAAGGATTATAATGGAAACATCAACAGAGATTAATTTTATTATATACTTTATTAACGATTGACCATGTAGAAGAGGGGATACAAAATAAAAACTGTTAAATCTTTCTGGTAGGTATTGGACAAACATATCAATCCTTAACTGGTCACCACACCTTTTTCATTGAATCTAAAATACTTTATTCATGAGCAACTCAGCAGAAATTAAATGTGAACATTCAATCTTCAATGTAAATACATGAATGCATGTAAACGCAAAAGAGAAGAATATTATCCTGTTTAATAAAAGAAACAACACAAAGAAATTTGGACGGGGAGAGGAGTTGAGAGAAGTAATAACTGAGCCAATCGGATATTGCTTCAGTTAAGGGAACTGAGTAATTTGATTGGGTATAAATGAGAATAGTAAAAGCTATTAGTAGAACTTTCTATAGATAATGTCAAATGAATAGGTGTTGTTGTTGGTAGTGGTGGTGGCGTGATTGATTACCAGGGAATCAATTTTGGAAAGTATGGTGAACATTGATCATTTCAATAGAAAGAACACATGAATGTCCCTGGTTATGTGGACACCAACAGTTTCTTCTTTTCTTCAATAGATAAATTTCAAAGTCAAAGTTAGATAGCCAGTGTCAATGAATGGATTTCATACCCATTTAGTTGTTTTAATCTCAGTTTTGTAATATTTCTAACACTTCATTGTTTGTGATTGACTTAACAATAAAGGTAACTGGTTATAAAAACAACACTGCAAATAATTATTATTAGTTAGGAACATCAAAGATGAAGGTGACGTAAACATTGGCAAAGACAGAATGAGTTGATGCACCAGACTGGTTAAAAAAACTTCACAATAGAACCCAGAAAACCAATAGAAATCACAAACAGATTTTTAAAGTAATGAGATAGAGGAGGGAGGAAGACAGGGTGAGAGTGAGAAAGAGATTATGTTTGCATAGGAAGTGTTAGGTTACAAGTTGGAAATAAAGCAAAAACAAGTATGTGTTAAAACCTTTGAGGGATAGCATATGCAAGGCGCACACACACACACACACACACACATATATAATTAATAAGTATGGATGAGGCGTCAAATTTTCATTAAGTTTATTCAGATGTGATGCATGTTTCGCAATTGATCAGCTCAAGTCAAGGTTCAATCTCTATTGATCAGGCCTGACTCTGGAATTGAAATCTCATCAGACTTCTGCTAGCTTAATGACGGACTGTCATATCATCATCATCAACGTTTTACGTCCGTTCTTCCATGCTAGCATGGGTTAGACGGGTTGTCCTGTTGTGGGCAGTGTCTGGTCGGCTGACCATGCCTTGCTCATACGGGAACTGATTCTTGCTTGATTTCTACAGCTGGATGCCCTTCCTAAGACCAACCTCATTTACAGTGAGTGCTGGGTGCTTTTTTCCGTGGCGCCTACACGTCCACTTTACAGTGTGGGCTGGGTGCTTTTTTGCCGTGGCACCTCCACGACCACTTTGCAGTGGGAGGGTGTGGGGCATATTGTCTATATGCTTCAGCTTCGGCTTGTACCCTTGGGGGGGTCGGGTCTTCTGTATTACTGCGTGATGCCAGAGGTCACGGTCATGTGTCATCGCCTTTGAGAGGTGTAATTGGGTAAAGTCGGCTTTTATCACCTCATCCCAGGTCTTCTTGGGTCTCCCCACTCCTCGTTTCCATCAACTTCTAGTGCTCTGCACCTTTTTATGCAGCTGTCATCCTTCATACGCATCACATGTCCATACCAACGCAACCGCCTCTCCTGCACACAGCATTTGATTCCTCTTATGCTCAGTCTCTCTCTCAATTAATTTATGCTTTGCCGTTCGCGTATATTACTATTACACATCCATCGGAGCATGCAGGCTTCGTTTCTTTCTAATCTATGCAAGTTTTCCACAGACAGCACCCAGGTCTCACTACCATGTAACATTGCTGTTCATATACACACATCATACAGTCTGCCTTTCATTTTGAGGGAAAAGCCTTTTGCAGCTAGCAGTGGTAGTAGCTCCCTGAACTTCTTCCATCCCGTTCTTACCCTAGTTGTTGTACTTTCCGAACACCCACCTCTGCTGCTAATTCGGTCACCTAGGTAGCAGAAGCTTTCTACTGTCTCTACAGAGCCCTCCCAGAGATTGGTGGTACTTATTTCCTGTAGCTGTTTGCTGCTTGCTGTCTCAGCACAGTTGCTACATGTGAAGCCTACAGTCTTAGTTAAGCTTCCTGAGATCCCGCTACATCTCTTGTGTACCCATTGTTTGCATTTGGGGCAGAGAATGGAGTTCCTACCTACACCTTTCCTACATACTGAGCAAGGCCATTTCCCTGAGGGGATCTGGGTTCTGTTTTCTCGTCTACTTACAAGGACCTTAGTCTTTGTCAGGTTGACTTTGAGACCCTTTCTTTCTAGTCCCTGCTTCCAAGTTTGAAATTTCTTCTCTAGTTCTATCATAGATTCAGCTATGAGTGCGAGGTCATCAGCATACAGGAGTTCCCATGGGCATCCGGTCTTAAACTCCTTCGTTATTGCCTGCAGGACTATGATGAACAGGAGAGGGCTAAGAACAGAGCCCTGGTGGACACCAACCTCTATGCTAAATTCCTCGCTATACTCATTGCTAATCCTAACTTTGCTGACTGCTCCCCTATACATGGCTTGTACAGCTTTCACAAGCCATTCATCTACTCCTAGTTTTCTAAGAGCCCACCAGATTATAGCACGGGGAACTCTGTCAAAGACTTTCTCGAGATCAATGAATGCCAGGTAGAGTGACTTACTTCATATATACAGAGAGAGAGAGAGAGAGAGAGAGAGAGACAGAAGAAGAAGGTAAAATATATTCCCACTCTGCTTCTTCCCATGCATAGAGTACTCCCTTGATTTGTAGTCTCTCTGGTCTCAGCACCACAGACACACACACACTCTCTCTCTCTCTCTACACACACACACATATCATCATCATCATCATCATCAACGTTTAACGTCCGTGTTCCACGCTTGCATGGGTTTGGACGGGGGTAGTCCCACTTGAGGCAAGAGTGATTGTCTTGCTTGCATAGGACTGTCTGGCAGGTTTTCTACAGTTGGATGCCCTTCCTAACACCAACCACATTTACAGTGTGGGTCTGGGAGGTTTTTACCGTGTTGCCTACACGGCCACATTACAGCGTGGACTGTGTGTTTTTTTGTCGTGACACCTACACGATCTCATTTGTTTCGGCCTCGATGGCGCGGCACCAACATAACTTTACATAGAACGGGGTGGTGTGGATGGGGTGGGGGTGGGGGTGGGACGGGGTGTATTTTGTTAGAGATGCCTACTGGCTGGAGTAGGTTTTACTATATATTTAGGTAAGGCGAGTCTTCTCTGTTACTGAGTACCGCCAAAGGTCTCGGTCCAGTGACATTGTCTTGGAGAGGTGTAAGTGTGTGATGTCGGAGTTTATCAGCTCGTCCCAGGTTTTTCTAGGTCTGCCTATTCCGTGACTACCGTCTATCTTTATTGCCCTGCACTTTGTTATACAGCTATCGACTTTCATGCGCATCACGTGTCCATACCAACGTAGCCTTCTCTCGAGTAAACAACATCTGATCCCTCTTATCTCTAATTTTTTCCTTAGTTCGTTTATGCTTTGCCGTTCACGTATATTACTGTTACACATCCAGCGGAGCATGCAAGCTTCGTTCCTCTCTAGTCTGCGTATATCCTCTGCACACAATGCCCAGGTCTCACTGCCATGCAGCATTGCTGTTCGTATGCAGGCATTGTACAACCTGCCTTTCATTTTTAGGGAGAACCCTTTAGCAGCTAATAGTGGTATAAGCTCTCTGAACTTTTTCCAACCAGTTCTGACTCTAGCTACAGTACTTTCAGAGCACCCTCCCCCACTGCTGATTTTATCGCCCAGGTAACGGAAGCTGTCCACTATTTCCATAGAACCCTCTGCGCAATTGAAAGAGCTAGTATTTTGTGGGCACTTGCTGCTACTTATTGCACCAGAGCACCGGCCACATGTAAAATCTATGTTCTTAGTTAGCTTACCTGTGATCCCACTACATCTTTTATGCACCCATACTTTGCATTTAAGACATAAAATGGAGTTTCTACCTACGCCTTTCCTACACACCGAGCACGACCATTTCCCAGAAGGGACCGCCGCCTTGTTTTCTTTCCTACAAACTAGTACTTTGGTCTTAGCCAGGTTAATTTTAAGTCCTTTTGACTCTAGGCCGTGCTTCCATGTTTGAAATTTCTTCTCTAGCTCGGCCATTGATTCTGCTATGAGTGTCAGGTCGTCTGCGTATAGGAGTTCCCATGGGCAGCCTGTCTTGAACTCCTCTGTTATAGCCTGAAGGGCAATAATAAATAGTAGGGGGCTGAGAACAGAGCCCTGATGGACGCCAACTTTTACGCTAAACTCTTCACTATATTCGTTGTTAATTCTAACCTTGCTGACTGTTTCTTTATACATGGCTTGTATAGCCCTCACAAGCCATTCGTCAACGCCTAGTTTTCTAAGAGCCCACCAGATAATGGAGCGGGGGACTCTGTCGAAGGCTTTCTCCAAGTCGACAAAAGCTAAGTAGAGGGGTTTACCTTTAGCTAGGTACTTCTCCTGTAGTTGTCGTACTATGAAAAGAGCGTCTGTGGTACTTTTGCCTGACACAAACCCGAACTGCATTTCATCTAGGTCAATTCTCTCTCTGATTAGTTGCGCTATTACTTTTTCCGTGACCTTCATGACCTGGTCGATTAATTTAATGCCTCTATAGTTACTCCTATCTAGGGCGTCTCCTTTACCCTTATAACAGTTAACGATGATGCTGCTATGCCAGTCCTTCGGAACAACCCCATTCTGTACGACTTGGTTAACTATGCGGGTGACCATGGTGTGTCCCACCATGCCAGATGCCTTCAGCATCTCAGCAACTATTTCCGAAGGCCCAGCCGCCTTACCCGTCTTCATATCCTTGATTGCCTTACTTATTATACTCCCCTCGACTAACACTGCTGGTCCCTCTATTGGGTCGATATGGGGGAGACTGTCTTTCTCCCATTTATTCTCCTCATTTAGTAGCCTTTCATAGTGACACTTCCAAGCTACCTTCTTATCAGCGTCGGTGATGGCAAGTGTGCCATCGTCGTTTAGTACACACTTCTCCCCGACAATATCACGGTTTTCCTTGACGCATTGCCTAGCAATCCTGAACACCTCACGTTTTTGGTCATCGCGTTGTAGAACATGCTTGAACTTTCTTTCCTCAGCTTCCCTTCTTGCTAAGTACACTTGTCTCCTAGCTTCCCTCCTGGCCACTTGATAGTCTTCTCTACTTCCCCCATCCCGCCATACTTTCCAAGCCTGCTTTTTGGCCTTAATTGACCCCTCCACCTTACTGTTCCACCACCATGTTACTCTCATATATATTACATATATGTTACATATATGTTACATATATATATATATAAATATATAATATATTTCTCATTCTTTCTTCTGATGAATGACTAGCTTCCGAAACGTTAAGACCCTCTTCCTGCTATTTCAAGCGTTAACCTAATATATTCCTTCCATATACTGTACCGATTGTGTTGTTATTTCTTTTACATATATATATATATGTAAGTTAGTAAGGATGCAAACCATAAAATAAAATAAATAAAATAGAAAGATTTGAAGGATATATTGGTTATCTGAAACATTTTTTTTTTCAGCTCTTCAGTTAGTAAGTTAGTATGTTAGAAGGAAACATCTATTCCTGGCAGCAGATTTGCCAATGAGGAGGGAAGTAATATCAAAGTATGCAACAAAGTAGAAAAAAGTATTATCGGTACCAATATTTTTTAAATAACAGTTTCTGCTTAGGATCTTGTCTAATTGAAGATATACCGAAGAGAAAATAAATTTTTCCTTAGATTTTTCTTAAAGTTCATCAAACAACCTTGTCTGGATGATGTAAGAAATTAAACAGTGGTTCCCTATATGTTATTACGTTTTTGAAAAAAAATGTCTGCTGGTTTGATTTGCCAATACAACTTTTTCACAAGAACTTCTGGCATCTTAATGGTTTTCTCAGTAGTATTGTAGCTTAATTTGCTAGTCTCTTAACAATAATGATGATGCTTTGATACACAGTATACTGAGTATTTTTATCAATGAAGTTACTTTCCAATAGACATATACAAAATTATTAGCATAATAACACTCAGGTAATCATTTTATTGATACAAAATGTAAAAACAAACAAAAATAAATGAATGAGGTAGAGTTGAGATTATATTTACCTAGTACCTATCTGTTTATATCATTCTATACATAAACCACTCATTTATTTAAAGAAAGATAATACAGCAAGTGTGAAAAAACGGATGTAAAAATGATGATGATGATGACTGAGGGAAACACTAGTAGTCCATTTTCTTCCCAGCCTCACTTAACAGGTGGAAGATGTGAGAAAATTATATTGATTTGTCTTGACACCATTTTTCTTGCACACATGATCTAATTAATAAATTTTCTTAAATTCGAACCATCACAAGATATTTTACAAAGTACACAAAACACAAGTATATCTGAGTGGTTAAGAAATTCACTTCAGAACTATGTGGTCTCGGGTTCTATACCACTGTGTGACTCCTTGGGCAGCTAGTATCTTCTACCTTCTACCAGAGCCTCAATGACTTGAAACACACATATATATATATATAAACTGCTTGGTGCCGCGGTCAGGATTTTACCTATATATATATATCCATGTGATGTTGATGGACATGAGAATGTGTACTCCATACCGAAGTAGAATTCAAATACTCTTTGTTATGGCTTAGTGATGACTCCTGTTCCTCTGACGTTTCACCTCTGTGTATATGTGTGTACATATATATATATATATATATATATATATATATAGTGAAAGAATGAAGAGTAAAATGGTAGAACAAGGGGCTTTATTTCAGGTATTGACAATTTTTACATTGATCAGGTGAGTCTAGAGGTTGCTAATCGCTCGAAGTTGCATCACTCGATCTCCATTACATTATATATATATACCATTCAAATCCCGCCGAGGTTAACTTTGCCTTTCATCCTTACGGGGTCGATAAAATAAAGTACTAGTAATGCACTGGGTAATTGCTGGCCTTGTGCCTAAAGTAGAAACAATTATATATATATACTATTGCTAATGGTCCAATCATAACTCAGCGGCTTTAGTAAGTTCCCTAATAAATCAGTATAGCAAAGCTACCGCCCGGTTACTACTCCTTAAGTTTAGACCTGTTTGATGGGTTGACTGCGGAGATTTGGGGGGTCTGCCAGATTCATCGTGGGTAAAAAACGATACTATAAATTTTTCTGGATGGGAAATGACAATGGACTGGGTAGAGTAGGAATTATGTTAGCTGAAAAATAGGTAGATAAGGTAATCGACGTAAATAGAGTGAATGACAGAATAATTAAAATAAGGCTAGTTCTAAATAAAACTATTGTGACAATAATATCCGCTTATGCACCCCAATCTGGTCTACTTGACGTTATAAAGGACAGGTTCTATGAGACGCTAATGCACACTACCTCCCAAATAACCGACAGTGACTACCTAATTATTGCTGGTTATCTAAACGGCCACGTTGGACAACATAGTGATGGCTATGATGGAATCTATGGAGGCTATGGGGTTGGAAATAGAAATGAGGAAGGCTTCAGAATCCTGGAATTCTGTGACGCCAATAACCTAACTATCTGTAACACAAACTTCAAAAAACGTGAAAACCACTTGATCACCTATAGATCAGGGGAACACGCCAGCCAGATAGATTATATCCTTACTAGAAGACGAGACAAAGTGTCTGTTGTAAACACTAAATCCCTCCCCCGTGAAGAATGCACCTCCCAACATAGCCTAGTAGTTAGTGACCTCACAGTCAGGAATAGACGTACATGACGACAGAGGAGGCCTACCTTGAGGAGAAGAATAGGGAAGTTGAAGGACCCCATAGCCAGTGACAAATTTAAAAGCTTATTACTTGATGCCTTTGACAATGAGGAAGAGCAATTAGAGACGTGCGATATAGAGGAACAGTGGCAATTCTTGAAAGTGAACCTGCTGAAAGCAACGGATAAAATCTGTAGCTGGAGCAGACCTATTGGCAGGAGGAGAGTAACTTGGTGGTGGAACAGTAAGGTAGAAGAGACAATCAAGGCCAAAAAGCAGGCTTGGAAAGTATGGCAGGATGGGGGAAGTAGAGAGCACTATCAAGTGGTCAGGAGAAAAGCTAGGGGACAAGTGTACCTTGCAAAAAGGGAAGCAGAGGAAAGAAAGTTCAAGTATGTTCTACAACGTGAGGACCAACAACGCGAGGTGTTCAGGATTGCTAGACAATGTGTCAAGGAAAACAGTGATATTGTCGGGGAGAAGTGTGTCCGTAATGATAACGGTGTACTTGCCCTCACTGATGCTGATAAGAAGATAGCCTGGAAGTGTCACTACGAGAGACTATTAAATGAGAAGAATAAGTGGGAAAAAGATAGTCTGCCCCAAATCGATCCAATATAAGGACCAGTGGTGCAAGTTAAAGGTAGTATAATAAGTAAGGCAATCAAAGATATGAAGACAGGCAAGGCAGTTGGGCCTTCGGAGATAGTTGCTGAGATGTTGAAGGCATCTGGAATGGTGGGACATACTATGGTCACCCGTATAGTTAACCAAGTAATACAGAATGGGGTCATACCAAAAGACTGGCGTAGCAGCATCATCATTAACTGCTACAAGGGTAAAGCAGATGCTCTAGATAGAGGAAACTATAGAGGCATTAAGTTAGTTGACCAGGTCATGAAGGTCACAGAAAGAGTTATAGCGCAACTAATCAGAGAGTGAATTGATCTAGATGAAATGCAGTTTGGGTTTGTGTTAGGTAAAAGTACCACAGACGCTCTTTTCCTTGTACGACAACTACAAGAGAAGTACCTAGCTAAAAGTAAACCCCTCTACTTAGCTTTTGTAGACCTGGAAAAAGCCTTTGACAGAGTCCCCCACTCCATTATCTGGTGGGCTCTTAGAAAACTAGGTGTAGATGAATGGCTTGTGAGAGCTATACAAGCTATGTATAATGAAACAGTCAGTAAGGTTAGAATTAACAATGAATATTATGAAGAATTTAGTGTAAAAGTTGGTGTTCACCAAGGCTCTGTCCTTAGCCCCCTCCTATTTATTATTGCCCTTCAGGCTATAACAGAGGAATGCAAGACCGGCTGCCCATGGGAACTCCTATTCGCAGATGATCTAACGCTCATAGCTGAATCAATGGCTGAACTAGAAAAGAAATTCCAAAAATGGAAGCATGGCCTAAAATCAAAAGCCTTAAAGTTAACTTGTCTAAGACTAAAGTCCTAGTTTGTAGAAAGGAAAATAAGGCACAGGTACCCTCAGGGAAATGGCCTTGCTCAGTGTGTAGTATAGGAGTAGGCAGAAATTCAATTTTATGTACCAAATGCAAAGTATGGGTACATAAAAGATGTAGTGGGATCACAGGTAAACTATCTAAGAACGTAGACTTTATATGTGGCCGATGCTCAGGTGCAATAGGTAGCAAGTGTCTACAGGATACTAGCCCCTTCTATTGCCCAGATGGTTCTATAGAAATAGTAGACACTTTCCGTTACCTGGGTGACGAAATCAGCAGTGGTGGATGGTGTTCTGAAAGTACAGTAGCCAGAGTCAGAACGGGATGGAAAAAGTTCAGAGAGCTTATACCGCTGTTGGCCACAAAAGGTTTCTCTCTAAAAATGAAAGGCAGATTGTATGATGCTTGTATATGAACAGCAATACTACATGGCAGTGAGACATGGGCATTACGTGCAGAGGACCTGCGTAGACTGGAAAGGAACGAAGCATGCATGCTCCATTGGATGTGTAATAGTAATATACGTGAACGGCAAAGCATAAATGAACTAAGTGAGAAATTAGGAATAAGAGGGATCAGATGCTGTTTACTTGAGAGAAGACTACATTTGTATGGCCACGTGATGCGCATGAAAGACGACAGCTGTATAAAAAAGTGCAGGGCGATCAAAATTGATGGTAGTTACGGAATAGGTAGACCCAGAAAAACCTGGGACAATCTGATAAATTCCGACCTTACACACTTGCACCTCTCTAAGACAATGTCACTGGACCGAGATCTTTAGTGCTACGCAGTAATACAGACAGTCAGTAGGCACCTCTTAACCAAATATACGCCCCAATCCACTACCCCTACCCTATCCTCCCACCAACACCATCTTCTCTCTATAAAGTTGGTACCACAACATCCAGTCCAAATAAATGAGATAATGAGATCGAGATCGAGATTGTGTAGGTGTCACGAGAAAAAACACAGTTCACACTGTAATGTGGCCGTGAATATAACACGGTAAAAAGTTCCCAGTTCCACACTGTAAATGTGGTTGGTGTTAGGAAGGGCATCCAGCCGTAGAAAACCTGCCAGATAGTCCTATATGACCGAGACACGGTCACCCGACCAACCTTGCCTCAAGTGGGACAACTCCCGTCTAACCCATGCTACCGTGGAAAATGGACATTAAACGAAGATGATGATGATGATGATATATATATATATATATATATACATATATATATGGTCTTTAATATGAGTAAGTGATGAGTCTTGTTACTTTGGAGTTTTACATGTGTACCCACAGGTACACAGGTGAAATTCCAGAATAACAAGACATATCACTAAGCCATAATAAAGGGTATTTAAACTCTAGTTCGGTATTGAGTACTCATTCTCATGTCCATCACATGGATATATATATATATAGGTAAAATCCTGACCATGGCACCAAATGGCTTAGCTATTCTAAAAACCAGAATACACACAGCAAAAGAAATCTATATCCCTTTCTCACTTCCATTTTCTCACTCTCCTTCACTGGAAGAAATTTGTTGTACTCAGGCATCAAGAGGGGATGGACTCTGTCAGATTTAAAAAGCCCTAAGAAACGTCAGAGTTATGGGGCCATATCCTACCATCCCAGTTTTTAAAATAGGTACATCATGTTGTAAGAGGTGACTGAAAAGGTTGGCATCAGAAAGGGCATCCAGCTGTAAAATATTGTCTTAAAACAACATGTCCAAACCCATGTTAGCATAGAAAAGTGGATGTAAAAACTATGATGATGATGATTATATATATAGATATGATTATATATTGGTACAGTATATGGAAGAATGAAAAATAAGATTGAGAAAGAGAGAGAGATAGGTTGATAGACGTATATATGTGTATCTGTGTGATTGTCTGTCCCTTTTCTTCTCTTTGCATTTGAGATCACAGGCAATAATATTTGTTTACATTTAGCATAAACAGACATCCTACTGCTGAAGGGTCTATACCTGCATGCAAAGATCTATACCTTACTTAAAAAAACAAGAGAGGGTTTGCATCAGAAAAGCATCCAGCTGCAGAATTTTGCCTTGAGTCTTGTTCAATCCATGCCAGCATAAAAGAGGAGACATAAAATTGATAATGATGATGATGATGATACATAATTAGAATAAAAGAAAAACGAATTGGGAAAATACAACAAAAAGAGATGGAGCAGGGTTAATCTGACAACTTAAGAAAATAATATAAAATGTCTCATAAAGGCAAATAATTAACTCCTATTTCAAGGCAGATAAGAGATAAATTGCCTGCTGGATATTTTATTTGCTTATCTCAGAATATCTGAAACCTATTTCCAACAGCAAGGTGAATTGAAGAATATAGAAATAAATATCCTACAAACAAACACAATGAGCCTATAGGGAATTTAAACACACAGATCCTTTTTTTTTTCCCTATGAAGTATTAGTCATCCCTTATATCACAAACATTCAGCTTTAGTAAAAATTGACAGAACATGTAATTTATTAACCCTATGAGGAAAAAAAGGCCAAGTTGACCTTGGGAGGATCTTGATTTGAGAAAAATGAAAAACCATACTAGAATACCATAATCCATTCAACCTAATACTCATAGATCTATTATGAAGTTCCTAGGAAAAAATATGAATAAATATATATAAAATACAAAAGTTGTTTTATAAATAGTGACATATCCAAAAAACAAGAACTTATCGTTTTAAGTTCTATTTGAATAGTCATATATATATACAGGGTGCAGATGATATTTGTTTGCAATTTTCAACTGCTAATTTTATGCAAATTTTTTTACTTCCGTTGTCACTCTTGTCTTCATAAAAACAGTGACTATATTTCCATTATTTATTTTCAGAATAATTGATTATGAATAATTTTGAACCTCCAAATTTGTGGAAGAGACACGGAGTTCTTCTTGGAATCCGCACCGGGAGGACAAATAAGACCAGAAGATCAACTCCCAGAACAACGGGTGGCTCGCTGTCTCATCCAAAGACGTGCCTAGAGTCATGCAGACAAAGTTTCCAGTGACAACATTGGTCTTAGGTGTCGTCAGCAGTCAAGGTGACGTCATGCCACCTGACTTCTTCCCTGAGGGCCTCAAGCTGAACACCGATAGCTACATCCGCGTTCTGAGCGAGGTAGTAAAGCCTTGGATTGACCAGGTAGCTGCAGGTAGGCCGTACGTGTGGCAGCAAGACTCAGCGCCCTGCCATACCAGCCGAAAGACCCAAGCCTGGCTGTCAAAGAACTTCGTCGACCACACTTCACCAGACATCTGGCCTCCCAGCTCGCCTGAATGCAACCCCCTCGACTTCTTTGTGTGGGGAGCAGTGAAACAAGACACCAACAGATCTAGCTGCAATACAAAAGACGATCTGAAGGCCAGGATCACAAGTGCCTAAGTCGGGGGACAGTGGCAAAGGCCTGTAGGCGGTTCCGAGGCCACCTTGAGGCCGTCATCAAAGCCAATGGTGGGTTT
>OZ024743.1:284693513-284771013 GCA_964016885.1 Eledone cirrhosa | reverse complement strand
ACAAACCCAAATTGCATCTCGTCTATATTCACCCGGTCCCTAATCAGCTGTGCTATAACTCTTTCTGTTACTTTCATGACCTGGTCCATCAACTTTATACCTCTATAGTTTCCTCTATCTAGTGCATCGCCTTTACCTTTGTAGCAGTTGACAATGATGCTACTGCACCAATCTTTTGGTATGGCCCCCTCTAGTATTACCTGGTTAACGATACGTGTGGTTATAGTGTGACCTACAGACCCAGATGCCTTCAGCATCTCGGCAGCTATACCCGATGGACCGGTTGCCTTCCCTATCTTCATATCTCTGATTGCCTTACTTACTACGCTGCCGCTGACTTGTACTGCTGGTCCCTCTATAGGGTCTACGTGGGGTAGGGTCTCTTCTTCCCATGCATTCTCCTCATTTAGTAATCTATCATAATGACTCTTCCATGCATCTTTCTTCTCAGCACTTGTGAGGGCAAGCTCACCTTTATCATTCCGGATACACTTCTCTCCAATGACATCACAACTATCTCTGACACACTGCCTCGCAATCTTGAATACCTCCTGTTTCTGGTCCTCACGTTGTAAAACATGCTTGAATTTTCTATCCTCTGCTTCCCTCCTAGCTAAGTATACTTGTCGCCTAGCTTCCCTCTTGGTCTCTATGTAATGTACCCTGCTCCCCCCGTTCTTCCATTCTTTCCATGCCTGTCTCTTGGCCTTGACTGCTTCATCTACCTTATTGTTCCACCACCAAGTCACTCTCCTCCTGCTTGAGGTCTTACTCCAGCCACAAACCTCATCCGTCGCCTCTAGTAAGTTATTTTTTAGGAACTCCCAGTTCTCTTCTACGTTAAATGTCTCTATCTGTTCTTCTTTACTGTCGTAGGCGTTGAGTAAAATATCTTTAAATCTGTTACTGGTTGAGGGGACTTTCAGCTTCCAGATCTTTCTTCTCCAGGTTGGCCTCTGTTTCAGGGCTCGTCTAGTTCTGACCGTGAGGTCGCTGACAACTAAGCTATGTTGGGATGTACATTCCTCACTAGGGAAGGCTTTTGTGTTTACAACCGTCCATCTGTCACGTCCTCTGATGAGGATAAAATCTAACTGACTAGAGTGCTCCCCTGATCTATAGGTGATCAGGTGGTTGTCGGGTTTTTTAAAGTTTGTGTTACATATCGACATGTCATTGGCGTCGCAGAATTCTAGAAGTCTGAATCCTTCCTCATTCCTTGTGCCAACTCCATGGCCTCCATGTACTCTATTGAAGCCGTCGCAGTGTTTACCTACGTGTCCGTTAAAATCTCCTGCAATGATTAGGAAGTCCTTGTCGTCTGTTAGAGCAGTAGTGTATATATATATATGTATATATGTATATATATGTATATATATGTATATATATGTATATATATGTATATATGTATATATGTATATGTATATATATATATATGTATATATATGTATATATGTATATGTATATATATATATGTATATATATGTATATATATGTATATATATGTATATATATATATATGTATATATATATATGTATTTATATGTATATATATATGTATATATATATATGTATTTATATATATATGTATATATATATATGTATTTATATGTATATATATATGTATATATATATATGTATTTATATATATATGTATATATATATATATGTATTTATATATATATATATATGTATATATATATATATATATATATATTTAGTTAGGGAAGCAAGAAATTGCTTATTGTGATCCAGTTCGTGGTTAAGAAAGCCAGTTTCATGGACGGTTTCAACGTACGGTTAGGGGTAACTGCACAAGTTTGTAAGAATTCCGTTCAATCTTGGAGTATAAAGTATAAAAGAGAAAACACAGGTAAGCATTAAGAAAAAGGATTTTATCCAGGTATTTACAACCGTTTCATTGGTAAGTGCAACCTTATATTGCTATACTGCAAATAGCAGCCACTCAATGATAATTGTTGTTCACGTCCAAATTTTCAAAATAGTGAGTAAGTTACTCTTGAAAAAGTTCTTAATATATAGAGAAAAACATTTTTTTGGAATTGTATTTACTAGTGTAGAGAGAGAGGAAGAGGAATTAGAAAGTGGAGGGACACACGGAATAGTATAGAGAGAGAGAGAGAAAGGGGGAGAAGAGTTAGGAAGTAGAGTGACAAACTGAGATGGTGGGAGGGGTAGAGGTGGAATGGTTCCTTGATCAGTTTTGATAGTAGACTTCATGTCGTTGTTTTAGAGTGTAGTGAGTTAAAGGGAAAAAAATTGTTTATAGTGGGAGGGATGGAGAGAGAGAGAGAGAGGGGGGGGGGATATAGAGAGATAAATATATATATAAAAAATAAAAATAAAAATAAGGAAGGGGGGAGAAAGAAGAAAAGAAAAGATAGCCAAAAGGGCAAGAGAAGAAAGGAAGAAAACAAAAAGAAATAGAAAAGGAATGAAGGAGAAGGGAGGGATATAGGTATTGGTTTTTGTGGGTAATTAAAGAGGTTAGATACAATAAGAGGGTAAAAAGTCTAAGTATATGCAGTTTGTCAGGTGGTAGTAAGAGGTTAAGGGTTCGATTTGCACTTGTAGTGCGAAAACTTTTCTTTGAGTCTATGGTTACAATAAATTGATCTTTCGATATTATTGTTGAGTAACTTATTCTTCGAACTCAAAATGTGGAACTGCTCAAGGTCACATAATCGACAGCTTCTCGTACCACTCCGATATAGGAGCACGTTCGATAATTTTTTCCACTTCAGGGTGTATTGAGGGTTACTTTCCCTCAGTTGCCAAGTCTTGTTTGCAAGGGTAGTTACATAACGATGTTGGGAATGTTTCATTGTATAACCAACGGGCTTTAAATGTATTCCCAGTCGCTCCGATGTAATACCATTTCTGGTTGTCTGATTCTACTGTGCATTGGTAAACCAGGTTAGACTGCATACATTCATTATGTAATGGACAGGTTTCAGGTAGGTGGCAGTTACAATTCTTGTCATGGGTAACTTTGGCATTATTGGTGGGCTGCGATGCCTGTACAAGTGTGTTACGTTTTGTTTGCCTATTAGTGGGTGGTTGTGTATTAGATATTCTGTTGTGTTCAATGGTGATTGTATTGTTATTGTTATAAATTTGTGTTCTGGTGTTATGTATCTTTTTAGCGTTAAGTATCTTAATGTGTACCTCTATGTTTGGTGCTGTGGAGTAAGATAGTCTAATAGATTTAGTGTTAAGAATTTTGCTGTATCTATATGAATTTGGAAAGTGCTTATTTATTATTCTAAAGAAGGTAGAGGGTAGGTTAGTACTAATAGAGGTGTTAAATATGTGGTTATACCAAATATATTTTCTACTGCGTGACTTGTTTGATTTCGATGTTGTATTTCTATTTACAGTATAATTTGTAGTTCTATCCGTAAATGCGTGTGTGCGTGTGTTTCTGGAGTTTGTGTTATGCGTGTTCGCTTTGCGGAGGCTATCATCTATATATTCTACTCTATCTAAGTAGCCTGCCTTGTCTAGTGCGGTATTGTAGTATTTTGCATGTTCCTCGGAGATTTGTTGGTTAGACGAGAGGCGGGAGATCCTAAGGGATATGCTGCGTGGAATGGATTTAATTATGGATAGTGGGTGGTTTGAGTTACAGTTGATGTATGCTAAGTTTTCATTAATCTTGTGAAAAGGTCTTATAAGTCCCGTATTTAGGTTAAGCGTTGCGTCTAGAAAGTTAATTATTTTAGTGCTATACTCATACGTTATGCTAAGGCCTAGTTTTCCGAGAGTCTTTCTAATATTCTTAGGGAGTCTTTCTATGCTCTGGTTATTTAGCTTCTTAACTAGGAGAAGGGTGTCGTCTCTGTAGATTCCACCGTGAAGATCGCTAAACTCACTCTGTAAACTATGGGCTATATAAATACCTACTAAATCTGTGACTTGAGCTGAGTCGTTAGCCCCCATCGTGATGTCAAAGTTATTTAATCTATCCTCAAGTTCCCAATAGGCGTTTTCAAATTTAATTATTGTTTTCCTAGAAGCTAATATAAATTTTATCTCGTCGTTTGTTAGGTCAGAATTGGCTTTGGTGAATGCTAAGGCTTTATTCAAGGTGTTGGGGGATATAGAGGAGTAATAGTCGTTAATGTCGAATTGTATAAACTTAGGCACTTTTTTGTTAGCTATATTGTTAAACCACTTAATTGTTTCGGTAGCGTTACCCCATAGTTTAATCACTAGTTTATTCTTCATTTGTGCTATCACTCTGTCTAATATATGTTTACTAATTTTCCCGATGTCCGATTTGGACGGGCATATAAGTCTAATTGTGGGGTTATAATAAAAATTTACCTTGTGGTCCTTGAGATTAAATGTGGGGGTACATGGCCGAAGTGGCTCCGTTCTGTCGTCTATTCCTAGGTGTTTGACTATATTGTGTGCCTCGTTGTTGATGTTAATCAGTGCCGCCTCATTAGTTTTTTTGTATTTCCTATGTAATTATTTCCGTATGAAGCTATTGTAAGTATTAATATCCATCGTATACACATCTAAGATTGTAACGAGTAGGTCCGAGCATTTTATAATAACTAGAAATTGATTAACATATAAATAAACATATAAATAAACATGAATATATGTATATATATATATATATGTATATATATGTATATATATGTATATATATATATATATATGTATATATATATATATATATGTATATATATATATATATGTATATATATATATATATATGTATATATATATATATATGTATATATATATATATATGTATATATATATATATATATGTATATATATATGTATATATATATATGTATATATATATATGTATATATATATATGTATATATATATGTATATATATGTATATATATATGTATATATATATATGTATATATATATATGTATATATATGTATATATATATGTATATATATATATGTATATATATATGTATATATATATGTATATATATGTATATATATATATGTATATCTATATATATATATGTATATATATGTATATATATATATGTATATATATATAAATATGTATATATATATATGTATATATATATAAATATGTATATATATGTATATATATATATATCCAAACCCATGCAAGCGTGGAACACGGACGTTAAACGTTGATGATGATGATGCAGATGATCTAACGCTCATAGCTGAATCAATGGCTGAACTAGAGAAGAAATTTCAAACATGGAAGCATGGCCTAGAATCAAAAGGCCTTAAAGTTAACTTGTCTAAGACTAAAGTTCTAGTTTGTAGGAAGGAAAATAGGGCACCGGTCCCATCTGGGAAATGGCCGTGCTCAGTGTGTAGGAAAGGAGTAGGCAGAAACTCCATTTTAAGTCCCAAATGCAAAGTATGGGTGCATAAAAGATGTAGTGGGATCACAGGTAAGCTAACTAAGAATATAGATTTTACATGTGGCCGGTGCTCTGGTGCAATAAGTAGCAGCAAGTGCCCACTGAATACTAACTCATTCCATTGCACAGATGGTTCTATAGAAATAGTGGACAGCTTCCGTTACCTGGGCGATAAAATCAGCAGTGGGGGAGGGTGCTCTGAAAGTACAGTAGCTAGAGTCAGAACTGGATGGAAAAAGTTCAGAGAGCTTATTGGCCGCTAAAGGGTTCTCCCTAAAAATGAAAGGCAGGTTGTATGATGCCTGCATACGAACAGCAATGTTACATGGCAGTGAGACCTGGGCATTGTGTGCAGAGGATATACGCAGACTGGAGAGAAACGAAGCTTGCATGCTCCGCTGGATGTGTAATAGTAATATACGTGAACAGCAAAGCATAAACGAACTAAGGGAGAAATTAGAAATAAGAGGGATCAGATGTTGTTAACTCGAGAGAAGACTACGTTGGTATGGTCACGTGATGCGCATGAAAGATGACAGCTGTATAAAAAAGTGCAGGGTAATAAAAATAGATGGTAGCCACGGAGTAGGCAGACCCAGCAAAACCTGGGATGACTTGATAAATTCCGACCTCACACACTTACACCTCTCCAAGACAATGTCACTGGACCGAGATCTTTGGCGCTACACAGTAATAGAGAAGACCCGCCTTACCTAAGTGCAAAGTGAAACCTACTACAGTCAGTAGGCACCTCTAACAAAATACACCCCCGTCCCACTACCCCCACCCCATCCACATCACCCCTTTCAATGTAAAGTTATGTTGGTACCACAACATCCAGCCCGAAACAAATGAGGTCGTGTAGGTGTCACGACAAAAAAAACACACAGTCCACGCTGTAATGTGGCCGTGTAGGTTACACGGTAAAAACCTCCCAGTTCCACGCTGTAAATGTGGTTGGTGTTAGGAAGGGCATCCAGCCGTAGAAAACCCGCCAGACAGTCCTATGCGAGCAAGACAACCACTCTTGCCTCAAGTGGGAAAACTCCCGTCCAAACCCATGCGAGCGTGGAATATGGACGTTAAACGAAGATGATGATGATGTATATATATATATAGGTATATATATGTATATATATATATAGATGTGTATATATATATATATATATATATATGTATATATATATATATATATATATGTATATATATATATATATATATATATATATATATATATATATATATATGTATATATATGTATATATATGTATGTATATATATATGTATATATATATGTATATATATATGTATATATATATGTATATATATATGTATATATATATATATATATATATATGACCCCTTAGCCTTTGTCAAGGCAGAATTCTAGGAGAAGGAAAACTCTGATATAACACCTGCAACCCTGATGGTATCCAATGATGTTGACTTGTTCTTCTTTTTGGTAAATATCATCTTGGTTAAGAGAGTGGGACTGGCTTTGTACAGTGCCTTTGCTCACTATAAAAGTTTCACAGCACAGGCATTGCTTTATATCTGGAGATCTCTCTACACTTGTCGTCACATGGTACCATGGGCCCAGCACTGTGTCAATAATTGTCACAAGTGTTTATATGTGGATAGAGATGTATGCTGATGTAGGTATGTATGTTGACGTGTGTATGTTGTGTGTTCGTCTTAGGGAGAAGTGTTTAGACGGGGTCCGTATTTGTTAATAAAGTAAGATTCCTTGCTGATGCGCTGGGTGTGGGTGGCATTATCTTTAAATTTGTAGAGGGGAAAGATTCTGAAGTTGGGATGATTTTGGGCAGCCCAGGTATCAATGTGTTCACTCAGTGGTATTTTCCTGTATTCCCGTATTTTAATTTGGGATCCATGGACAGTCATGCGTTGGCAGAGGCTGTTTTTGGTCTGGCCTATGTATTGTTCTCGACAACCTGAGCAAGTTAATACATATATTAGATTTTCTGATGCGCATGTGAAATTGTGTTTTATTATAAAACGTTGTCCTTCTTTGAAATAGAATTCCGAACCCTCTATTAGGTTGATGCATATGCCACAGTTGGGTCTATCGCATTTTTTTACTGTGGGTTTCGTTGTTGTGGTTGGCAGTACTTTGGCATGTGTTAGGATGTTTTTCATTGACTTAGATTGTCTTTTGCTCTTTATGATACCGTGTGTTCGTAGGATTTGGTTTATTCTATGGTCCTTTTTCAACACAGGGATGTTCTGGAGGATGGTGTCAAAGGCCTCATTGTTGAGGGGGTTGTGTGTGGAGATGTATGGAAGAGCTTTTAGTTTTGGTTGATTTACTTTAGGGTGTCTAAAGTCCTGGGTACTGAGTTTTAGGGCACATTGGATTCCATTGTCAATTAGTGATGCAGGGTAGTCCCTGCCTATGAGTGTGTCCTTTAGTTCTTGTAGCCGTAAGCAGCAGGTGTTTTTATTGGAGACTATAGTACAGATTCTCTTGGCTAAGTTGTAGGAATATTAATTTTAACGTGTCTAGGGTGGCATGAATTGAAAGAAAGATATTGCTTGGAGTATGTATATATATATATATATGTATATATATGTATATATATATGAATATATATATATGAATATATATATATGTATATATATATATATATGTATATATGAATATATATATATATATGTATATATATATATATATATATATATATATATATATGTATATATATATATATGTATATATATATATATGTATATATATATATGTATATATATATATATATGTATATATATATGTATATATATATGTATATATATATGTATATATATATGTATATATATATATATATGTATATATATATGTATATATATATGTATATATATATGTATATATATATGTATATATATATATATATGTATATATATATATGTATATATATATATATATATATATATATGTATATATATATATATGTATATATATATATATCTATATATGTATATATATATATATGTATATATATATATATCTATATATATATATATATATGTATATATATATGTATATATATATGTATATATATATGTATATATATGTATATATGACAGTTGAAAATTGCAAACTTGACTGTCACCACACATTATGAACCTGAAGATTGCGAAAGCATGAAAGTACTTGTTCAATTAACACTTAACATTTATTATTCTATCATACTATTTCATTATAATACCATTATAAATTTTAAAGGATCGTAAATAAAACGAGTAAATCAGACAAAGTTGGAATTCCTCTTATTAATATAATCTTCTATACACAATCATACACACCCATGTAATCGCCAACTCGCTATTTCTGGGATGGCTCTTCTTGCGGTATAAAGTAACGTCCAAATATTTTTCTCGATTCTTCTCTCCATTCGAATCCATTCATTCAATGACTGTTCTATGTCCTAATTTCACACTATATCATATTTTCACCATTCTATATCATATTTTTTCTCTAAAAATCATATTTTCCCTATCACCGCATTTTCTCTATCGTATTTTCTTAAACAAAACAAATCTTGTATTTTCGTTTATTGTTAAATTATGCCCAAAATACGGCGATCTTATCTTAAACCTTACATTCTCGCTAACAACACATAATCCCTCCCACCCGCCCCCACGCACCACCATTATTACGTGGACCAATCATAAGTCAGAGGCCCATACTATCGCCTAACTGGTTGCTTTTCGATATGATGGATGGACTACGGAATTCTGGAGAGTTGAAGAGAGAAAAATGTGGACGCTCAGCGACAATGCCAAAGATAAAGACAAATTCACCTCGTGGACGAGAATGCAAGCACTCCGCCTTGTTTCGGCCCAGGATGGCTAACGTAACCCCATCCTCCCCCGCGCCCCACCGCTCCCACCCTCCAAACGCAATCCAAAACTTCAGAGTTGGTACCATGAATGTAGGCACCTTAAAGGGTTGCTCTAACGAGGTTGTAGAAATGCTTGAACGTAAGGAGGTCGATGTTTGTTGTATTCAAGAGACCAGGTGGAGGGGAGGGTCGGCTAGATTCATCGTGGGTAAAGAACGATGCTATAAGCTTTTCTGGGTGGGAAATGACAATGGGTTGGGTGGGGTAGGAATCATGGAGCAGAAAAGTGGGCAGATAAGATAATAGACGTAAATAGAGTGAACGACAGAATAATTAAAATAAGACTTGTCCTCAATAAAACTACGGTGACAGTAATATCTGCGTACGCACCACAATCCGGACTGCCCGGTGCTATAAAAGACAGATTCTACGAGACACTGATGCTTGCTACCTCCCAAATAACCGACAGTGACTATATAGTTATTGCAGGCGACCTAAATGGTCACGTTGGACAGCATTGTGACGGCTATGACGGAATCCATGGAGGCTATGGGTTCGGTACTAGAAATGAGGAAGGCTCCAGAATCCTGGAATTCTGCGACGCAAATAACTTAACTATCTGTAACACTAACTTCAAAAAACGAGACAATCACTTGATCACCTATAGATCGGGGGAACACACAAGCCAGGTAGATTATATCCTTACCAGAAGACGTGACAGAGTGTCTGTTGTTAACACTAAATCCCTCCCCCATGAAGAATTCACCTCCCAACATAGACTGATAATTAGCGACCTCATAGTCAGGACGAGACGTACTAGACAGCGGAAGAGGACTATCCTCAGGAGAAAAATATGGAAGCTAAAGGACCCCATAGCCAGAAATAAATTTCAAAGCATATTACTTGATGCTTTCGACAGTAAGGAAGAGCAATTAGAGTCGTATAATATAGAGGAACAGTGGGAATTCCTGAGAGCAAACCTGCTGACGGCGGCAGACGAAGTCTGTGGCTGGAGCAGGCCTGTAGGTAGGAGGAGAGTAACATGGTGGTGGAACAGTAAGGTGGAGGAGTCAATTAAGGCCAAAAAGCAGGCTTGGAAAGCATGGCGGGATGGGGGAAGTAGAGAAGACTATCAGGTAGCCAGGAGGGAAGCTAGGAGACAAGTGTACTTCGCAAGAAGGGAAGCAGAGGAAAGAAAGTTCAAGCATGTTCTACAACGTGAGGACCAAAAACGTGAGGTGTTCAGGATTGCCAGGCAATGTGTCAAGGAAAACCGTGAAATTGTCGGGGAGAAGTGTGTGCTTAACGATGATGGCATACTTGCCATCACCGACGCTGATAAGAAGGTAGCTTGGAAGTGTCACTACGAAAGGCTTCTAAATGAGGAGAACAAATGGGAGAAAGACAGTCTACCCCACATCGACCCAATAGAGGGACCAGCAGTGTTAGTCCAGGGTAGTACAATAAGCAAGGCAATCAAAGATATGAAGACGGGTAAGGCGGCTGGTCCTTCGGAAATAGTTGCTGAGATGGTGAAGGCATCTGGTTCGGTGGGACACACCATGGTCACCCGGATAGTTAACCAAGTCGTACAGAATGGGGTTGTTCCGAAGGACTGGCGTAGCAGCATCATCGTTAACTGATATAAGGGAAAAGGAGATGCCCTAGATAGGAGTAACTATAGAGGCATTAAATTAATCGACCAGGTCATGAAGGTCACGGAAAAAGTAATAGCGCAACTAATCAGAGAGAGAATTGATCTAGATGAAATGCAGTTCGGATTTGTGTCAGGCAAAAGTACCACAGACGCTCTTTTCATAGTACGACAACTACAGGAGAAGTACCTAGCTAAAAGTAAACCCCTATACTTAGCTTTCGTCGACTTGGAGAAAGCCTTCGACAGAGTCCCCCGTTCCATTATCTGGTGGTCTCTTAGAAAACTAGGTGTTGACGAATGGCTTGTGAGAGCTATACAAGCCATGTATAAAGAAACAGTCAGTAAGGTTAGAATTAACAACGAATATAGTGAAGAGTTTAGCGTAAAAGTTGGTGCCCATCAGGGCTCTGTTCTTAGCCCCCTACTATTTATTATTGCCCTTCAGGCTATAACAGAGGAGTTCAAGACCGGCTGCCCATGGGAACTCCTATACGCAGATGATCTAACGCTCATAGCTGAATCAATGACCGAACTAGAGAAGAAATTCCAAACATGGAAGCACGGCCTAGAATCAAAAGGCCTTAAAATTAACCTGGCTAAGACAAAAGTTCTAGTTTGTAGGAAAGAAAATATGGCGGCAGTCCCATCTGGGAAATGGCCATGCTCAGTGTGTAGGAAAGGCGTAGGTAGAAACTCCATTTTATGTCCCAAATGCAAAGTATGGGTGCATAAAAGATGTAGTGGGATCACAGGTAAGCTAACTAAGAACATAGATTTTACATGTGGCCGGTGCTCTGGTGCAATAAGTAGCAGCAAGTTGCCACAAAATACTAGCTCCTTCAACTGCGCAGAGGGTTCTATAGAAATAGTGGACAGCTTCCGTTACCTGGGTGACAAAATCAGCAGTGGGGGAGGGTGCTCTGAAAGTACAGTAGCTAGAGTCAGAACTGGATGGAAAAAGTTCAGAGAGCTTATACCACTATTAGCCGCTAGAGGGTTCTCCCTAAAAATGAAAGGCAGGTTATACGATGCCTGCATACGAACAGCAATGCTGCATGGCAGTGAGACCTGGGCATTGTGTGCAGAGGATATACGCAGACTAGAGAGGAACGAAGCTTGCATGCTCCGCTGGATGTGCAATAGTAATATACGTGAACGGCAAAGCATAAACGAACTAAGGAAAAAATTAGAGATAAGAGGGATCAGATGTTGTTTACTCGAGAGAAGGCTACGTTGGTATGGACACGTGATGCGCATGAAAGTCGATAGCTGTATAACAAAGTGCAGGGCAATAAAGATAGACGGTAGCCACGGAGTAGGCAGACCCAGAAAAACATGGGACGAGCTGATAAATTCCGACCTCACACGCTTACACCTCTCCAAGACAATGTCACTGGACCGAGACCTTTGGCGGTACTCAGTAATAGAGAAGACCCGCCTTACCTAAATACAAAGTAAAAACCTACTACAGTCAGTAGGCATCTCTATCAAAACACGCCCCCGTCCCACCACCTCCACCCCATCCACACCGCCCCTTTCAATGTACAGTTATGTTGGTCCCACAACATCCAGGCCGAAACAAATGAGATTGTGTAGGTGTCACGACAAAAAAACACACAGTCCACGCTGTAAATGTGGCCGTGTAGGCAACACGGTAAAAACCTCCCAGCCCCACACTGTAAATGTGGTTGGTGTTAGGAAGGGCATCCAGCTGTAGAAAACCCGCCAGACAGTCCACGCTGTAATGTGGCCGTGTAGGCAACACAGTAAAAACCTCCCAGCCCCACACTGTAAATGTGGTTGGTGTTAGGAAGGGCATCCAACTGTAGAAAACCCGCCAGACAGTCCTATGCGAGCAAGACAACCACTCTTGCTTCAAGTGGGAAAACCCCCGTCCAAACCCATGCAAGCGTGGAACACGGACGCTAAACCTGATGATGATGATGATGATATATACATATATATACATATATACTCTATTTTTTAAATATATATATATATATATATATCATCATCATCATCATTATCATTTAACGTCTATCGTCCATGGTAGCATGGGTTTAGACGGGAATTGTCCCACGTGAGGCAAGATTGGTTGTCTTGCTCGTATAGGACTGTCTGGTGGGTTTTCTACGGCTGGATGCCCTTCCTAACACCAACCACGTTTACAGTGTGGACTGGGAGGTTTTTACCGTGTTACCTACGCAGCCACATTACAGCATGGACTGTGTGTTTTTTTTTTGTCGTGACACCTACAGGACCTCATTTATTTAGGACTGGATGTTGTGGTACCAACATAACTTTAGGTATAGATGGGGGTGGGCTAATGGTAGTGGGATGGGGTGTTTTTTGGTTAGGAGGTGGCTACTGACTGTAGGTTTCGCTTTATACTTAGGCAAGGCGGGTCTTCTGAATTACTGCGTAGCACCAAAGATCTCGGTCCAGTGCCATTGTCTTGGAGAGGTGTAAGTGTTTAAGGTCGGAATTTATCAAATCGTCCCAGGTTTTTCTGGGTCTGCCTACTCTGTAGCTTCCATCTATTTTGATCGCCCTGCACTTTTTTATACAGCTGTCGTCTTTCATGCGCATCATATATATATATATATGCATCTGCTTTAGAGAAAGGAGCAATTAATACAAAGTAGAGTCTCAATATTCATATATTCGCTGTGCATCTCCAATACTTTTAACACTTTTAATGCTTGCACTATTTTTAATGCTTATAATATTTCTCCACACACAGACTATATCAATCATATAAAGAATTTGCCACCAGATCAACCAACCTAACACTCTTGTTTACCTACCTAAGTGCCTCTACCACACATATCTCTCTGCCACACTATATAAACAAGACGTACATGCGTGCCACACATATAACATTTGCACTATATAACCGCTTATCTTCATGTTGTATTTTAACCTGTATTTTTGATTGTACCTCTTAATATAAATGTAATCTCGAAGTGTGTACTGCCACTCTAAATTCTGTAATGAATGTTGACCCACAATGTTTGAATATGTATCAATGTTTGAATATGTATCGGTATGTCTCTCGGCTGAAAAGGAGGTCATATAACTGTCCATGCATTAATAAATTGCTCCGAAGAATCCAAACCTCGGTTTGGAGGAAACGGCTGTAAGCACAATAATGTTTTGAACAGTTCTTTGATTCTTATATTTCATATATATATATATGTGTATATATATATGTGTATATATATATATATATGCATGTGGTTGATGGTTGAGAGAAAGGAGTAATTAATACCAAAGTAGAGTTTTAATATTCATTTATATTGTTTTGTTTCTACTTTTGGCACAAAGCCAGCAATTACCACAGTGCATCACTGGTGCTTTATTTTATCAACACTGTAGGGATGAAAGACAAAGTTAACTTCGGTGGGTTTGAACTCAGAACGTAAAGGGCCATAACTCGATGCTGCAAAGCATGGTGTCTGACGCTCTACCAATAAATGAGCTTTGTTACTCTGCAGTGATAAACAAGCGAAACTCTAGAGTAAGATGACTCACTTTTTGGCCTTAATATAAATGAATATATATTTATATATATATATATATATATATATATATTTATATATATATATATATATATATATATATATATATATATATTTATATATATATATATATATATATATATATATATATATATATATATATATATATATATATTTATATATATATATATATATATATATATATATATATATATATATATATATATATATATATATATATATATATATATATATGTATATATATATATTTATATATATATATATATATATATATATATATATATATATATATATATATATATATATATATATATATATATATATATATATATATATATATATATATATATATATATATATATATATATATATATTTATATATATATATATATATATATATATATATATATATATATATATATATATTTATATATATATATATATATATATATATATATATATATATATTTATATATATATATATATATATATATATATATATATATATATATATATATATATATATATATTTATATATATATATATATATATATATATATATAGGAAGAGTCAGGACCCTGACAGCTCAGCTCTGGCCGTTTCAACAGTTCGGATCTAGCTGTCGAAATTCCTGGAGCTCAGCCGTCGAGGTCCTGACTCTTTTCCTATTATCCACTCTACTACTCTAAGTATCGAGGTACTCTGGTGCATTATGGTCCCCCTGGTTCCTTACCACCCTTCCTTCGTTTTATCTATATATATATATATATATATTTAGAAGAATAGAGGTGTAACACACGAGTTGTGATATATTACTAAAAGGAAAAGAAAATGGTGACAAATTGTTCCCAGCGAAAAATAGTTTAATTAGGAATAAATAAAAATTAGTAATAAGTATTAGTTAGTATTCAGTTTTAGTTTTAAGTTTTTACCGGTTGCGCATTTCTTATGCTTTTCAAAAATAATTTTGAGATAGAGCGCCCGTGATGTTTGCTCTAATCTGATTAGAGCAAACATCACGGGCGCTCTATCTCAAAATTATTTTTGAAAAGCATTAGAAATGCGCAACCGGTAAAAACTTAAAACTAAACCTGAATACTAACCAATACTTATTACTAATTTTTATTTATTCCTAATTAAACTATTTTTTGCTGGGAACAATTTGTCACCATTTTCTTTTCCTTTTACTAATATATATATATATATATAGACCCGCCTTGCCAGTAGGCATCTCTAACAAAATACACCCCGTCCCGCCACCACCCCCACCCCATCCACACCACCCCGTTCTATGTAAAGTTATGTTGGTGCCGCGCCATCCAGGCCGAAACAAATGAGATCGTGTAGGTGTCACGACAAAAAAACACACAGTCCACGCTGTAATGTGGCCGTGTAGGCAACACGGTAAAAACCTCCCAGACCCACACTGTAAATGTGGTTGGTGTTAGGAAGGGCATCCAACTGTAGAAAACCTGCCAGACAGTCCTATGCGAGCAAGACAATCACTCTTGCCTCAAGTGGGACTACCCCCGTCCAAACCCATGCAAGCGTGGAACACGGACGTTAAACGTTGATGATGATGATGATGATGATGATGATATATATATATATATATATATATATATATATATATATATATATACACACACATACACACACACACACACACACACACACACACACACACACACACGGAGGCACATGGCTTAGTGGTTAGAGCATTGGCCTTGCAATCAAAAGGTTGTGAGTTCAATTCTCAGACCGGGTGATGTGTTGTTTCCTTGAGCAAGACACTTTATTTCACATTGCTCCAATTTACTCAGCTGTAGAAATGAGATGATAGGGACTGAGGACCATATCATTCCACTGCAAAGTGGTTGTGGCGGTGCCACGGCAAAAAAGCACCCAGCACTCACTGTAAATGAGGTTGGTGTTAGGAAGGGCATCCAGCTGTAGAAATAAAGCCAGAATCAGTTCCCGTCCCACCCTTGCAAGCAGGGAAAAGCGTACGTAAAATGATGATGATGATGATGATGATACAGCTAAGCATTTAGGAGCAAAATAGGCTTAAACTCGTATATTTTTGTCAAATTAGAAAAAGGTTGAAAGAATATTTGGTAAGGAGGCAAGGGCAATAGAAGAGACAGAAGGGAAGAAAACGGAGTTGGAATTTGTTATGTTTATATAGAAAGATGAAGACCATAGCTGAGAATATAATATGTCAGACGAAAGATGAAAGAGTGCTGCTCTGGTTCAAAGAGGAAAGGAAAACATTTACAATGACGCAATTGAAAGATAATCTAACTGAAGAAATAATTTATCTATTTATATCTACCTATCATATGTATGTATGTATGTATGTATGTATGTATGTATGTATGTATGTATGTATGTATGTATGTATGTATGTATGTATGTATGTATGTATGTATGTATGCATGCATGTATGTGGGTTGGGGGTAATTTCTCTTCCATTCATTCTCTACATTCATCAGTCTCTCATAGTAACATTTCCAGGCCTCTTTCTTTTGAGCATCAGTGGTGTTAAATACACCAGTGTCATTTCTAACACTTTTCCCCAACAGCATCACGATTCCCACTGACACATTGCCTTTCAATGCAGAATACTTTGTGTCTCTGATCCTCACGTCTCAGGATATTGGCAAACTTTGTTTCTTCCTTCTCTCTCTGAGCTGTGTTTACTTGTCACCAAGCTTGTTTCTTAGCCACCTGGTGCTGGTCTCTGCTATCCTCCATTTTCCCAGCATTTCCAAGCCTGTCTCTTGGCTTTATTGGTTGTATCTACTGTGCTGTTCCACCACCAGGCCACCCTCTGTCTGGTTGGCGCTTTACTTCGATCGCAAGTCTCACCAGTATTTCACAAAAGGCTACTACATAAGAATTTCCTATTTTCCTCTATGTTGTTTGTCATCCCTCTCATAAAGTGCATCCTGTAGGGCCTTTCTAAACCTATATTTAACCAAGACATCCTTTAGCTTCCCCACCCTCCATCTCCATATTTTCCTGGGTGTCTTGTTTTGTCTCATGCTTATTTTGATGTCATTAGTAACTAACTTGTGCTGGGTGGTGAATTCTTCCGCGGGGAAGGCCTTAGTATTTATTAGTTCATTTATCTTGTTGTCTAACAAGTAAATAGTCAATTTGGCTTGTGTGTTCACTTGATTGATATGAGATCATGTGGCTAGCTGGTTTCCAGAAATTTGTGTAGCAAATGGTTAGTTCATTTACATCACAGAATTCCAGGAGTCTCAATCCTTCTTCATTTCTTGAGCCATAACCCTAGCCATTGTAAACTCCACTGAATCTGTCCTGGTGCTGCCTCACAAATCCATTGAAGTTACCTGCCAGGATGATGAGGTCATCTTTATCGGTACCTGAAGTTGTCTGTAAAGTTTCTTCATACAACTTGTCTTTTTGTTCTTTACTCAGCTCTGCCTGTGAAGCGTAGGTAGATGTAGTTGTCACAATTTTATTTCCTACTGCTTATCTAAGCTTGATAATTCTATCATTTACTCGAACTAACTACTTCTATCATTATATTTAACCATTTCTCACCTAGTAAGATGCCTACACCTCCTACCTCTTTGTCATTTCCTATCCAGTAAGGCTTGTATCTATGCTGTTTGCCTGTCAGTATACTTGCTGAGGCACCCCTCCAGCACACCGCTTGTACACAGCAAATATCCACTTCTCTCCTCTCTAGCAGTTCCACAATTTCATCTGATTTCCCATTCAGGGTGGCAACATTGAGGGTGGCAGTCTGGGATTTGTACCGTGTCAGTTGCTATTTCCTTGGGTAGAGGTTTTATGCATCTGAAAGGGAAAAGGGTTGTGCCATTACTTGATGACGGTTGAGGGGTTCTCACATATGGCTACTCTAGCCACCCCACTATCATGTGCAGAACTAACATGACTAGTGTTATCCTTGTATATGCAATCTGTGGGAATTATGTTAGTCGCACTGTTCATATTTTGGCAGGGTTTTTCCTATCACCAACCACCTTACATATACATATTTCATCATCATCATCATCACCGTTTTACGTCCGTTCTTCCATGCTAGCATGGGTTAGACGGGTTGTCCTGCTGTGGACAGTGTCTGGTCGGCTGACCATGCCTTGCTCATACGGGAACTGATTTTGGCTTGATTTCTACAGCTGGATGCCCTTCCTAACACCAACCTCATTTACAGTGAGTGCTGGGTGCTTTTTCCGTGGCGCCTACACGTCCACTTTACAGTGTAGGCTGGGTGCTTTTTTGCCGTGGCACCTCCACGACCACCTTGCGGTGGGGGGTGTGGGGGCATATTGTCTATATGCTTCAGCATGTACCCATGGGAGGTCGGGTACTCTGTATTACTGCGTGACGCCAGAGGTCACGGTCGTGTGTCATTGCCTTTGAGAGGTGTAATTGGGTAAGGTCGGCTTTTATCACCTCATCCCAGGTCATCTTGGGTCTCCCCACTCCGCGGTTTCCATCGACTTCTAGTGCTCTGCATCTTTTTATGCAGCTGTCATCCTTCATACGCATCACATGTCCATACCAGCGCAACTGCCTCTCCTGCACACAGCATTTGATTCCTCTTATGCTCAGTCTCTCTCGCAATTCATTTATGCTTTGTCGTTCACGTATATTACTGTTACACATCCATCGGAGCATGCAGGCTTCGTTTCTTTCTAATCTACGTAAGTCTTCCACCTTCAGCGCCCAGGTCTCACTACCATGCAACATTGCTGTTCGGATACACGCATCATACAGTCTGCCTTTCATTCTGATGGAGAAGCCTTTTGCAGCTAGCAGTGGTAGTAGTTCCCTAAACTTCTTCCATCCCGTTCTTACCCTAGTTATTGTACTTTCTGAACACCCACCTCCGCTGCTAATTCGGTCACCTAGGTAGCAGAAGCTGTCTACTGTTTCTACAGAGCCCTCCCAGAGATTGGTGGTACTTATTTCCTGTGGCTGTTTGCTGCTTGCTGTCCCAGCACAGCTGCTGCATGTGAAGCCTACATTCTTAATTAAGCTTCCTGAGATCCCGCTACATCTCTTGTGTACCCATTGTTTGCATTTGGGGCAGAGAATGGAGTTCCTACCTACACCTTTCCTACATACTGAGCAAGGCTATTTCCCTGAGGGGATCTGGGTTCTGTTTTCTCGTCTACTTACAAGGACCTTAGTCTTTGTCATGTTGACTTTGAGACCCTTTCTTTCTATATATATTTATATATATATTTATATATAAATATATTTATTTATGTATATATACACATACACACATATATGTGTGTGTGTAATATTATATAAATTTTATATATATTAATTAAGAATGTAGGATTCACATGCAGCAGCTGTGCTGAAACAGCAAGCAAACAGCCACAGGAAACAAGTACCACCAATCTCTGGGAGGGCCCTGTAGAAACAGTAGACAGCTTCTGCTACCTAGGTGACCGAATTAGCAACGGAGGTGGGTGCTCAGAAAGTACAATAACTAGGGTAAGAACGGGATGGAAGAAGTTTAGGGAACTACTACCACTGCTAGCTGCAAAAGGCTTCTCCCTCAGAATGAAAGGCAGACTGTATGATGCGTGTATCCGAACAGCGATGTTGCATGGTAGTGAGACCTGGGCGCTGAAGGTGGAAGACTTACGTAGATTAGAGAGAAACGAAGCCTGCATGCTCCGATGGATGTGTAACAGTAATATACGTGAACGACAAAGCATAAAGGAATTGAGAGAGAGACTGAGCATAAGAGGAATCAAATGCTGCGTGCAGGAGAGGCGGTTACGCTGGTATGGACATGTGATGCGTATGAAGGATGACAGCTGCATAAAAAGGTGCAGAGCACTAGAAGTTGATGGAAACCGCGGAGTGGGGAGACCCAAGATGACTTGGGATGAGGTGATAAAAGCCGACCTTACCCAACTACACCTCTCAAAGACAATGACACATGACCGCGACTTCTGGTGTCACGCAGTAATACAGGGTACCCGACCTCCCATGGGTACATGCTGAAGCATATAAACAATATGCCCCCACTCCCCCCACCGCAAGGTGGTCGTGGAGGTGCCACGGCAAAAAAGCACCCAGCCCACACTGTAAAGTGGACGTGTAGGCGCCACGAAAAAGCACCCAGCACTCACTGTAAATGAGGTTGGTGTTAGGAAGGGCATCCAGCTGTAGAAATCAAGCCAGATCAGTTCCTGTATGAGCAAGGCATGGTCAGCCGACCAGACACTGCCTTCAAAGGACAACCCGTCTAACCCATGCTAGCGTGGACGAACGGACGTAAAACGGTGATGATGATGATGATGATATATTTTTTTTCATTTATATATATATATATATATATATATATATATATATATATTTATTTATTTATGTATATATATAAATTTTATATATATATACACATACATACATATGCTAGCGTGGAAGATGGACATTAAACGAAGATGATGATGATGATGATGATATATATATACATATGCGCATATATATATACATATATATATATATATATTTATATATATATATACATACATATGCATATATATAATATATATACATACATATATCTATATATATATACATATATATATCTATATATATATATACTGGCCAGGAGTGAAGCTAGGAGACAAGTGTACTTAGCAAGAAGGGAAGCTGAGGAAAGAAAGTTCAAGCATGTTCTACAACGCGATGACCAAAAACGTGAGGTGTTCAGGATTGCTAGGCAATGCGTCAAGGAAAACCGTGATATTGTCGGGGAGAAGTGTGTACTAAACGACGATGGCACACTTGCCATCACCGACGCTGATAAGAAGGTAGCTTGGAAGTGTCACTATGAAAGGCTACTAAATGAGGAGAATAAATGGGAGAAAGACAGTCTCCCCCATATCGACCCAATAGAGGGACCAGCAGTGTTAGTCGAGGGGAGTATAATAAGTAAGGCAATCAAGGATATGAAGACGGGTAAGGCGGCTGGGCCTTCGGAAATAGTTGCTGAGATGCTGAAGGCATCTGGCACGGTGGGACACACCATGGTCACCCGCATAGTTAACCAAGTCATACAGAATGGGGTTGTTCCGAAGGACTGGCATAGCAGCATCATCGTTAACTGTTATAAAGGTAAAGGAGACGCCCTAGATAGGAGTAACTATAGAGGCATTAAATTAATCGACCAGGTCATGAAGGTCACGGAAAAAGTAATAGCGCAACTAATCAGAGAGAGAATTGACCTAGATGAAATGCAGTTCGGGTTTGTGTCAGGCAAAAGTACCACAGACGCTCTTTTCATAGTACGACAACTACAGGAGAAGTACCTAGCTAAAGGTAAACCCCTCTACTTAGCTTTTGTCGACTTGGAGAAAGCCTTCGACAGAGTCCCCCGCTCCATTATCTGGTGGGCTCTTAGAAAACTAGGCGTTGACGAATGGCTTGTGAGGGCTATACAAGCCATGTATAAAGAAACAGTCAGCAAGGTTAGAATTAACAACGAATATAGTGAAGAGTTTAGCGTAAAAGATGGCGTCCATCAGGGCTCTGTTCTCAGCCCCCTACTATTTATTATTGCCCTTCAGGCTATAACAGAGGAGTTCAAGACAGGCTGCCCATGGGAACTCCTATACGCAGACGACCTGACACTCATAGCGGAATCAATGGTCGAGCTAGAGAAGAAATTCCAAACATGGAAGCACGGCCTAGAGTCAAAAGGACTTAAAATTAACCTGGCTAAGACCAAAGTTCTAGTTTGTAGGAAAGAAAACAAGGCGGCGGTCCCTTCTGGGAAATGGTCGTGCTCGGTGTGTAGGAAAGGCGTAGGTAGAAACTTCATTTTATGTCCTAAATGCAAAGTATGGGTGCATAAAAGATGTAGTGGGATCACAGGTAAGCTAACTAAGAACATAGATTTTACATGTGGCTGGTGTTCTGGTGCAATAAGTAGCAGCAAGTGCCCACAAAATACTAGCTCTTTCAATTGCGCAGAGGGTTCTATAGAAATAGTGGACAGCTTCCGTTACCTGGGCGATAAAATCAGCAGTGGGGGAGGGTGCTCTGAAAGTACTGTAGCTAGAGTCAGAACTGGATGGAAAAAGTTCAGAGAGCTTATACCACTATTAGCTGCTAAAGGGTTCTCCCTAAAAATGAAAGGCAGGTTGTACGATGCCTGCATACGAACAGCAATGCTGCATGGCAGTGAGACCTGGGCATTGTGTGCAGAGGATATACGCAGACTAGAGAGGAACGAAGCTTGCATGCTCCGCTGGATGTGTAACAGTAATATACGTGAACGGCAAAGCATAAACGAACTAAGGAAAAAATTAGAGATAAGAGGGATCAGATGTTGTTTACTCGAGAGAAGGCTACGTTGGTATGGACACGTGATGCGCATGAAAGTCGATAGCTGTATAACAAAGTGCAGGGCAATAAAGATAGACGGTAGTCACGGAATAGGCAGACCTAGAAAAACCTGGGACGAGCTGATAAACTCCGACATCACACACTTACACCTCTCCAAGACAATGTCACTGGACCGAGACCTTTGGCGGTACTCAGTAACAGAGAAGACCCGCCTTACCTAAATATATAGTAAAACCTACTCCAGCCAGTAGGCATCTCTAACAAAATACACCCCGTCCCACCACCACCCCCACCCCATCCACACCACCCCGTTCTATATAAAGTTATGTTGGTGCCGCGCCATCCAGGCCGAAACAAATGAGATCGTGTAGGTGTCACGACAAAAAAAACACACAGTCCACGCTGTAATGTGGCCGTGTAGGCAACACGGTAAAAACCTCCCAGACCCACACTGTAAATGTGGTTGGTGTTAGGAAGGGCATCCAACTGTAGAAAACCTGCCAGACAGTCCTATGCGAGCAAGACAATCACTCTTGCCTCAAGTGGGACTACCCCCGTCCAAACCCATGCAAGCGTGGAACACGGACGTTAAACGTTGATGATGATGATGATATATATATCTATATATATATATACATATATATATACATATCTATACATATATATTTATACACATGCACACACATATACACACATATATACACATGTGTATATATGTGTGTGTGTATGTAATATTATATAAATTGTTGCTGATGTTCACCAGTACAGCAGTAACATTATCTGTGAGTACTGAAGTTATCTTCATCTTACAAAAGATTCTTCTGTTACCTTAATTCTAAAACCACATGATGGTAGATTGTTTTTCTTTCATATAAAAGAGGCAAACAAAGAAAACAAGCAGAAAAATCTTTAAAATAAATGAAAGTGAAGGGAGGTACTTCATTATTGAAAGAACACATTATTTTCATTGATCTTTATTATATTTAGAAGAAGGATAGTGATATTGTGTGACGTTCAAGCTTTTTACAAGGGCATTTTATATAATGCTAATGTCTCTTGTTTCATACTGATTTTAGGCAAATGTTTAGCTCTGAATTTACAACATTGGTTTGATGACATATAAATCTTCTCTTTGAGAGAATACCATATTGTCAGGTAATGCTCCCACATAATCTACTAACTATTTGATATGTACCAGCTATCGATAAGTACCAAACTTTAAAAAAAACATAATGAATTCAATATAATTGACTAAATCCTTTCAAGGTTACTGCCTAATGACAGACACCAGTAAAAGAATAAAAGCATAGATGTTGAAATTGAACATAATTTTCATCAATCTCACCTGTCTAGAAAGGTGATAGGCATTCTTATCCTTCACTGACTAATTAAAGAAACTTATAGGGTGAATACTCATCCTAGAACTAAGCACTGATGAAGTTAGTCAGGTATGCATGTGTGTGTTTGTGTGTACAGGAATACCTAGATTAATGCCTGTTTGAATGCTGTGGCTGGTAGTTTGCCATAAAAATTAGAATACTGTATATAAGAATTCAATTTAATGTGCTGTACATCAGACCAAACAAAAAAGGGAAGAAGAAAACAAAACTGAAGAGGAAACTAACAAAATATTTTCTGGATGGTTTAACAATGTTAGAAAATGATAAAAGTACAAACTCAGTTGATACTGCAGTAGCCACATATCTTATGGAATTGAAAAAAACTTTGTTGAAAATGTTGGTTATGTTAGTAAACAAATTATGTTGACAAAATAGGATTTTTTGAAAATGAATGCCTAATAAAATACACTTGTGAAGAAAGAAAATATGTCATCTGAAGTTACAGAGTAGTAGTAGAAATCACTTGACTTTGTTTACACTTAGGAATGTCTATCTGGATAGACAAGAAGAATGTTAGAAAATTATTTGATTTTCATAATATGGACCTCAATGATGAAGACATTTAAAGCAGCAATATGCATATGATAAGGATGGTTGCCAAGATAGAACAAATTGAGCTGAGATGCAAATGAAAGAATTCTCAATTGAAGCACTCTAATGTTATTTTTATACTTTTTTAGAAATTACAAAGCACATAACAATAGATGTAGAGAGAGCTATGTAAGTCAGAAGATAAATTGAAAGTGGACTCAGCTGCTATAGAATTATACACAAAGAGATGAAGAAAGAGAAATTGAAACAAATACACTTTTCACAATATTGAGAAAAAACAATAAAAACATTTAATATTTTTTTACATATGCTGATGCAACTCAATAAACTCATAAAACATAAAACTATATCCAATTCATTTATTTATTTATATCGATTTTCATATACTTTTATCTGTAAGGTATTTCAGAAAATTAAAAATTTAGATTTTTTTTTCAGATTCTCAATATGAATTGGTAATTATATTGTTGTCTATATATTTGAATGTTGCAATTACTGGCAGCACGCACTGCCAACAATAATTGGGGCATTCTTGTACATGTATATATATATGTGTGTGTGTGTGTATACACACATATATATATATTTGTGTGTGTGTGTGTATACACACATATATATATATACATGAAGTGCTCATGCTTTGAAGACTGGGCAGACCACTAATCAAGGTAGTACTTACTCTGCATGATGAGTTGCAGAGTAAGTATAGTTACATTGGGACTATACATTTTAACTATGCCAGTGCTAGTGGCACTAGTGGGTTATTCTTTCTAATTCAGTTGAACATTCTGTAGTCAAGTAAGAAAAGACCATAGAAAATAAAAATGAAACATTATTAAGACCTAATTGTTCCCAAATGATTTCACTTTGAAGGGTTAAACTGCTGATGAATAAAATTTACGATCTGGTTTCAATACCATCATGGTCATTTTCTCCTTTTAGGTTACTGGGAGAGGCTTGAATACCACATTCTCACAAATATGGTGGTCTTTTCACTCAAATTAAATGAAAACAATGTTGGTGTTGCTGGCTGTTCAGGGATGAAAATATTAGATATGTAATATATAGTTTTGTTCCTCTACATTTTGAGTCTAAATCACATAAGGGTTTTGGTTCACCTTATATTGGAGTTGATTGAATTGACTTCAAATTATAGGGAATTTTAGAAATTGACAGTGAAGTAAGTGCTAATACACTTAATGCAGATCTACCAACCCCTAAAAACCCAAATGGTGAGTACCATGAAAAAAAGTGCTTCAAAATGGGGAGAAATGAGATTTTCTATAATGAAATCTATACCCATTTTTACAAGAGAAGACATCTCTCACCCACCCCAAAGTGGGTGGGAGATCTCCCCATTGGACGGGGAGAGTTAACTGGTCTGCTTAATGTGACAAGTATGATAACTTTAATTAATCAAGACTATACCTGTGTCAAGGAGAGGTAAACATTGTTGAACAATGCCTAAGTCAACCAAATAAAGGCAAGGGTGACTACTCAAAACCCAAACTATATTTTTTAAATAGGTTAATGCACTGAAATCCTGTTTAATTAAAATTGGAAGTATGTGATGTTGTGAGGCAAAGAAATCAATAGTTTAGAACTTTGAAGATATTTCTATACATAAAAGTGCTGCACAAACTCCAGGGATTTAGCTGTAGTTCAATGTTTCTCCTTCAGCTAACCTGTGAGGTTTACATGGCTGTCTAGACTAGTACACATCATGACATATCTACTCAGTGAGTAATATTTAAAAGCATTCTGAAATATTTGCAAATTTGTTAGATATTTGAAAATATATAAACAAAACAAAGAAACAAATAAAAAAGAAGTTCAAAGAATAAAATGACAAGTTAGATCTTAGAAAATTGTTTATATTTCTGAGAAAGGCTGACATTTTGATAGCAGAGCATGTCACACACACTCACACACACTTAAGTAGTTTTGGCCTGTATATTCAACACCTGGTAGCATACAGTACATACCGGAAGCTCTTTTACCTCAACAACCTATAACATTATAAACTGTTATAATATATATATGAAACAGAGTATAAAAATACCTACAGAGAGAGAGGGGAGAGAGGGAGGAGGAGCGAGGGGGAGGAGGGGGAAGATGAAGCCTGTGTAAGAATTAGGGCAAGCCAGAACATTAAAATGATGAAGAAAAAGAAGAAACAGTTTAAATATTTTTCCATGTAAACTTTAAATGAAGTCACACTTCCTTCAGCAATATCTACAGCTGAGATTTATTAATCTCTTAAGTATTTATGTTGAGACTGGCATTTTAATTAATTAATTATTGTTAATGATATCTTCTACATATATTTGCACATCAGTCTGCTTTATATCAGTTAGTAATTGATGCAGAAAATATCAACTTCTTTAAGATCATTAAAGATGAGCTACAGCAAGCCAAGTTGTTATTTTAGATGGGTGGTTATTAGAAAATAAACCCAACAGGTTTAGCAACAGCAGCAGTAGTAGTAGTAGTAGCAGTAGCAGCACCAAAGGAAAAGGAGCAGTTAATGCTTTCATTACCATATTCCTAATGAAAGACACTGCCTATGGTTTTCAATTAATTTTGAAAATAATCAATAATTTGGAAGGGTTTTAGTAATACAACTGACATTAAAGTGGTGTTTGGAGCTTAACTAAACAAAATTCCTTAGATAAAATTATGGTGGGAGGTTATTTGATAAATATAAACACTTTGATTTCCAAAGGGTTGCATTAAGTAATTAATGTGCAGAAGAGTTAAGCCATTTCATGTAAATACCCAATTTCACTCTTCTTCAAAATCTGAAATTTCATACTTGTATATTATTTATCATCTTTTAGCTGATTACTGTCTTTAATTAAAATAAACAATAACAAAACAACAACAAATCTAAAAACATAACATGATATTTATGAGGATATGATTACACGTTCAAACTATGTTACAACAACTGTTGTATAACAGTGTTAGTGTTGGAGCTTTGATAAAACCAACCCATCCCAATCTGTAATATAGTAGTACTGGAGCCACGATAAAATGCACCCAGTATATGCTGTAAAGTGTTTACAGTTAGGTAGGGGATCCAGCTGTATGAGCAACATGTGGACAACTGATCTTGTCTAATCTCAGAACGTAACACTCTGTCTAACCCATGCAAGCCTGGAAAATAGACAGTGAATATAATGATGATTGTGCTTGCATGGAAAATTTATTGTTCTCTCAATGAACATGGTAAATATACAAATGTTTAAACATATGAAGTCCATGTTCTCATAAAAAGATAGCAATAAACAATTTTTTTTTTAAAAAGAAAACATTTTTTTTTTTTTTTTTCCAGATAAAGGCCAAATTTTGCAAGGGAAGGGTATAATCAATTGAATTGTTCCCAACATAATTTTGATAATTATTCTATGAAGGAATAATGAATGGCAAAGTTAACATTTGAGAGGCTTAAACTCAGAAATTATAATGGCCGCAAACCTTTTTTTCCTAGCCTAAATTATAGAAAGAAAATATTTAAAAATAACTACATTTCTTTAATTAAAAAAGTTAAGGAAATATTTTTTATCGTGTTTACAGTTAAATATATATTTTTGTGGCCGAAGGAAACAATCTATTTAAAATCCCCAGGTAGTACCATGTTTTCAATAGAATGTTTATATCTGAGGACCCAACTAACTCCAATAAAGGTGGGTTTTTTTCAATTTACAGGGAAGTACATATATTTGTAATGTTTATATAACTATATACTAAAAATGTGTAAGTTTATATACACATTTATACAGTCTTAGTTATCTTTATTCTGTATATATACAGATATAACTATATTGTATACTTCGGCTGCTTAGCACACAATTTTATATAATAACATATATATATATTGTTTCAATAACAAATCTCTTCACTTGCATTTTAAACTTATATAATGATTGTAAGGTGATAATTGACTGCTTTTTAACATAACCATTTCATGATCATATTTCTAATGACATACAATGTATTTGAATTAATTAGTGAAGAATCTGGAAGAATTTACCATAATTAATAAATATTAAGAAGGTGTTTATTGTATAACTTAAAAGATTCTTATATCAAATTATGCTGAAAGATTTTAATTTAAATAGGAGCTCTTTGAAATGAGTGGCTTTGTTCCATAGAACCAGATGCATGTTTGGGTAGATTGTTATCAAAACAGCTAATGAAACTACAGGAGGATTTTTGTGTAAATTTTATATTATCTGAAAATTATTCTTAACAAGAAAACTACTTCCATGTCAAACAATTCTTGGTTTAAGAAACCATCTATTGTTAGTGTGCAATTTTTTTTATCACTTAATACAAATCATTCATCTTCATATCATGTGTACAATAATGTAATTTACCACTGTAGCAAACACTCAATTAATTTTTAACCACTTAAATGTTATATTTTTAATCTTGATACACACATCATTCTAGTTGCTGTGTGGGAGTAAAAGAAAGTAAATGGAAGGGTGTGTGTCTACAAAAGAGAGAAGGATTAAAAGTAAAGAATCCTTAAAATTCTTTCATATGTATATAATGTTTGTGACTGCCTTACATAGTTGTTTATTTGCTGTTATTGTTGTTTAGCTTCTGGCTTAACTTGAATGTGTAGACTTGTGATCATTCCAGCTATGACCATGTTGGATATTTTTCTAGAGTACATTGTTGAATGCATCATTTCTTTTTATGATGCTATCATAGATTGCAAGTTAAGGAAAATTTGGCTGCTATTTCTAGCAAGTCAAACAACATGTAGATGCTCCCTTCTTGGCTCAGATTTAAATAGGATTTGTATGTATGTATGTTTGCATACGTACAAACATATGCCATCATCATCATTAAACTTGTTTTCTCTGCTAGCAAAGGTTGGACGGGTTGTCACAGACTGAGTCAGTACTTAATTGGAGCTACCAAAGTTTCAGATGGGCTAGGGGTTGCACCTCCCTTACATATGTTACTGCACTCTACAGAGTGTAATAGGTTCATTTTATTGTGGTACTAGCATTAAAGAGGTTGCTATGTCTTTGACATATCTGAAGAGTTCTCTCAAAACTTTGTTTGGTATGTTTTCTATGTCTGGATACCCTTGCTATCATCAAACAATTTTATCATGGCACCAAACTAGATATATTCTTGTACCCTTGATACAACTGAAAAGTCCTTTGAACCCTATTTTGGCATGCCCATCCTATCAACAGCCAACTAATCAAATGAGTTAGACTAAATACTTTAGGCCATATAGTTGGTTATATAGCAAGTTTTTAGTTCAATTCCTACTTTACTTTGTTCTCTGTGGTTGAGGAAACAAGTATCTGTAATACACTGGTTCAAAGAGAAGAAAATGTTAAGACAACATTTTTTAAGAATTTAATTAGAAAGCTACTTGTAAATATACACCCGATGTTTGAAGCATTGTTTATTAGTATGATACAGAAATAATTTTAATTTGTAGTAAGTTACTTCTGGCTAAATGGAAACTAAATATAGCTACACATTATTAATATCTTGGACTTTTATCTCATTGCTTCATTGAAAAACTTGTGACAGCAAAACTAATTATGCTGTTAAGCTGATTACTCAATACTAAAACTAACTGACTAATTAGAGAACAATACTTTGGTGTTATTAGTTAGAAACAATACAACCTGTCAAGAATCCAAGGGAATTAATGGAATTGGTTCTTAAGTAGAGCAAGTTTTTTTTTTAAATATGAAAGACAATTCAAATTGATTAGACAGTAGAAGAGACACAGTTTTAAATCAAGTAAACCTCTTGGCAAAACTTTTCTGTGTGCTTCTTGTATTTTTCTCTCTGAAGAAAAATGTTGAAATTTTTTTTATTGTGATTGTGATATTATTGTGATGCTGATTTTAAATCTTGCAACATCCATTTATGTGCTCTTAGGCAACATATATTGTTCTATTTGTTTGTTAAAATATATAACATTTTCATTTCATAGTTGAGTAAGTAACTTGAGAAAAGACACTCAGCTGTAAAAATATTTGCTGCAATAATTTACATGTAAATATATAAATTTACCCTTGAAGGCATGAAAAACATAAGTAAGACAAATATAACTTTATCTTACAATGTAATTCGCATTTTTCAAAGGTTATATGTCTGTATGACCAGAAAGTAAAATAGAACCCAACTGTTGGTACTTTATATTCTGTAATAATCATTATAAAATGAAAGGCCTTCTTACCATATAATAAACTAAGATATTTAAGGGCAGAAAAGGAACAAACTGAAATCTAATTGTCAACTAAGAGTTCATTTAAGGCTTATTGGTGGATTTTATTTTGTTTGATTCTTAATTAAAAGTTTAGGATATTAGTACAAAATGTTAAAAATCTTTTGTGAATGAAATCCAGTAGAATAATATTTTCTAATATTTATAGAAACAAAATAATTTCTGATTTAGTAATTTGTTAAAATGTCATATCTGTATAAATATATTGTGTGTCTCTCTGTATCAAATATATTTAAAAAAAACAACAACAAAAAAACAATAAATAAATAAAAAAAGAAGATATTGTTGCCAAGGATAGTGTAACCAATTATGAAGAGACTGTAGATTCTATACAAAAAGTTAGTATGTACACAGAGCTTCAATTTACACGTACCAATATGTTATACATTTCTATGCTCTAAGAAATGTATAAAAATACTGATTTTCTTATAGAAGCACTCAGACTGTTATTCATATGGGAAGGATAATAAACTGCATTTAATAGTCAACATTATCATTTTATGTCCACTTTCCATGCTGGCATGGGTTGGATGGGTTATCACAGTCCGAGACCAGATGTCTTGAGGCGTACTCATTTTGCTTAAGTGCTCCATATTTGGCATAGTTTCTGCAGCCCTTCCTAATGCCAAACACTTTACAGAGTGTATTGGGTGCATTTTTTCATAGCACCTACACTAACACTTTACAGGATGGGTACAGATTGGGTACATTTTATAGTGGCTCTATAACTAGAGAGGTTGTCATATGCTTGTGCTGACTGAAGAGTTCTCTCAAACTCTGTATTGTTTCCATTTGATCACCAAATTTCTTCAGTTCAATGTTTTTTCATATAATTGTAGGATTAAATGAAGATTTTATGTAGCATCAGTAGAATTTCCATTCTAATTTTAGCAATATTCACAGAAACAGGTTATTAACATAATTTATAATGTTTATTTTCATTTTAAAATGAAAAGGTTCAAACGAGTTACTGTGGTAATCATTCTATATATTCAATTATACACTGTATAAACTTGAATATAAGTCGACCCCTATTTTATGTCTGAGAAATAAGACAAAAATCCGAACCCTATTTAATAAGCTGAGACAGGTAATCAACACATTATGTTTAGATGATGTGGTTTTGAATTTCTCATGAGTGGAGATTATGTTTATGGAGTCTTAATATTTTGATATTTAAAATGTTATATGTGTCTTTTAGAGTATAGCTTTTGATTCACAACTCCATTACATAATGATATTTTTTACCAATTTCTGACAGTCTTGAACGCCATATTCATTCAAAACATAACAAAAACAATAGGAAATATGAATTTCTCATCGAAAGCGAAACCAGTGTAATATTCTCCTTCAAAGCAAAAATATTTTAGCACCTCATTTATATAGAATTTTGAAGTTGGTGAAAATTGGCAAAATGTTGACCTTGAATACAAGCCACGCCTCTCATTTTACCATCGATTTTTTTGTCTCATCTTATATACGAGTATATACGACAACTAGAATCATTATTGTTCTTGTTGCTATTATTATTATTATTATTGTTGTTAGTATTATTATTGGAATGGTGGTTTAGCAGAATCACTGGGACATCAGACAAAATGCCTCACTATTTAGTTATGGCTCTATACTTTCAGAGTTTAAATCCTGCTGAGATTAACTTTACTTTTCATCTTTCTGGGGTTAACAATTTAAAGTATCAGCCAAGATACTGAGGTCAATATAATCAACTGCACACATGCTCCAGATTCATGGCCATGTGTAGAATATGTCTTATGTTGTGTTGTGTTGTGTGGTTTTATGTTGTACGGTAATTTTTGGGAGGTTGTATTATTTTATTGGATGGTTATTGTATAGGCTATGTTTTGTGTGCCATATGCAGAGAGTTTGATCAATAAATAGTTGAAATCAAGGATGAAAAAGGAGGGCAAAAATGACTTACCGTCGATACACAAACAGTGTTCCTTCAATAGATGTCCGTTCCTAAAAGTGAAAGAGAAAAAAATAATTACATATAACTAAATGACCCAAACATAATGCGAATACTATAATACAGATATGGGAGTCAGTGACCTGGAAGGATATAGACATCAGAATTTGGAGCAGACAAAATGGGCTTTTTATTACATTCAGTTGAGAAATTTTGATTGATTTTATTTTCCTTATAGTATTTCTTGGTGTGTGAGGAAATTATTCCCTGCACTCACAGATTCACATAGTTTCAAAAGAATTATATAACTATCAATAGACATTTCTATATTGATATGTAAATTATCTAGATATAATACATATAAACTTGATAACTTTGGATATTACCTCTTACATCTTCAGTGACCTATTTCAACCCTACTATCATCAACACAATTTCATAACAATTTTATTGAGTATTATGTCATAGAGATTGAATACATTATATAATCTAAATTAATGTTAACATATTTAATGCATGGAGTATTAAATAGCTAACTACAAAAAAATGATGTGTAATGAAGCAAAATGGTATTAGACAATGGTTAATATCGTTTACCTTTTTATATCAAGTGTGAGAGACAACTCCAGATATGTTTCAAACTTATTTTGAGCTCATAAGTAAAGCATAGTCTTTATAATACTTACTGAAATAAATGTTTATGGCTGTACATGTATTGGCAAAGGAAAATAAAATTGTTTAGAAATTTGAAAACATTGTTCAGTATTGGACCTTCTGATTCCAAGTTTTAGAGCCTGCTGGAATTAGGCTTTTGGTCTTTCCTAGGATGATAAAACAAGTATGAATAATATACTAGGTTGATTTAATTAGTTATAGCCCACTCCTATAAAAGTTAGATGCAGAGCTTAACCAAAGAAATCATTATTTTTAAGTCAATTGTTCTGTGAAAGGGTTTATGTGGTTAGATGTCATAGTCATCATCGTCATCGTTGCTTTAACATCACTTTCCCTGCTTAGAAAAGGTTGGACAGGTCATCCTAATGACTAATACATATACATGTTGACAATATATTGGAGCACTAACTAACATACAGATAAGATAACAAGCTTTCTATGTTATTCAATGAATTAATCTAATGAATTATTTAAAAGAGTAAACACATGGACTGAAGGTTCTTTCCATGATAAGAGAATTTCTAAGCATGGAAAATTCTTCTTCTTCTTATTATTATTTTTATTATTAATTGGGTGGTGAATTGGCAGTATTGGTAGAACGGCAGACAATATGCTTTGCAGCATAGAGTTACAGCCTTTTACATTCTGTGTTAAAATCCCGTCAAAATTAGCTTTGCCTTTCATCCTTCCGGGTTGATAAAATAAAGTTCCAGTAACACACGAGTCAATATAATCAACTTTCACATCCCCCAAAATTGTTAGAAACCATTATTATTATTAGGGCACTGGATTGGCAGAATTGGTAGAGCATCAGACATCCTGCTTTGCAGCATAGAGTTACAATCCTTTATGTTCTGAATTTAAATCTCGCCGAGGTTAGCTTACCCTTTCATCCTTACAGGTTCGATAAAATAAAGCACCAGTAATGCACTGGGGGTCAATTTAATCGACTTTCCCCTCCCCCAAATAGCTGGCCTTGTGCCTAAATCAGAAACCATTATTATTATTTTTATTAAGGTAAATTTCTTTAAGTCGTTTATTTTTATTATTTCTTCAACAGTGAAACTTCATTTATCAACATAAGATTGAAAATATTTCCCAAGTGATTGTAATATTCAATAATTAGCTTAACTTAGGTTTAAGTTCAATAAAAATTTGCCCAAGTCAATAACATGAAAGATAATGAAATGATAAATATGGTGTGACAGATTTTGCTATACACTTAACTGATTTGGGCCCCTAATATACTTACTTCCTGTCCTGCTACAAACCTGTGTGTGTAGGCAAGTGTGAATCTACAAGTACCTCTACTTGCATAAATTGTTTTCTAATTTAGGCATAAGACCAGAAATTTGAGAGACAGGGGAAAGCCAATTATATTAACCCTTTAGCATTTAAACCGACAGTATCTGGTCAGAATTCTCTCACCTCTTTCAGTTCAAATTGGTAATAACATGCCACTCATACTGATGTCAAGGTATTTTTCTCAAAATAAATGATATCAAAATCTTATAGATTGAATATTATGTGAGATATGTAAGATAAAGCCTTTACCGTGGAAATACAATAGTATATATAGAATAATGTAAATGCTAAAGGATTAACTGTTACTTTATTTTATTGACACTGGAAGGATGAAAGGTAAAATTGAATTCAGCAGGATTTTAACTCATAAAGTAAAGAACCAGGTGAAATATAAAGCAATTTATCTGAGACTCTAATGATTCTGCTAATCTGCTGCCCTTCTGTAAATTAATACTAAATTATTTATTTGTGAAAATAAATATATAACTAAGTTAAGGTAATGCTAGACAAAATGCCTTGCATATTTGGTTATGTCTCTTTAAATTTTGAGTATAAATCCCACCAGATGTGACTTTGCTTCTCTTGAACCAATAAAACAAATTCTAGTAATATATTGAGGTTGATTCAATCAACTGCACTGTTCCTCACAAATTCAAGGCATTGTGCCAAGGTTAGAAATCTCTAATTATATTAAATCATATAATTCTATTAACAGATCATATTTCATTTATAAACCAAGACTTACTTTTGTAATGTCTGAAAATTATTGAATTATTCATTCATATAATTCATTCTTATCCTGGTTTCCTTTTTTACTCACTCAACTGGAAACATTTTATGGATAAAGTCTAGACCAGTTAAGTGAAAGGCTAAGTATAAAAGAATCAGATTTATTTTTTTTCATGGATTGTTGATTTAGGACTTACTGCAAGCATCTCATCATTTGTTTTCTGCTATTGCCTACCTAACTATAAAATTAGCAGCAATCCATCTAGACCAATGATTTTCCCCCAACCTTTTTTGAAGACAACAATCACCATCATAATTCTTGGCATCTGCCCACTACAAATTGAAGGCATCCTCTTGCTGGTGACAACTGTTTCATCATGTACCACTCTTATCCATGTAATGCCCATAAACTTACTAATCTTATCTTTCATTACAGTCCTCTGTCTTCCATGACTAAACACACATGTCTCCACCCCTTGGCCCACATTCTGTACATAGCTGTGTCCATCTTTTTCTCGCTTATCCATTGACAAACAAATAACATTTTGTCTCTCTTTTACAATGCTTGAAACATTAAAATTTTCTTAATTGCAAAATAATTTATTCCATTTTGGAATACTTTTTGGAATTTCAATTTGGAATTTCAATTTGGAATACTATTTGGTGATGCAGACAATCACTAGGTTACTTGGATTCTACTGTTTCACTTTTATATATAAATAGCTTTACAAAAATTGTCTCTCACAATTTATGTATGGGGATGCCAAACATTTAGCAATATCTGTAGCAGCCAGCTACAACACTATTGGATATTCTGACATTACTGATTTAGTGAGTCAATCAGTATAATATTTATTTGAATACTTGTCTCTTGTCTCCAGATATTAGCATTGTCTATCAGTTTACAGGTAAGTTTGGAACAGAGAAAAATATTGAATCAACTAATATTCCATAAATTTCAGTATCTCTGCAATAAAGATAAGGGATGAAAAACAAATTAAAAGAAAATTCTTACACATGATGTTTTTATGACATAATACCACTTTTAACATATTCCTTTATTCACATGACCCAGCTATTTCTTCAAAGCATCTTTCTATCTATGTGAGATAAAGCCTTTACCGTGAAAGGGTAAAGGGTCATGGAATATTCTTATTTATATTTTGAAGCATAGTCTACATTTTTCATATAGAAAAATTTAATTTAAGAAACAGGAGGATTCGCTTTCTTGAATTGGTATTTAACTGATTTTTATTAGAATATTGCTTTGTACTCCTAATCAGAACTGTTTGAGCAGACATATGGTACAAAAGCAGCAAATCAAATGTAATATTTAGCACATTGATTTGGACAACCAATAGGTATGTTAACTATGGCTACTCTATCTTCATTGTGTAGTATGTTGTCATAAGCTTTAGGAGCTTAAGATATATAGTATCCATTTTACACACAGTGGGAATTAAGGAAAATTTGGTAGCAAAATTAAAAAGACCTAGTGATTACACAAAAACTTACGAGCTAGAAATAGATTTAGTTTTTGTCTTTAGAGGTGAATGTGTTAAATTACTATATGTATGTAAAATAAAACTATCTCATACAGTGTGCTGGTTTTAAGGAAATGATTTTTAAAAAATCAATACCAAATAAATAATAGATTTCAGATAAAATGTGTATAAGCTGATTACTTTATTGATAGATTGTATTTTGTATATTTCCACCTAAAGATACAAATCCAGGAAAAAAAACGTTGCAGGAAAAAAGACATAAAAACAAAATTATATAGAAAGGAATCTTAGGAAAATTTCAATAAACAACTGATTTAATATTTTTTATTTCAGTTTTATTTAAGATATTGGTTTTATTCACATACATGAAATGTCATTACATAAATTGTGCTGTGGTTGTGTATAATAAGTGACTTAGAATATTATTTATTTAATTACATTAATTATTATTTAGAGTATTTAAGTGAAGTAAGACATTTTTCTCTGTGACTTTTTCCTAACTGTGACATTTCTTCTAACACTGCGCTCCCTTGATTTCATATGAGCAAACAATAATAACTATTATGCATTTTGATATGAACATCATTATATCACCAAAACTAATCTTTTTATTATATTAGAGAAGTTGTTTTCCAAACATTTTTGCTGAATGATCCCCTAAAACACCTGGATACTTACTACCGCTCCCTCCTCATAACTTTTACTTTTATGTGATAAATATACTGGCTGTTGACGACTTTTTAACCAACAGGAGAAAGCTTCTTTACCAATGGGATCCAAGTACTGCAACACCGTTGGAAGAAGTCTGTGGATCCCAAGGGGGACTATGTTGAAAAATAAACCTTATTCGGTCACATTCCATGAACTTTTCAGGCGACCCTCATAAAGGGAAGATGTATGGAACATTTATTTTGAAATATAGAATAATTGTTTCTACTTTTGGCATAATTATACCAGTGTATTACTGGTACTTTATTTTATTGACCCTGTAAGGATGAAAGGTAAAGTTAACCTCGGCAGGATTTGAACTCAGACCATAAAGGGTCGTAACTCTTTGCTGCAAAGCATGGCGTCAGACCCTCTACCAATACTGCCAATCCACCACAATGTTTTTAAATTAGTTTTTTATTTTTCTAGTGTCAGTGATTTACACAATAAATGCATCCAGTGCACTTTGTAACTAGATATGATAGAAATAGCAGTCAGATATCCGTCAAATCACTGTACAGCCTTTATGACCAAGGAGGGACATTTCTACATGGTAGATAGATGCGATATAAATAGGAGCCAAATTTCCCTCAAAACCAACCCTAATTCTAATATTTTGTGCGTATGTAGACAATCGTGTGTTAGAAATAGCAGTTAAATATTTAAATCATATCTATTTCTGAATGTATGTATGGACCAATGCAATTAACTCTAGATGATACCTGAACTTGATAGAAATGATAAGAAATCTCCCTCAAATCACATCCTATTGACTTACATATCCATATATGTATGAATCATTGAGAGAGACCTCTACAATGCAGCTACAGCTGACAGAAATAGCTGACAGAAATAGCAGCCAAATCTCCATTATACTATCAACTTATGTATGTGTTCATGCATCACAAAATAATAGAAATATCAGCCAAATCTACTTTAAATCACACATTTCTGTATCCTGTTACTTTGAGACAATAAACAAATATCTCTGCTAGTCAATTCTAAAGTACACTTGCTTCTACAGTAGTAAATTCACAATGTCTAAATGTCTATTTTCAGTTAGGTAGATTAAACCATTTGAGAGCTAAGTGTTTTTAAGTGCAGCAATGGAATGGGATATGTGCCACTAAACCCTTGGCTGCAATTCTGACAATAACCAGTGAAACACATCATCATGGATAACTCTGAAAAAAAAAGAAAAAAAAAAAGAAGAAAAAAAATCCCCACATCATTTTACATCAATATTTAATATTTTTTTTACAAGTTACCTAAATATCATCATCATCATCATCATTTCATTTTACGTCCGCTTTTTCCCTGCTTGCAAGGGTTGGACAGGAACCGATTCTGGCTTGATTTCTACAGCTGGATGCCCTTCCTAACACCAACCTCATTTACAGTGAGTGCTGGGTGCTTTTTTGCCGTGGCACCTCCACGACCACTTTGCAGTGGAATGATATGGACCCCAGTCCCTATCATCTCATTTCTACAGCTGAGTAAACTGGAGCAACGTGAAATAAAGTGTCTTGCTCAAGGAAACAACACATCACCCGGTCTGAGAATTGAACTCACAACCTTTCGATTGCAAGGCCAATGCTCTAACCACTAAGCCATGTGCCTCCAAATATCAGTTTATTAATTGATATTCATTTATAATTCTTACAGAATGAAAATATCTACACAAATAATATATACAATACTTAATTACATAAGTATTTCTCATAAAATATAGAATGAAAATGGAAGAAAATATTGATTCAACACTGTGTCAATTGGTCACAAATCACATGTGGCACCAAAATCTCTCTCTAATAATTTTTGAAGCAAGCCAACATGCCCATAGCATTACCATGGGTGATTGTGAGGCCAAGGTGCTGGAACAGCCAAGCACCTTCACGGATATCACCTGATACCTTGGTAAAGTGAGCCACCAATGATGAACATTGTTGTTAGCAGCCCAGCTCTACCAAATGTTTCAAATGCTACAGGCTGGAAAAAATAGTTTGCTGATAATTTCTGGTGTTTCAGGATCTTATTTTGTTCAGCTACAGAAGCAGTGCTCCTCACATTTAGAATAGCATCCAGGATGAGGGACAGAGCAAAAGAGCCACCGAGTGTGACATACCCAGGGACAAAGGGTACGACCATCTGGTCTCTTCCCTTCAACTCTGGACAATCCAGCTGATTCCAGAATTGAGGGGATATTTTCTTGAACCAGGGTCCACTTAATAATTAAGTTTAGCTCGGTGTGGCGACCAACATTCTGGTGGCAAGACAAAATAAATTAAAGAAATGTTTCAACTATTTTCATTTTTATTCATTTATTCTGATTATTTTATCTTTTAACATGAACAATTTTTGAGGGATATTAAAATGTTGAATGTAATTAATATTTGCACTTGCGAAAATAGACATGCTAAAGATAGAAAGATGTTTATTTATAGAAGCATGTTCAGTTAAAAAAGGAGAAAGCAAGATATATAAATAAACACATTTTTCTATATTACACAAACAGCAGCCCACATATTTCTGCAGATCTTAGAAAGGACTGGTTAAATTGACAAAATTTAATTAGAATAAAATACCAAGAAAAGATAATCACTCAATGCAACTATTACACTGCTACTGCCCACTCTTCTTTGTTATTCTGCTGTTGTTGACAGGTATAAAGCCATTCATTCAGTAGATAATAGATACATCAGCCATATGGTGAGTACATGTACACTCACATTTTACCACCTTGATGATGGTGTGTGTGTGTGTGTGTGTGTGTGTGTGTGTGTGTGTGTGTGTGTGTGTGTGTGTGTGTGTGTGTGTGTGTGTGTGTATATATATATATATATATATAGTAATAATAATAATAATAATAATAGTAATAATAATAATAGTAATAATAATAAAATTGAAGACTAAAATCCAAAGAGGGCTCGATAAGGAAAATATATATCAAATATATAAGAACCGTAGAGCAAATATTTATTAAAATAACAGATTAAAGTTTAAGCAAAGAATCGCTGCTTTCACCCTTAACGGGATCTTCTGAAACTAACAAAGTCAATCTGTAAACGCAGAACTGGATATTTCAAAAAACGTTGCAACCGGAGGAAGACAGGAAGACGATACTTTGGTTCGTGGTAACGTTCGCTGGCAAAGAACGGGAAAAAACGAATAATACGTCATTAATAGGAGCAGTGAAAAACAATTACGCTCAAAGACAGAACCACGTTTATGGTATAAAAGAGGTCGTAGACTAATGTTCTCTTAGGTGGTGCATAGAGACGTTCTCTGGCAATGAACGAAAAAACGAAGATAATAAGTCAAATGTGGAGCGTGGAGAACAATAGCACGCAAAGACAAAATCACGTAAATGGTATAGCAGAAGTCGTAGACTAAAATTCTAACTAGGAGACCAAATGAATCTCCGCTACAGAGTTAAGAACAAAGTAAATAAATACAATACAGAAGTAATAGAAACAAATAAATACATACACGCAAACAGATACGTACATACACAAGCATACGCAAAACCTTACCATGGGTATACAAAACCACGCACATATAAATATGTGTGTGTGTGTATGCTTGTGTACAAATAAATAAATAATTATATAAACGTATATAAGTAAATAAATATGTATATAACAAGCGCACACGCATACCTACATATAAATACACGAATGTTCGGAGACGTAAGTCAACTAAAACAAGAAGTACACATATACACACACCCACCATACGTACGAACCTGCATACTCACGCAGACGCAAAACTCCCGTATACACATAGCCAAACCCTAAATACCAGAATATGTAAAAATTATACGCCATAACAGTCAAATATACGTACGAGAAGGTATACATACCTTCACAAAACATACGGGTAATTTATACTTACCTATGCAAATAAGTAAAGGAATAAACAAACATATACTTAGCTCCAACATCAAGACGTAAAATATCCACGTATAGATCGTGCTATCCGTTAGGGTATAACGTGGGGCTGTAATACAGGAAAGTTTTGTGCAATTTATGTTTACAAGCCGAAATTGCCTCAGATTTTTTGTTTAAGATGTGGTCTGTGGCGTAGAGTATTTCCAGGGCCTCAGCGGCGCAGAGGTCACATGGTCTTTTATTTCCGTTATACGATCTAGCCCTAGCTAGGATCTCCCAGTGTAACTTATATTGGGTGTGGTTGTCTTTTAGACTCCAGATATAAGCTGAAAGTGACGTCATATTCCTTCTTAGAGGGTAACAAAAAGAATGGGTATGCATGTAAAGACGCTGCTTGAAACTATTGGCGATTAACCCTATGTAGGCCCTACGGGACGTGGGTGTTACAACCTTACATTTGTAGAGAATGTTACTAGAGAGGCATTTCCCGGATAGGGGCAATCAGCCCGATTCCTACAATTACAGTTAGTACTAACTACAGGGTTGCACGTGTTCCTACGGCTAGGTAGTTTAGCTAAATTTGAAGCTGTGATGTTATGTGCAAGGTTAGGAGTCGTAGAGTAAGAAATTTTAATAGTATTTCTATTAAAAATTTTACTATATTTATATGTAGGGGGAAAATGCTTCGTAATAAGGGAAAGAAAGATCTTAGCTAATGGTGTGGCCACCTCCATATTATATGGTGGGTTAAACCAACAAATGCGACGAGATCTATTTCTTCTAGGTCTATTTTCGTACTCAGTATATGCTACCTTATCGACAAATCCACTTCGAGCAAGAGCTTCATTGTAATAAGTGGAATGGTCGTTGAAAATGCGCTCGTTGGTGGAAAGACGGGAAAGCCTCAACGAAACGTTTCTTACCAGGTTCTTGGTTATGCTGGCAGGATGGTTGGAATGCTTACTTATGTAATTAAGCGTATCATTCGGCTTTCTATACAGGTAATACAACCCATTCAATAAATTGAGGGTAACGTCGAGGTAATTAACGACCGAGAGATTGGCCTCAACCTGTATAGAGAGGTTGAAGCCTTTAAAGAAGGCTGTGAGTTCTTTTCTGAACCTGTCGCAAGCACGAGGTCCACACTTAGTCATGGTCAAAAGACCATCGTCACGGTACAAACCACCGCCCACGTTGGGGAATTCGTCCTTGATAGAGAAAAAAAGGAAAAGGCCAATAAGATCAGTAACCTCCGCAGAGTCACTGGCGCCCATACTCACGGTTGCAACGCTTTTTAAAATATCCAGTTCTGCGTTTACAGATTGACTTTGTTAGTTTCAGAAGATCCCGTTAAGGGTGAAAGCAGCGATTCTTTGCTTAAACTTTAATCTGTTATTTTAATAAATATATATATATATATATTAGAAAGTGAGGTTTTTTTTACAAATTGAAAAATAACCGAGGTGTCCTACACGAGTGAAAGTATAAAGAAAAAAAGATGAAATCGAAAATGCAACTGTGGTTTTTCTCACATCTCACAGATGTGAGAAAAACTACAGACCCTCCATCTCAACTCACCTTTTGAAAAGCAGAGGAACTGCGAAACCGGTAAAGGAACCAAATAAATATATATATTTTAAAAAAAATAAGACTCCAGTTGCATTTTCGATTTCATCTTTTTTTCTTTATATATAGAGAGAGAGAGAGAGAGAGAGAGAGAGAGAGAGAGAGAGAGAGAGAGAGAGAGAGAGAGAGAGAGAGAGAGAGAGAGAGTCACATGGCTTAGTGGTTAGAGCATTGGCCTTGCAATCGAAAGGTTGTGAGTTCAATTCTCGGACCGGGTGATGTGTTGTTTCTTTGAGCAAGACACTTTATTTCACATTGCTCCAGTTTATTCAGCTGTAGAAATGAGATGATAGGGACTGGGGTCCATATCATTCCACTGCAAAGTGGTCGTGGAAGTACCACGGCAAAAAAGCACCCAGCCCACACTGTAAAGTGGACGTGTAGGCGCCACGGAAAAAAAAAGCACCCAGCACTCACTGTAAATGAGGTTGGTGTTAGGAAGGGAATCCAGCTGTAGAAATCAAGCCAGAATCAGTTCCCATCCCACCCTTGCAAAAAGGGAAAAGCGGACGTAAAATGATGATGATATATACCATAAAGTAACCAATTTCAGAAGCATTCATTGCCAACATTAAATGATGCTGATTTTTTAATTGAAAAGCTGATATACCTCCTGCTTAAGAAGTAATTTAGTTCCCCTTTGTATTCAAATTGTTCACCAAAGCTGTACACTGTGATGATGAACTTTATAAACAGTGGAAAAACAAATAGGTTGAGGGAAAAGAAAATAAGGAGACAATGAGCAAAAAAAAAAAAGAGCAAAAAAAAAAATAGAAAGATGTGAATATATATCTTTTCTTCCCAAATATTTTCTTTCATAGAAATGAAATATATTGGTAGAGATTAAAAAATAAAAGCAGAAGAAAATGTTTAAATGAACAGGAGAGATAAAACAACCAAAATAATTTTAGATATATAGAAATATTACCAACATGAGTAGCAAACAAAGTAAGATGATATATGTGCCAGGTGGCAAACTTGACAGAAGGATGGACGTATACCTACAAATACAATCTGTTGAATTGGCTACTGGCAAAGCTCAGATGCTATAACGTTGGTAGTGGGTAAAAGAAGTAAAAAGCAGATCTAGTTTAAAACTTTAGCTAATCAGTATTAACATCATCACTATTTTTTCCAGCCTTCCAACCTCCTAACTGAACTTTGCCCTCTCCTGATGAAGGACTAACGTCTGACACATTGAAACATTTATTCATTTATCTATCTTCATTCCTAAACATGAAACTAATAATACTTTGGGTTTTTGCACCTTTGCTTTTTATCTTGTTATTCTTGAACTATAATATGTAGCAAAATATTGGTGGATGTGAAAAAAGAAAAAGGAAAACAGTGCTCAATCAGGTATAAGAGCTGATATATGCATGTGTGTGTGTGTGTGTGTATGTACATATGTGGGCTTGGGCACATGTGCCTAAATAAACACATGTATGTGTGTGTATGGGGAGAGTATGTGTGTATGTATATAGATATCTCCCATTAATAATCCCACCGAGGTTAACTTTGCCTTTCATCCTTACAGGGTTAATAAAATAAAGTACCAGTAATGCACTGAGTTATTGCTGGCCTTGTGCCAAAAGTAGAAACAATTATTAAGAAATCCACGATTCTGATGAGCTATCAATTTGAGAGTCAGGCATAATTGATACTGATCATACCTTGAGCTGATCAATCGTGAAGCATGCGTCATGTGTGAATAAAAATAATGATACTATATTGATACCTCATTCCTACTCATTATTGTGGATTGGCAGTATTGGTAGAGGGTCGGACGCCATGCTTTGACGTATAGAGTTACGGCCCTTGCCATTCCGAGTTCAAATCCCGCCAAGGTTAACTTTGCCTTTCATCCTTACGGGGTCGATAAAATAAAGTACCAGTAATGCACTGGTTAATTGCTGGCCTTGTGCCTAATGTAGAAACAATTATTATTATTATTATTATAAATTATACCAGATCCACTTAGGCATCAAGTGCTGAAACTGGTGAATCAATAGTAACTTAGCATTACATACCAATAAACTATACACACACATATATATATATATATATACAATATTAATTTATAATTCTATAAAGTTAATTTATAATTATTATTATTATAAATAAAATAAATATAAATAAAATAAAGTACCAGTAATGCACTGGGTAATTGCTGGCCTTGTGCCTAAAGTAGAAACAATTATTATTATTATTATAAGGGCAGAGGATTGGCAGTATCGGTAGAGAGTCGGACGCCATGCTTTCCAGCATAGTTACGTCCCTTTACAGTCTGAGTTCAAATCCCGCTGAGGTTTACTTTGCCTTTCATCCTTACGGGGTCGATAAAATAAAGTACCGGTAATGCACTGGGTAATTGCTGGCCTTGTGCCTAAAGTAGAAATAATAATAATAATAATTATTATTATTATTATTGACTCTCTGCTTCTTAAGGATATCAACTAAATTGTAATACCAAATGTACAATACCATATCGGCAACCAGATCCACTTAGGCATCAAGTGCTGAAACTGGTGAATCAATAGTAACTTAGCATTACATACCAATAAACTATACACACACATATATATATATATACAATATTAATTTATAATTCTATAAAGTTAACTGTTTTGAACATGTAAACATCTCAATGAAAGGATAAGATATATCAATAAATTATCTACTCAGAGAAGTATTAAAATATATTAAACTTAAGCCAAAATTTCATTTTGGTGGGATATAAGCTAACCTTCTTCATTTTTCTTTATATATATATATATATATATATATATATATATATACACACATGCACACATATATCTGTGTGTTGTCATAAATTTACTTAATATTCTGATGTAGAGAACTTTTTAATATCTAATAATAATGATAATCATGAAAATAATAATAATAATAATATCTATAATTTCCAGCATAGGTACAAGGCCAAAAAATTGTTTGGCAGGATATAACCGCTTAAATAAAACTTATTTTATCAGCCCCAAAAGGATGAAAGCCAAATTCAACACCTCCAGGATATTGGCCCAATGCTGTAAAAAGAAAGAACTAAAAAATGCAATATATATAAATAAATATGTATTACACATCAAAAGCCCCTTTAACAGATGTTCAGTGTTAGAAATGTGATTCTGCAAAATAAATAAAAGATGTAGTTCACATTTTATTTATACTTTACGAGTTGATTAATCAGATATCAATTTTTCAAATGTTTGAACTCTTAAAGTAACGATATTTCTAACAAGGTTATGTAATTCTCTGAAGTATTATTTATTACAAGGTGATAACTTCATTGCAAAATTCTTTTCATAGAATCAGAAATGAGACTGGCGTGAATCAATTCTACTTGTGATGGTTATAGCACAAACAAATTGTGGTAGAAAATCTTGTTGCAAAGAACCTACAAGAAGTTGATTTCATTGGCAAGATTAAATATAAGATTAGTATATCAAAATATTTCCCCAGATGATTTGAAATACTTAAATTTTGAAAGGTAATTTTTGCTTCCCACAATTGGCTTAGTGGTAGAGTGTTGGACGTTGGACTTATGATCACAATGTTGTGTGTTCGATTCCTAGGCTGGGTTGTGTTGTTGAGCAAAACACTTCATTTCACAATGCTCTAGTATACTCAACTGAAAATGAGTACCAGCAGTAGCTGGGGGTTTAAACCTGCAATGGACTGGCATCCTTTTGGGGTGTCTTGTACTCTCAGTCGCTTAACACCACGGAAACTGGGATAAGCACCAGCCTGACAAACCTCCTGGCTTGAGACAGACTTTCAAGACTTAAAATCAATTACATAAATACTGTTGGTTTGGTTGAGAATATCAATACTTTTCACTTTCAGTGACTTCATCTTCTGGAGAAAAACAAAACCTTTCTAAAGCCTTGATAGAGTTACAATTTATTTACAAGGAATGTAGTACAGGTGAATATAAAGACTTAGTCTTTGGCAATGTAACAATGCTAATAATAAACTGCTCCAACCATTCCCAGAAATCTAAATTTATATAGCAGCCCAACCAATGTAAGCAAATATCCAAAAATTGATATAAATCTGTGAAACTATAGAAATGAAAACAATATATATAGAACTGTTTTATAGAATGTAAAAAGTTTCTCTCTCTTTCTCTCCTTGAAAAGTTTTTTGTAGTCTATAATAATGGCTTCTGATTTAGGCACAAGTCCAATAATTTTTTTTGGGGGGGGCACCAACCCCCGTAAAGATGAAAGGCAAAATTAACCTTAGGTAGCATTTGAACTCAGAACATAAAGGGCTGTAACTGTATGCCCAATGCTCTACTGATACAGGCAATCCCTTTTGTAGTGCATAATAATAGTAATGATAATAGAAAAGTAAAGTAATAAGGTAAGTCATCTTCCCTTAGAAGTATATTTATTTAATCAGTGTAGGTGTTGTTTCTTTGTAATTAATATTACAATACTTAAGATATGTAATTTGAATGGTAAAATGTGATAATGATGATGATGGGCATTATAATGTTGATGAACAACATCATTGTAAACAAAAACAAACAAAAGAAATAATAGAAATAATATATATACTAATGATAATGGTGTTGCTGACTATAAGATAATAATTGTGAAGATAGCAATCATTGTAACAGGACAAGTGTGAATCAAAATGATATGGATGATAACAATGATAATGATGATTATAAAGATAATGATAATAGTCATAGTAAAGAAACAATAATTGTTTCTACTTTAGGCACAAGGCCAGCAATTACCCAGTGCATTACTGGTACTTTATTTTATCGACCCCGTAAGGATGAAAGGCAAAGTCAACCTCGGCGGGATTTGAACTCAGATCGTAAAGGGACGTAACTATGCTGGAAAGCATGGCGTCCGACCCTCTACCGATACTGCCAATCCAAGAAACAATAATTGTTTCTACTTTAGGCACAAGGCCAGCAATTATCCAGTACATTACTGGTACTTTATTTTATCGACCCCGTAAGGATGAAAGGCAAAGTCAACCTTGGCGAGATTTGAACTCAGATCGTAAAGGGACGTAACTATGCTGGAAAGCATGGCGTCCGACTCTCTAACGATACTGCCAATCCACTACAATAATGATGATTATATAGTTGATAATAATGAGGGTATTCTCAAGTAAAATTCTAATAATGCCCTGTTATTAAATTTATTGTCGATTGGTTTTTTTTTCTTCCCTTTCTGCCATATGTCTCCATTTATGTAACATACACTCCAACACCACCTTCAAGACAATTATTCTCTAGAATGCCTTCTACCCAGATTTTAATTCATTATTCACATTCTTTATTTGCCATGTCAACTATCCAGAGAGATATCCATCAAGCTTTAACTCCTGTTTCAATCACAGACTCTATTTCACAAATATTTAAACTCACACAAGCAAAGTAGCTTTCTGTTTTTGTGCCAAATCTCCTTTCACCTATTTTTAGATGTTGATTGAGATTAAATATAAAATTGAATGGCTCTGATCTGATTTGATCCTAACCGATTGGTTTGGTTTGACTGGTTCTATTACTATGAAAAGATCAAGCTCATCAACAGACAAATAGATGGATGGATGGACAGGTAGACAGTAGAATTAGCATAACATACAAGTGCACAATTGACAACAGACTTTTTTTTAGTATGTCAGTTGAAAACTCACCCTGCCAATTCCACTCATCACACAGTGAAATGTTTATGAACAAACCCTGTGAAATAAAGTAACAAATCCAATCTGAACAGTTAAGATGCTGATATTAACATTGAATTGAGCTATTACACAAATTTATTATTACCCATCTATTTTGAAAAGAAGACATAGAGCAGGCTCTCCAATATTCTTTTCAAATGTTTTTTTTTTTTTCACCAACATCATCTAGTTACACTTAAATGTTTCTACTTTAGGCACAAGGCCAGCAATTACCCAGTACATTACTGGTACTTTATTTTATCAACCCCGTAAGGATGAAAGGCAAAGTTAACCTCGGCGGGATTTGAACTCAGACTGTAAAGGGACATAACTATGCTAGAAAGCATGGCGTCCAACCCTCTACCGATACTGCCAATTCACCGCCCAATGTTGATTATTTCCTTTCTGAGTGGAAGGAAGGACTACCCACAGTAAGACTCAACAGAGGGTTCCACTATTAAAGTTCACAGATATAGGGTCAAAGAAGCAATCAGGGAAATGAAAAATTGAAAAGCTGGACCATCACAGATAGTTGCTGAGATGCTGCAATAATTTTGTGAAGTAGGACTCAAGCCAGTTACTTGCAGAGTCAATCAGGTAAAACAAAATGGTAGAGAAGGAGATTCTCACATCCATGCAAGCATGGAAATGTAGGCATAAAGTATGGTAATCATGATGATGATAATCGGTACATCCTAAACTATTTATTTCAAATGAAATAATAACTGTCTGCTTATTAGAATGAAGGCTCTAGATACAGATATTATTTTCATAATGTTCAAGTAAACAACTCAACAACTACTACTAATGCATTGCCTATGGAGATCAAAAATAAAGATCAAAACAAAGCTGCTAGCTACAAAGACATTGTGGGGAAATCATATACTAGTCTTAAGAGTGGTGATGTAACTGGTAGTATTGGTGTATACATTATATATATATATATATATATATATATATATATATATATATATACACACACACATACATATATGTGTGTGTGTGTGTGTGTGTGTGTGTGTGTGTGTGTGTGTGTGTGTGTGTGTGTGTGTGTGTGTGAGTGTGTGTGTATACAAAGGCAGCCATTTATTCTAATCAAAGATAATGTTATGAACCAGCTATTGCTATCAAAATCAGTGGGTTCTAAACTTTTAATTTAAAATTAATTTAAAATTATCTGCTTATTAGAATCAAAAACTCAGATACTATTATTTTTATAAAAAATGGATTCATCTCAAACTGATGGCAACATGCAGCTTCCACTGATAAACAACTTTCATTCATAAACATAAGGAAACTAAGTCATATCATTTTCATACAATAATCACCATGTTCTATCTTTAAGACTTTACTATTTATTCATTCACCTTCTTTCTCAAGGTTAAATTGTATATTCAATTAAACTTGAACTAATTCCCTATAAATATGCTGTCTTTCAGAAGCCAATGTCCACCTTCATATGTAGTCCAACTATCATTACTATCCTTCTTTTAATTTCTGCTAAAAAAACACAAGATTGACTTTGCTTTTGATGACGATGATGCTGACAACACCTCCACCTCCACCACCACTGAGACTGGTGGGAGCGAGCAAGGAAGGTATTCTCAAACTGGAGACCTGACCCAATGCTTGCAACAGAGTGATATCTACTAAAGGTACCCATGACCAGGTAGTGTTAAACTGGGTGGCTGATTAAAACTACTTTTTAAGAAGGCTACAGTAGGGTTTCAACTCAACACAATGAGCTGGAACAAATACTGTAATGCCGTTTAACTGACACTCAAACAATTTTCCTAATCCACTACTCTGGATTGATACTTTATTTTAGTAACCCCAAAAGTATAAAAGGCAAAGGTGACCTCAGAATATTTGAATATAGAATGTAAAATCCAACTGCAAGGAATTTTGTTCTACGCACCAACTATTCTGTCAATTCACTGCCTATAAATTTATAATTAGCTTAAATTCAATTATTACATCAGTGAAAGTTGCCTAATGGTTTGAGTCATATAATTTAATTAAAATAAGTTTCTCAAGAGTCAAGGTATATAAGCAATATTCTATTATTCCATTTACTAATCAGATTATTATTATAACAATAGAATTTCTTGGACAACCTTACAGCAACATATTAAAGTAGAAATATATATATATATATGTATGTATGTATATCTTTTATATATTCACAGTGAACAAAAAATAAAAAAATAAACACACAAGAAACATAGCTTTTCTAAAATTCCTTCCTTATAATTTCATTTATTAATGAAGAAGAATAGGAAGTCAATTCAAAACCAATTATGATAATAAAGAAGTATTAATTAATTTTTTATGAATTAGCACACAAAGAATTTTGCCAATAGATTTTATTATATCAGGTGTCTATTTTTAGTGAGTGATATCTGATGGACAGACAAAAACAAGAAACATAACAAAACAGCATCACACACTATATATATATCGACCAGCCACCAACAACTTTTCTCAGATTGCTCTCTGAGATCCCCACCCCAACAAGATTTCCCTTGATGGTAAATCCGAAAATATTTGGGATCATTAAAATTGCTAAGGTAAAATTCTATCATTCTCACTCTTTTTCTCAGTTCTTTTGTCCTATTTTCTCAAATTCTTATAACCTTGGCACTTACATCTTGCACGCATTGTCAGACTTCCAAATAATTAAACTTATTTCCTAGTTATATTTGTATTTCTTATTTCACAATGCTTCAAGCAAACTACAACACTTTATTATATACTATATATATAAATTAAACCTCATGACTGAAATGACATGGGATCAAGCAGGCTGGCAATATACCATAATACAAAAGACTCATCGACCAATACAAGCACTGCATCATTTAAAAGTAAATGTGGTGAGAAACAATATAGAGTCTGAGAGGATGTGTCAGTCTGGATGATCATGTGACCACCTTTCTAGTGCTGATGCCATGATAAAATGTACCCAGTTCACCTTTAAATTGGTGTTGTTGGTGTCACAAAAACAAAAAAAAATTTTTTTTTAAACCATACCCAGGACATCTTGTAGGGTGTCTGGTATTAGGAAAGGCATGCAACCATAGAAACCATGCCAAACATGGAATGTATAAGTGAGACAAAGTTGTTTTTTTATTGTGACAACCCATCCAATCCAGGCCAGCATGAAAAGATGTAAAAATGATGATGATGAAGTATTTAAGTCAAAGGAATAGGTGGCTATATATAATAAAAGAATTTGTGTTAACATTTATTCAAGAATTTGGCGAATATAGTAAGATCATCATTTTATGTTCTCTTTTCCATGCTTGCATGGATTAAATGAGATTTCCAGCACAGCTTCCCTTCAGTTTTCCTTGCATCATCTCCTTTGTGACATTTGGTATCCTGAGGTCAGCTTTCACCGCTTCTGTCCAAGTTTTTCTTGGTCTTCCTCTTCCACAGCTTTCTTCCATTTAGAAGTTCTGGCACTTTTTCACCCAACAGTTATCATCCATATGCATTACATGTCCATACCTGTACAACCTTCTTCCCTAAATACTATATATGACTCACTTTATACCCAGTTTTTCCCTCAACTCTTCTGTGCTTTGTCATTCAGACACATTACCACATATCCAACAGAGCATGTCCAATTTGGAGAAATTAATTATTTGAAAAGTACATTGTAAAATGATGATGATAAAATTGGTGATCATGGCATATAATGTATATATTCGTATATAAGCCGAGGAATATGTGACAAAAAAATTGATGGTAAAATGGGGGGGGGGGGGGGGTGTCGGCATATAGTCAAGATCATATTTTGACAAATTTTTACCAACTTCAAATTCTCCGTAAATAAGGTACTAAAATATCTGGAGTGGTTATTTTACAAAGGTTTTTCTACATTTACCACATCATTATGAGTGTTATTTAGAACATTCCCAACAAATTTATATAATTTGAACTTTTTAATACATAAATATCCCCCAGGCATGCACACACACACATACACACACATGCACCAACTCTTTTCTATGTGACTTAATTATACTTTTTCTTTCAATCTTACTTCTGTCTTGTACTTTATTGTTCTCACTCACTTTGCCTCTCCTTATACAATGTTGTTTTTTTTAGTCAATCTCTTTCTTTCAACTATTCCCAATTCATTATGTCCCCTTGCATATAGTTTTGATCTCCCCCTACTGTTTTTAATGATCTCCATAACGGTTAAAGAAAAATATTTTTAAAATATATCTTAAATTCAAAATATATCTTTAAGGGCAAAATATATCTTTGAAGTGTATCAAATTTTAGTGATTTTCAAATAATAATCTGGCTGATTTAAAAAATTTTAACCGGGTGATGTGTTGTTTCCTTGAGCAAGACACTTTATTTCACATTGCTCCAGTTTACTCAGCTGTAGAAATGAGATGATAGGACTGGGGTCCCTATCATTCCACTGCAAAGTGGTCGTGGAGGTACCACGGCAAAAAAGCACCCAGCCCACACTGCAAAGTGGTCGTGTAGGCGCCACGGAAAAAAAGCACCCAGTACTCACTGTAAATGAGGTTGGTGTTAGGAACGGCATCCCGCTGTAGAAATCAAGCCAGAATCAGTTCCCGTCCCACCCTTACAAGCAGGGAAAAGCGGACGTAAAATGGTGATGATGATGATGATGATGATGAACTGAATGTACTAATGACCTAATAAAGAAAAAAAAATTTTTTTTTTCAACATTACACTGGTGTTGAATATTGAATTTTTCAGTTAACTAGGTGACTGGTCATGCTGGTGTGAGACGTGTAATTGTAAAAATCTACCTAAAGCTTTAATACTTGTACGATGTTAAATTGTTTCCAAGGTTTTGAAGGCAAGCATTTCATTTGATGTGTATATCAAATAAAAAATCTGTTAATTTGGCAGATGGTGCTATTGTTGTCTGCTAAAAAAAAAAAGAAGCAAAATACTCCTAGCATTTGAGTAGTCATAAATAAAAAAAAAGATTTCGAGAAACTTGTCAAAACTATAAAACAGATGGAATAGTAAAAAATCATGATGTAATGGAGTTGTGAAACAAAAACTATTCTCTGAATGACACTTAAAACATTTTAAATATCAAAATATATTAAGTTCATAAATATATTCTCCACTCGTGAGAATTTCAAACTGTGCCATCTAAACATAATGTTGGTTAGCTGCCTTGACTTATACATGGGGTTTGGATTTTTGCCCATTTCTCAGACATAAAATAATGGAGATCAGCTTATATTTGAATATATAAAGCAATTGTATTTGTAAATGTCCAATCAAACCTATCTCTGGCATATATGAATCTGATAAAATGAAGCACTTTGCGGATATTTCTATTCTAGAATTACTGTTGACATGTTTTAAAATGAGCCCTCATTTTAAAAAGAAAACAGAGAGTTTATAGGAGACTTTATCACTACATTGGCAAGCAGGGTTCAACAATTATATAGAAGTTGGCTTTTAGTGATTATGCTGATGATAATAATGACAATGGTGGTGCTAATGGTGATGAAGTTCATTTGCTAATCACCATAGCAATTCTGAATTTATTTATTACATTTCCCTTGAGGCTCAAACTGATTTCGAGAAAAAACAACAGTAAAGTATGCAAATTCAACTTGCTGTTGCATTTTGGTCAGTTGCCCAATGACTGCCAATAAAAATTAAGCAGAGGGAACATAAGAAAACATTCTATGCCAGTAAGTCAATAATTCATGCTATCATCCAGCATGAGGTAGGTTGGCTCCCATTACAAGTTGGGAAGACAGGCCACTAAGAGGTTATAGGAATTCATGATTAGTCTAGATTCTTTCTCACAGAATTTGTCCTTTCCAGTTTCTCTTCAATACAGGCAACTATTAACCACTAACCCACACCATATACCATAATAAATCTAAACTTAGCTAAACTTCTTAATAAGCAGTCTATCTAAATCAATATGCTGCATAAACAGTGGTTTGGTGAAAGCGGTTAACTATTCGTCATTGAAAATACTGTTTACCCACTTTTGTAAACTAAAAAGACAAGCCTTATCTGATATCTAAATTGCAGAATAGATAACTACATTACTAAATAGTAATGGATACTTTTTCATTTGGTGATTTTCATTAACTGGTGATTTTTATTAACTGGTAGTGGTGGTGGTGATGGTGATGGTGATGGTGATGGTGATGGTGAAGGTAGTAGTTGTAGCAGTAGTGCCATTAGTGGTTGTATTTGCCTTGTTAGTAGAATTAGCAGTGGTAATAAGATTAATAACAATATAAGAAATAGTGTCAATAGTATTATTATAGTGTTAAGAAAATCAGTACTAGTGGTACCAACGATAGAATTAAGTGTTGTAGTTGTATCTCTTTCTTTACAACCTTTGTGTCAGAAGACTTACAATATACTGTTTACACATCTTTTGTAATACAAAGATGTGGAGCATGAAAGAAAACAAATATTGTTGAAGATGTTTATGAACAACTACATCATCACCACCACTATTGCCATCATCACCCTTGTCACCACCACCATTGCCCTCATCACCACCACCACTACCATTGCTCTCATTCCCACTACCACCATCACCACCATTGCCTTCATCACCACCACCATTGCCCTTGGCACCACCACAATCACCCTAGCACCACCACCACCATCTACTACAATACAACCAAGTTTCCACTTTCACTGATACCACCACCAAACTTCTACCACTACAATATATATGGATGGTAGACTAAATTCCATGGTCAGTTTAACAACACCTGTCCATTGAGTGACTTTAACAGGGTCCACACCTTTGCAACTATTTGAGGCACAGCTCCGATACTATGGCCATGTGGTTAGAATGTCTCAGGAAAGAATCGCTGGACAGATTTTAAGGACAAAACCAACTGGCAGGAGACCCAGTGGTAGACCCCGAGCAAGATGTTTGGATAACATCCATGAGCATGGCTGATCTTGCTTGGAGATCCAACCGGATCAATTGGAGATGGTTGTGTCTGACAGGACCCACTGGAAGAAGTGTTTGAGGACTCTTCCCCCACAACTCCCTCAGGCATAAGTGGGTGAAGAAGAACTTTGCAGTTTAGCAATATCACTTAACAACAACAATATAAGATTGCTTATATATATAAACAGATTTAATGAAAACAGAAAATGGGATTGTGTGGTATGTGTCCTTTTCTCTAGGAAAAGGAATTAATAATATGTCTGAAATGAAATGGCTATAACTGAAAATTTCACCTGATTTACTACTCAATGGCAATCACTTGAACAGTATTAGTATTATGAAGTTCTTTGATGTAGGAAGTACATCAAATTTTAGTAAACATAATTTTTGCTACTGTTCTTATAGAACTGAATTTCAACATACTGCTTATATCTGAAAAATGGTTGATGCAGCTGTATTTTGCTTCAGAAAAAGGCAACATATTTGTTTTTCTTTTCGTTTCTCTAACCCTCTAACTTATTTTCCAAACCCATTGTCTATTTTGTATGTTCTTGTTTATTTACCTATGTACAGAGTATATTTACTTTTTTTAAAAATTATTTCAAGACTTAATTAATTTCCATTCTCTGGGTAGTTTTCTTTATTTTCTCAATATTTTTCTTATAAATATAGCACTAGAGAGAGTGTTTCATTTTTTCTTCCTTGCAGGAGTTGTCTGTTTATTCAAATTTAGACATTTACAAAAAAATGTGGAGCAAGTGTATTTGTAACTGTGTGAAGATAAGTAGAAGTCATAATGAGGCTAGTAGACAAAAATTGTCAAGAGGACTCTTTAGTTGTACCATAGACATGACAACCATCCTTGTGTTGGTGATCCACATGATAAATGTACTCGGTACACTCTGTAAAGTGGTTGGTGATAGGAAGGGCAACCATAGAAAAACTTGCCAAACAAAGGATCGGGAGGATTCTTCAGCTGCATCAAGGACATGACAACTTCCCTAGTATTGGTGCCATAATAAAATGCAGTTGGTAGAGCATGAGATAGTATGTTGGGTTTCCAGTCTACCTGGAGGTCAGTGGCTTTATTTGAGTACTGACTGGTAAGTGACAATATATCCAACACTTTCTAACAGAGAAAACTGATGCTAAACAATGATATATATATATAGAGAGGGAGAGTTATGGCCCTTTACGGTCTGAGTTCAAATCTTGCTGAGGTTAACTTTGCCTTTCATCCTTACGGGGTCGATAAAATAAAGCACCAGTAATCATCATCATCATCATCATCGTTTAAAGTCTATCTTCCACGCTAGCATGGGTTTAGACGGGAATTGTCCCACTTGAGGCAAGATTGGTCGTCTCGCTCGTATAGGACTGTCTGGCAGGTTTCTACGGCTGGATGCCCTTCCTAACACCAACCACTTTTACAGTGTGGACTGGGAGGTTTTTACCATGTTACCTACACGGCCACATTACAGCGTGGACTGTGTGTTTTTTTTTTGTCATGACACCTACACGACCTCATTTATTTCGGACTGGATGTTGTGGTACCGACATAACTTTACAGAGAAAGGGGTGGTGTTGATGGGGGTGGGGGTGGAGGAGTTGGGGTAGTGGGATGGGGGTGTATATTTGATTAAGAGGTGCCTACTGACTGTAGGTTTTGCTTTATACTTAGGCAAGGCGGGTTTTCTGTATTACTGCGTAGCGCCAAAGATCTTGGTCCAGTGACATTGTCTTAGAGAGGTGTAAGTGTGTAAGGTCAGAATTTATCAAATCGTCCCAGGTTTTTCTGGGTCTACCTACTCAGACCCAGAAATGTACTGGGATAATTGCTGGCCTTGTGCCTAAAGTAGAAACAATTATTATTAATATCACCCTTGCAAGCAGGGAAAAGCGGACGTAAAATGATGATGATGATGATGATGATGATGATGATGATGCATATATATCTATGTATATATATCTATATGTATATCATATATATTGTACACTGGCAATGTATGAACAGGACGTGATCCCCCCAACCTGTCTAGGAAGGCAGCTACTTTGAATAAGAACTGACTCAGACCATAACGACATGTCCAACCCATGCTAGCCTGGAAAGCAAATGTAAAATGATGATGAGGATGATATACTAGTGTGAATTATCTGTGTTTGTGGGTGTGTGCATGCATTTTATTCAGGAACTACAAAATGAGCACCCACAAAGCCATATATGTTATTCAACAATTTACAGAGGAGGGTTTACATCACATTTATGTTGAGTTATAAAGAATCAAGGTTTCTAAATTCAATTTATTTTTATATTTCCATATATATGATGGAAAACCTGATCACTTTGCCTTATGATCATCTCCCTTTCTCCACTCTGTAGAAAAAATATAGAGCATGAGAGATGGGTACAGATACTGTATGAGATAATATGAGAGAAAATCAGAGAACAAGTAGAATAGAGAGAGACAAGCTTACAAAGTGGTGATATAGGTTCTTGTTTTAAACCAGATATTAAACTAAAGTGCTGCCAACACTGCCTAGGGATGCTATAATATTGGTAGATTTATAATATTTACAACAAAAACCTATATTATATCTGATAAAAATAAAAATGTTGTTCTAAATGAAAACTGAGTGCCACTGAATAATACACATGACTAGATGTGATTCAAGAAATATTGAACAAATTCTCATTGAGAAGTCCATTGCTAAAGTCAAGTGCTTTCTTTCAATATATATATTTTTTACACGGTAAAAATAAACTAATAAACTCAAGAACAGATATGATAATAATAATAATATGAAAAAAGACACTCAATCAAATGTTACTTTGTGGAAATATATTACTATATATTGTCTCAAAGGAAAAATAATATTAGGTAAAATATATTAGTTCCTTTTTTTATTGTTATTTATGTGTGTGTATCAGAAAGATTAAATATTTTGTTTCTGCCTTTAAAGATAAAGATAGTGTTTTCAGTTGTCAATATTATCTATGACAATTAATATAATAAGGCCTGTAAGGTAAGAAAAATTAATGAAAAATTTAAAGATGGTTTCAGTAATCAGAAACATCAATTCACCTTCATTGAAAAAAAAAGTTCATAGAAAAATAGAGCAAGACATTTTAGTACTAGTTTGGCAGTACACCAAACAAAAAGGATTTTTTTTATCCATATGTAGCAGCAACTAAAGATGTATATTCAAGGTGTGATACTAATGCACTAATAAACTATTTTAGGGTAGGCTGTTAATAAACGTTTACATTATGTTTGTTGGGTCAAACCACTGCAATTTTGGAGCATTGCCACCAAATGTTTTACTGTCTATTTCATATTTTCTGTGCTATTTAAAACTATACTATACTGCCATAACAATTATTTTATAAAACAATGTTTAAGTTTATAAAATTTGTAAAATAACATGTTTATGTGTCATGAGAAGAAGTGAATCCTGATATTTAGTACATTGTTATTATATCTCTGTCATAAAGTGTGCCAACGAAATCAAAAACAATAGATATATTGTGATTAAAAACTGCAATCTTACTAATTAAATTCTTGCAAGTGTCTGATATTGTCAAACTCAATTACTTTATCACAATTTAAATAATGCTAATCTTTGTAGACAAAACTGAAAGTTAAATTTAAATTTTAAGACAAAGAAATTAATAGATAAGATCAGAATTAGTTATAAACCTATATTGGTAATTTCAGTTCTGATTTTTGACATTACTATCAGCTAAAAGAATTATTATGGGGAAATGGAGTATATTCTGATAATTGAAACATTATGTTAAAATATGATGAAGTTTTCCAGGATTGCTGATGTAAAAAAATAAGGAGTTCAAATTTTTCTACTGCTGATGCCTTTGGTCTACTAGCTTCATTATGACTTCTTTTTATTTTCATACAGATACAAACACACTTGTCCTATAGCTCTAAGAATTCTTGTAAATGTCTAAATTCGAAGAAACAAACAACTCCTGCAAGCAATAAAAAGTGAAACGCGTGTATAAACAATATGATTTGTGTATAAATAATTAAATAATATAACAATTTAAGAGAGTAAACAAATTTAATCTTGTTTCTTTTTTTTTAATAATGGATTTTCCTATCATATTTTGCTTTAGAATATTTGTTATATAAACACTAGAATCATTATCTATAGCTTTGAAAATTGATGAAATGAAAATACCCTTCTCAAATTCTGAAACAAAAATTAACTAGGGTTTCTACAAATTTAAATATATCACTTGTGAATAATCTTTTAATCAATAAGACTAAGTAAAAAGCAAAGTTCATAAAAAGAAATAAGTGTAGTTCACTGACACAAACTTAGTATATTGAGTGATTGGCCTAATACTGTTCAGTTTAATCCTCAGTATATGAGCTTTGAGTTCACTCTGTTGTAAGAATTTGGATCAGATCACCAGTTCTCTTGCTACCAATGTTTTTTTCTTGCAGACATTGATAAGCAGGTGTTCAGGTTGGGCAATTTTATCAGTGTAAGAGGCTTACAAAACTTTTGGTACTACCGTCCCACTGGTGTTCTTATTTTTCTTCTGTTTAGTCAGGAGGTAAAGTAGTGCCTTCAAAACTACTAGGAGAAAGAGAGGAAGAGATCATCAAACTGGAGACTTGACAAAATGCTACCAATAGAGTGGGTTTCACTAGAGTCACCTTAAAGTCAGGTAGTGGTGTTAAACCAGAAGATGAATTATGTCTATCACCCAAGTAAGTTACAGTGGGATTTGAAATCAGAATGCACAAAGTCAAAAGAAATGCTGCAAAGCTCATTCTAAACTCTAACAATTCTGCCAATCCACTGCTCATGACTGGTACTCTATTGACTTCAAAAGGCAAAGTTAATCTTAGTGCAGGGAGTTAGAACAAATACTGCAAGGTATTTTTTATTGGATACACTAAAATCTCTTTCAATATATTACTGATATTTAGGGCGTTGGATTGACAGCATCGGTAGAGTGTCAAACAACAAGCTTTATGGCATAGGGTTACGGTCCTTTACGATTTGAGATCAAATCCTGCCGAAGTTTAGCTTTGTCTTTCATCCTTATGGGGTCGATTTAATCAATACTCCCCTCTCCCAAACTGCTGGCCTTGTGCCTAAATCAGAAACCAATATATTACTGGTATTTATTCTAACAATGTTGGGAAATGTTGTGGGCAAAACATTTGGATAGAATCTTGAATTCAGAACAGGCACTAATTCCTGTAATATAAAACAAGGCTGTCAGTTCTCTATTATCTTTAACAAATTTGTAATAGAAAGTGATTCGACTGTTTAATGCTTAATATAACAAGGTGAATAATGTCTGGAAGTTAAATACATAGATTTTACAACAATTAACCAAGTTAACAGTTTCAAATCAATTATTATAATTTTATGGGATTTAATATAAATCAAATATTATCCCAAATATAATCTCATGTAGAAATTAACTGTAAATAAGGTAGCAAAGATAGATATATAAATAGTAATACACAGCTCTAAGGCTGACATTAGAAATTGTTATAAAAAGAAGGAAATATGTCTCATTTACTTTTAGGATGTATAATTATTAAATGAAATGGAGATTATATAGAAAATTGTCTCTTTAATAGCAAAGGGAAATTGAAATGGAAAGATGGAGTTGAGTTAGGATGTTGTTACTTGAATATAAATAGAATTTATTTATAAGTGGTTAGGTCAGTGGATACATATACATATATGTGTATTTATTATACATCTACATCTATGTATTAATGTTGTGTGTGGAAGTATGAATGTATCTATGTATTTGTGTCCAGGTGATAAGTAAGTGTCACTCTATAAATTTGCTACATATACTTAAAGATATATCTAGTACACACACATATTACATATATATATAATATAATATAATATAATATAATTACACACATATATAATATCATTAAGTGGTTAAAAAGTTTACTTTGCAATAATGAAGGCTTGGGTCCAATTGCACTATGTGGCATCATGGTCAGATATCTTTTATCATTGCCTCAAATTGCCCAAAGCTTTGTGAATAAAATTGGATAGACAGAAACTCTATGAAAGCCCACTGCGTAGACTATGCCAGTAATGTGCCAGGCTGATCTAACAAAGGATCACAAAAGGTACATGCATTTGTAGAGTACTCAGCCACTTACATGCTAATTCAATGGTAAAGTACCCCCATTGACTAAATAACTAGAATACTTATCGTTGAAACCAATGGTGGACTCTCTCTCTGTATATATATATACATACACACATATATATATAAGATACATTGAACATGCAACTGTGTTCTAGTTTTATCTTTTCTATCAAAGTTTTTTCATATGAATTTTTGTAGTTTGTTAAGAACAGTAAAGTTTCTAAATCTATCATCAACATTTTTAGGCCTTCATAGTCTCATCTTCAGGATTAAGTGACTTTGGCATGTGATGATTGGTATAGATATTACTGCCAGAATTTAACACTTCTTCTTCGCCCTCTTATTCCTGAGAGGGTTGTGGGGGCAGAGTCCTCAAACACTCCTTCCAATGGGTCTTGTCAGAAGCATCTGTCTCCAACTGATCCGACTGGATTCCTAAGGCAGACTAGTCAAGCTCATGGATGTTATTCAACCATCTTATTCGGGGTCTACTGCCGGTTGGTTTTGCCCATAAAATCTGTCCAACGATTCTTTCTTGAGACATTCTAACCACATGCCCATAGTATGGAGCTGTGATCTCTCAATTTGGAGAAGTAGCAGCTCTACCTGGAGTCACTCTCTGATCTCCGAGCTACTTTGGAGGAACCCCATTTTGGCCGCTTGTATTCGCGATTGTATTCTTTTGGTCATTACTCAAGATTCAAGACCATAGGTAAGGGTTGGCATGAATACCAAATTGAAGATAGCGAGTTTGGCTTTTATGCCTACTTCCTTCTTCTGATTACTGAATGCTGAAGCTGGCCATTCTTGTACTTAATTCAGCCACTTGCCATCCATCACTTGTGAACACGGCTCTGAGATACTTGAAATTCTCTACCTGCTTCAGTGGAACTCCATTTACATGTAGAGTGTACTGGTCAGGCTTCCTTGGAGGATGAGCATCTCAGTTTTCGTAGCATTTAACACTTAGGTTTATATATCACCAGTCAGGTGTTTATGTTTGTGACTAGTTTGTGTTGTCCTTGTGTTTGTGTCAGCATTGTGCCATGCTATTAGTATTGCTTCTATAATTAATTGTCTATTTTTGTGGAGAATTCTGCACAGTATAGATTTATTGTCCATTAATGTTTCCATATCTAGTTTTTTGTGGTGTAGTATATTACAACTTCTCCTTGTTGTAGTTGATTGGTGAACCAGCATGACAGAGTCATATTTGTATAGGCAATATAACAATTGGGTTTGTGAAGTTTATAACTTTCACATTTGCAATCAAATTTATAATTTACATTGGTCATTCATATATAGCTTCTTTGCAGGTTTACATCTTTGTAGTTTGTTATTTATAAGAAGGTTTTTAATCTTATTGTTTTTGTAGTATATAATCTCTGTCAATTTTTTGTTTGATCTAATGCATTTTGTGATCTGCTTTACAAGGTTTTTATAATGTGTTCATCTATTCTATAATTCATATAATCCATTTTATGTATGGCTTGTATATATTTAGTAGGCATATTGATTGATGTATTTGATATATTGTATTTATTCCTGTAATCATCACCATCATCATTGACCATTTGATTTCCTTTCCATGCTGGTGCAGGTTAGACTATACTCTCTCTCTCTCTCTCTCTCTCTCTCTCTCTCTCTCTCTCTCTATATATATATATATATATATATTTCTTTACAGTGGAGGCACATGGCTTAGTGGTTAGAGCATTGGCCTTGCAATCGAAAGGTTGTGAGTTCAATTCTCAGACCGGATGATGTGTTGTTTCCTTGAGCAAGACACTTCATTTCACATTGCTCCAGTTTATTCAGCTGTAGAAATGAGATGATAGGGTCTGAGGTCCATATCATTCCACGTGGAGGTGCCACGGCAAAAAAGCACCCAGCACTCACTGTAAATGAGGTTGGTGTTAGGAAGGGCATCCAGCTGTAGAAATCAAGAAGAATCAGTTCCCGTCCCACCCTTGCAAGCAGGGAAAAAGCGGACGTAAAATGAAATGATGATGATGATATATCGGTAGTTGATCAACAAGATTCCAGACCTCATTTGCATTAACAAGTAGGGTGGAGGTCATCAAATCGGACCAAGGAAATGATACTTCCATTGGTCTTACTATTGCTAATACTATCTGTCGGCCGCAAATCCAGGCAGAAGGAGCAACATGAAATAAAGTGTCTTGCTCAAGGACATAATGCATGGTTTGGTCCGGGAATCGAAATCATGACCTCACAATTGCAAATCCAATTCCCTACTCATTCAGCCACGTGCCTTCACACACATACATATATATATTTATGAAATGTAGTCGTACCAATGCAAATAATTACAACAAACACCAGTCGATCACTATTAATTGTAGTTGAGAAAATCAAGTAAGGTAATCCTAGAGAAGAAATCAAACTCCACACCTACTGGAGTTCAGCTACTGTTATAGTTATTTACGTTGGGATAATTACACTTCAAAATTTCTGATCTAATGTCTCTAAAGACAATCAGATATTCATATATGTGTGTGTGTGTGTGTGTGTGTGTTTTCATACACACACACACATGTGCCTACAGCTTTCAGATGCTCTCTGAGACTGGAGAGATTGGTGTTGTTGATATTCTGTTTAAATTGTTGCAGGCCAACTACTTTGGGAAAAACATAAACAGGGAAAGATAACTGATATTTTGGGTAGAAAAGACTAGGTATAGTGTTAGAAAATGAGACATTAGTGAGTCAGGAGTGGCTGATTGGAGGTGGCATGAGTTCAGCAAGCTCCAAGGAGTAGAGGCCTCTGTAGTAGCAGTAGAAGTGGCAGTAGGAGGTAACAGCACATCTGTTAAGCAAAGACTGGATAATGTCAGAGAGTGACTTTAAACTGATAAGCTAATCTTTTCAGGATATGGTCTAAGAATCCAGTATGAGCACCATTATAGGTCTTACCTGAGTTTTCTAGAGGATTGTTAATTACTGGAGCTTGAAATATTCTCTAGCCTTTTTTGATCAACTAGAAAACATGTCTAAAAAAGACTGTTCTTTATATATTATCATCATCACCACCTTTACATCCATTTCTAGACACACACACTCACACACACATGCATACATAAACACACACACACACATATATATATATATATATACAGGGTGACCACAAAAACACATCAGCTACGTTGTTGTGGAGTGAACGCCATCTTAAATTACATTGCCATCTAGTAAATCGAGTCAATTCTGCAAATATGGAAAGAAACTTTCTTACATTATGCAACTGTAGCCACCAATATTGTAAGAATATTCATTTAAGTTTTTAACATCATCATCATCGTTTAACGTCTATCTTCCATGCTAGCATGGGTTTAGACGTGTGTTGTCCTACTTGAGGCAAGAATGATCGGGTGACCATGTCTCGCTCGTATAGGACTGTCTGGCAGGTTTTTTTACGGCTGGATGCCCTTCCTAACACCAACCACATTTACAGTGTGGACTGGGAGGTTTTTACCGTGTTACCTACACGGCCACATTACAGCGTTGACTGTGTGTTTTTTTGTCATGACACCTACACGACCTCATTTATTTCGACTGGATGTTGTGGTACCAACATAACTTTATAGAGAAAGGGTGGTGTTGGTGGGAGTAGGGGTAGTGGGATGGCGTATATATTTGGTTAAGAGGTGCCTACTGACTGTAGGTTTCGCTTTGTACATAGGCAAGACGGGTCTTCTATATTACTGCGTAGCACCAAAGATCTCGGTGACATTGTCTTAGAGAGGTGCAAGTGTGTAAGGTCGGAATTTACCAAATCGTCCCAGGTTTTTCTAGGTCTACCTACCCCGTAACTTCCATCAATTTTGATCGCCCTGCACTTTTTTATACAACTGTCGTCTTTCATGCGCATCACGTGACCATACCAATGGAGTCTTCTTTTTATATTATAAGTATTTGAAATCAGGGAGTGCTTTTGTGGTCACCCTGTGTGTGTGTGTGTATATATATATATATGTGTGTGTGTATATATATATATATATATGTGTGTATATATATATATATATATATGTGTGTGTGTGTGTGTGTGTGTGTGTGAAGGCACATGGCTTAGTGGTTAGAGCATTGGGCTTGCAATCGAAAGGTTGTGAGTTCAATTCTCGGACCGGGTGATGTGTTGTTTCCATGAGCAAGACACTTTATTTCACATTGCTCCAGCTTACTCAGCTGTAGAAATGAGATGATAGGACTGGGGTCCCTATCATTCCACTGCAAAGTGGTCATGGAGGTGCCACGGCAAAAAAGCACCCAGCCCACACTGTAAAGTGAACGTGTAGGTGCCACGGAAAAAAAAAGCACCCACCACTCACTGTAAATGAGGTTGGTGTTAGGTAGGGCATCCAACTGTAGAAATCAAGCCAGAATCAGTTCCCTTATGAGCAAGACAAGGTCAGCCGACCGGACACTGCTCACAACAGGACAACCCGTATAACTCATGCTAGCGTAAAAGAACGGATGTAAAATGGTGATGATGATGATGTATATATATATATTTATATATATATATATATATGCATGTATATATATATATATATATATATGCATTTATATATATAGAAAACTCCCGTCCAAACTCATGCAAGCGTGGAAGATGGACATTAAACGATGATGTTGATGATGATGATATGTATGTAAGAAATTACGAGTATCTACATAAGCTGAAATTGTATGCAAGTGTGTGTGTGTTTATGCATATATTATGTATATAATTATATTTATGTAAATATGGGTGCATTATGTAAATGAATTATTTATGTCTTAAGTGAACTGTAGGTTAGCTATGTCAAATTTCTCAGAACAGCGATATATATAAGAAAAAATAAAACTCTATAAAAGGCAACAAATGACAGGTAGACAATGTTACAAACTAATCAAATGATAGAAATGTTAAATTATGTATGTCTGATTATAGGTATGTAAGTATGTATACTAGCAACACACATGGTGCTTCTGGGAGGCTGATTTTACCATATTTCATCTTGCTCTTGTCAGATATCTACTTTAGTGTGTATGTATCCCACAATTTCACTTGTCGAAATTGTTCCTTTTCTCTCCTTGCTTCAATGCTGTACACATTTCTATTAATCAGTGTTGGTTCTTGTCTACATTAATATTATTCCATTTGATATATTACAAATATTGTTTTTTTTCCCTACTTCTCTTTTACTAGACAAAACCAGGAAAATATGGTAAAAGTGGTCTTAGACATGTCTAATCTAGTTGTATCTAGACTAACCACAAAAATGTTAATATTTTACTCTTTCCTGTAACTCTGATTGCTTTTAAATGTTCATGGTGAAAAATATCAGAAGATGAATTATGCCTACCATTTTCAAATTTATATATTTTAATATAGCAGATTAAATGCCTTCAAGTATATAATTTCTTTGTTGTGTTCAAATCCTGCTTTGGACAGCATGCATTTTTTATCCCAGAACAATCAATTAAATAAGTATAAGAACAGTTATTCAATCTCTTGTACCTGCCACTCAGCTATCCACTGAGGCAAAATAGGGCAAATTCTTCTTAAATACGAAATACTACAAGAAACAGTATGATGCTCAATAAAAACACAATAGTTAAAGTACTATCAAACAATGGAGACACTGATTCCTTTAATATCAATGCAGGTGACTTGCAAGATTTATCATTTGTCTGGTCTATGTAACCTCACACTTCAATTGACAAAATGAAGGAGCTAAGAACCCCCCCCCCCCCCCCTCATAACCAAGCCACAACAATAAGTACAATACCCCACCACACACACACACTAAAATCTGTGAATTTCTTCATATACTTAGGAGGCAACATGACACCCACAGAAAAGGACGTTAAAATTCAACTTGAAAAAACATGAGCAGTTCTTGATGGTCTCAGTGTCCTCTGGAAGTTGTTACTATCAGCTTTCTTTCATGTCACTGTGGAATCAATGCGATTATATTGATAACAGTTACACCCACATCTTACAGGTCATTCTAAATATCTCTTGAAAAAAGCTACTGATCAAGCAATCCTTTTGCGATAACTGATGCCATTAGAGAGAGATGCATGTGTTTTACAAGACATTAATGGAGGAATTCTATACAAGAATTTATATATTTAGTCTTGCTTTGAAATATATTTGAGATGTTAATCTTAAAATTATTTTAGAACAAGACTAAATATATATTCTTATACAGACTGTAATACCCTATGTATATGTGGAGCAACTAACAAAAGGGATGGACATTTCCTAAATCAAGATTATTGAAAAACTGATTGTAGAAAAATAAATAACAATACATTTAAGTCGGGTATATGTATCATCATCATCATCACCGTTTTACGTCCGTTCTTCCATGCTAACATGGGTTAAACGGGTTGTCCTGTTGTGGGCAGTGTCTGGTCGGCTGACCATGCCTTGCTCATACAGGAACTGATTTTGGCTTGATTTCTACAGCTGGATGCCCTTCCTAACACCAACCTCATTTACAGTGAGTGCTGGGTGCTTTTTTCCGTGGCGCCTACATGTCCACTTTACAGTGTGGGCTGGGTGCTTTTTTGCCGTGACACCTCCACGACCACCTTACGGTGGGGGGTGTGGGGGCATATTGTCTATATGCTTCAGCTTGTACCCATGGGAGGTCGGGTACTCTGTATTACTGCGTGACGCCAGAGGTCACGGTCGTGTGTTATTGCCTTTGAAAGGTGTAATTGGGTAAGGTCGGCTTTTATCATCTCATCCCAGGTCATCTTGGGTCTCCCCACTCCGCGGTTTCCATCGACTTCTAGTGCTCTGCACCTTTTTATGCAGCTGTCATCTTTCATACGCATCACATGTCCATACCAACGCAACCGCCTCTCCTGCACATAGCATATGTATGATGTAAAAATTTAAATTATGATTGACACTATAAAATAAAGTCCCTATCATAGATAAATACATAAATATATGTATGTCAATTCCCTGTAAGCTCCAGGGAGCTTTTAAGGATTGATTTCCTATTTCATGGTATTAAGCAGATGAGATAAATTTTCCCTTTGATAAAACTCCATACTATCTTTGACAACATTCACCGATGATAACATATATATTCCAGACAAGTAAAATAAAGTGTGTAGTATTAAGTGTACTGCAGAAATCGCAATAAAATACTGTAGAAATGAACTCAAGATCTCTGAATTGATAATTTGATAGTATATTCATTAACCATTTTGTCTTAAAGAAAAATCAAAGAATCCCGCCATGCTGACTTCAGCTCAATATTGATACTACTAGAATTGATACATATCTGTGCTATAGGAATGTAGTATTAAAACCCTGTCTTATGAGAAAAGTCTCTCACCCCATTTCATAAGTAATATGAAAATATGTAAAAATATGGCATTTAAAGACAATTGAAGTTTATGCCAAATGTAATACACGGGCATTATGTTAATAATGATCAAAAATACTTATACTGCTCCAATAAATGTATAATTCAATTTAAAGTTCTCTAAAAATATACACAGACAATTGGTAATACAATTTCGAAATATTTTTATTACTATAGAATTTAATATGTGAAATATATTATACATAAACTTTTAGTATCTGTATTACTGACATGTCAGACCAGTCTGCATAAACATTTATTTCTCTTTATCTCTCCTTCTTATCTAGTTCTTAATCTTTATGGCTGTCTAACATTACATATTTTTCATTCGATAACTGCTATAAATGTACAGCAAGTATTCAACCACTATAATACTCATCACCTTTTATTGGTTTACTGTTCACTTAACTATGAATTTAACTGTATTCCACACGACCACGAACGCACACTTGCACATACACCCATCACAGAAAATAAAACAATGCAAATCAAATATGAATGCACTTACTGTCTTCAATCTTTTTTTTTCCTTAGGATCCACATAGACATTTTAACTACCTGCTGAAATATCTATATGTATCTAGTCACATTAGTAACTATAGTAACTACATACAACCCCACAGTAATAAATATTATGCCCAACCAAGTCCCATTTGGTTTCTCCTGTCATGATCACCACCAGAGCTTACAGGCATACAAATGTAGACTGAATAGCAAAGGAAATGCAACATACCCAGATGGCCTCATTAGATCATTATCATCTTCATCACTGTTTAATGTCTATGTTACATGCTTGCATGAGTTAGATGGATTATCATGTACTAAGGCTAGACTGGTCAGGTGAAAATGTCATGTTCATATGTTCCACTTCTGGCTAAATTTCTATGGCTGGATACCTTTCTTAATGTCCACCACTTTATAGGATGTACTAGGAGCATTTCATTGTAACATCAGCACTGTCACAGGGTGAACTGAGTGCATTTTGTTAAGGTACCAACATTAACATCTTACAGGTTTGCACCCTACATAATAAATGCTATATGCTGTAGTGTACAGTATAGTTCTCAAATATGCAAGAGCTGTGAAATCTTGCATGCATTCATTTCAACTCTTCTTAGTTTCTTTCCAGAGACTATGTTGAAAAATAAACCTCATTTGGTCATTCCATGAGAGTATCTAGGTCAACCTATGAGCATTTCAGCCAACCCTCTCTGATGGATCTATGGCTTATTAATTTGATCGACCTTTTAACTGACCTGCTAAAGCAAGGCTGACTAGGGTTATATCTAATGTTCTGGATCCCTGAGTTAAAATAGAAGAAATAATAACAGTAATATTTTATGTTCATGAGAATTTGTCTGTAACTTAACACTGGCAAGACAGGTCATTTTATTTATGTCAAACATAAATGCCTCATATGAAAAAACAACAACTCCACAAATGGGCCTGTTTCTATTTCCTGTCTCAAATTGGTGCTTATAATCATCACTTTCCTCATCATCATTTTACATCCCTTTTCACTGGCATGGGTTAAACAGGTTATCCAAGACCAGATAGGTTGGAGCTACTAATATTGCTTGTTACATTCCATATTTGGCATAGATTCTGCAGCTGGACATACAAATTTTAGTATTTAATCTATAATATACCAAATTATTTTGTTGTTTTATTTATTAAAGTAAAATGTTATAGCATATAGTACACCATCAGTCTTTGCTATTTAGCATTTACATTACTCAATATTTACTATTATATATTCATGGTAATTATCTCAAATAATATCAAGTCTATGAAATTTTGCTGATGTTATTGTTTATTTTAAGAAGGATATCTTAATGTTGATGTGAGCTGCTAGTTACAGCTGATTTGAAAAAGGGAAAGAATTCTGGCTGGATACAGCTGGTTTAAATGCTAAAGAGTTAAGATGCTTAATACTCCTTAGTGGCAATACATTCTTTATATTCTGACAGAAACTAAATTTTCCAGTTTCTTTCACTATGCAACTTAACAACAGTAAAAGATAGTTTTAAAGGATACAACAGATGTTAATGCCAGGAATGCTGCACAAGTGAAATGAAAGATAGAGTCGTGCTTGCTGGAAAGTAGTAGTAGTAGTAGTAGTAGTAGCAGCAGCAGTGGTGGTGGTGGTAATAGTAGTAGTAGTGGTGGTGGTGGTAATAGTAGTAGTAGTGGTGGTGGTAGTAATAGTAGTAGTAGTAGTAATAGTAGTAGTAGTAGTAATAGTAGTAGTAGTAGTAATAGTAGTAGTAGTAGTAATAGTAGTGGTGGTAGTAGTAGTAGTAGTAGTAATAGTAGTAGTAGTAGTAATAGTAGTAGTAGTAGTAATAGTAGTGGTGGTAGTAGTAGTAGTAGTAGTAGTAGTAGTGATGTTTGACCCTTTCTGTATGTAACATAAAAATATGTCAAATAGAGATAATTATTGAATAATTTTTAAAATTCAATGACCTACAGAAATAACTCCACTAGACCAATGGCGCAAATTTAAATAAGGTAAGGGGTGGTGTATTGAATGATGCATGCAAAAAATTCTTAATGAATTGAAATTTCAATGGAAAAAATAAACAAAACCTAGCAGTAATTCAGAGAGATTCTCAAAGAAAAAAAAGGATAATTTCAAGAAATAAAGAACTCATCATTATTTTATTTCCATTTTCCATGCTGGCATGAATTGAATGAGTTATTACTGTCCGAGGCAACTCATTCAAAGTTAATGCCCTTCTAGACAGGTCAGGTGACCATATCTTACTTGTATATTTCATGTGGCATGTTCTCTATGGCTTGCTGCCCTTCCTAACATCAAATCATTTACAGGGTGTACTGGGTGCATTTTATTGGGGCACCAGTACTAGAAAGGCTGGCATGTCCTCAAGAAGACTAAAAAGTCGTCTGTACTTTACATTATCTCTATTTGTTCACCAACCACTTTACAGAGCATATCGGGTGCATTTTGTCTTAGTTCCAGCTCCAGAGAAGCTGCCTTGTCCTCTACAAAACAAAAGCCTCCCATTTAGGTTGTCTCTGTTTGTTCAAGACAAGCAAGGCCACGAAAGGGAATAAAAGAATGAATTTAACTGTGACGGGTGAGACAGAGCAAGTAGAATAGTAGGGTAGGGAGTAAGATAATGACAAAAGAAAGAGTAATGGAAGTAGGGGAAAGTGATGTAAGTCACCAATTAGTAGAGTGATCTAGGCCAACAAAGAGTGATATGAACAGGAGTAATGAGAGAGAGGAGGGGTTAACATTGAGTAGATTGATCTATGTCAATAATGAGTTGAGAAGTTGAAGGATAGCAATGAAGATGAGTGATGGTAAAAGAGAATGGTGGGGATAAATGATGAGTGATATGAGGGAGAGAGAGTGATGGCTAACCATTCCACATCAAGCAGGTATTATGATAGGAAAAATGTAGTGTGATCAAGGATGATGACAGAGAGAGGTTGCATATAGACAGGTTCAGAGCCATCTAGCATTACACAGGTAGTGTGATTCAATGAATGCAACAGTTAGTGTGTGCTAGTTAAGAGAGTAACAAAGAGGGTAGTAGATGGAAAATTAACAGGAATATAATATAATGGACAGGAGATCCCAAAGTAGAAAAAAATACATCCTAATCTCCATCACCACTACCACCATTTTAATATGTTTTTTCCATGTTTCCATGGCTGGGCAAGTTTTCTTCAGCCTTACATGTTGCCACTAATTGTGGTTCTTTATCATCTCCTTTATAGGGTTCAGCTTCTTGAGATTGGTCTTCACCACTTCATCTCCCATGTCTTCCTAGGTGTCCCTCTTCCACAGGTCCCATCCCCTTTCAGCATTTGGTACTACTTCATACTATTAGCATCATACACATGCATTACATGTTTGTACCAGTACAATCCTCTCTCTTATTCACCACACCTGATTCTTCATATATCAATCTTTCCAGTTAACTCATTTGTGCTTTACTCTTCATAGACTTTAACATTACAAATCCAACTGAATTTGCTTGCTTCATTTCTTTCTAGCTGTTGAAAATCTTCCATATTCAAAACTTATATCTTGCTATCATGCAGTCATGCAGTTTGTAGCCAAGTATTTCACAGTTTGCCCTTTACACTGTGAGAGAAACCTGAGAATTCAAAGGAATTTATTTCAAGTATATTCTTACAGCTAACTTTAGTGCATCTGCAAATACAAAGTCTAAATTCTCTGTCAGCCTGCTTGTGACACCAATACACCTCATGTATACTGATAGTTGAAACTATGAATTAGATTTTCTTAATATTTTAGATCAGATTAGAGTTTTAGGCTAAATTTTAGGGATCAACTATTACACAATACTACTTTTGGAGTACAGAAATTCACATATAATCTAAAGTACTGTATAAGTAATAAAATGTCAAATGATCTCTTAAATGAATAAAGGTGGGGAAAACAATACATTACAGTAATAGTACCAATAATTATCACATTACAGTAATAGTACCAATAATTATCGCATAAAACAAAATACACCCTACTAAGAACACATTGCCCTATAGCTCTTATGAATATTTACACTTGCTGTTTCATTTGTATCCATTATACTTGATCTTCCTGCATTAAAGTCACAAAGTATTGTATATCAGTCATGAATTTTTATTTCTAATAAGGTAATTTAGTGCAGTTTCAAACTTAAAATATCACCAGTGAATGAAGATGATTTCAAAAGCTTTATTTATGTATACAGGACTGAATTAGAAATATAATAGGACTTGATATTACAATTAAATGATAATTCTTCCTCACACAATAGTTTATTGGAATCCTGCATTCGGAGATAAGGTAATTATAATGAATGATACATATATGTATAATGCACAATATTATACATATAAATACATATGGTCTAGGTTATATAAGAAATGATGGTGTGATGTATTTTGTATGATACTAACTATACCACAATAATTGTAATGCTTCTTTGATAATGAACCTGAATAATCCATAACACAATGTTTGTGTGAATTGTGCATTACTGGTACTTTATTTTATCGACCCCGTAAGGATGAAAGCAAAGTCAACCTCGGCGGGATTTGAACTCAGATCGTTAAGGGATGTAATAATGAATGAACATTTTATTTCTTTATTGTAACATTTATACACAGAATAATCCCTAGACCAACAGATGTTGAACTATTATCTGAGAAAAACTAAGGCTATCTTTTATATGAAATACATGGAAAATTCCATCATTTCAGCCCCTAACAAAAATGGGTTGACTTTTACATGAAATCTACTTTTATTTGAGTATATACAGCGGTCTATTCAAATCTGCTTTGATCAGTGGATAATAGTTTTTACATATGGGATTGATTTTGTAGCATGATTTGTTTTATCTATTATCATAACAGTCGTTTCATATCTTCCTTCATCCTTACTTTGTATTCAATTTTGACAAGCAACCTCCAAGTAATATAATAATGAATAAAGTGATAATTCATTGTATTTTATTAATTATTCCAATTGATATTCATTACCTTTCTTTTATTGCAGGTGAGTAAAAGATCATAACAATCTGTACTGCCACAGTAAAGAGTAAGTATATATTAAAAATACATATATTTATCTCCAGATGTTAATATTTTTTCACAATATTTACTCAAGCAGACTATCAAATCATTTGATCTTTGTAAACCTTTATAAATCAGAAGCTGGCAATATCCGTATCATACACAGTATAGGAAACTTAAAGCATATTTCTGCTTTGGTCAATACCAACAATGAGATATTAGATTTCAAAAGATGAAATGGAACAACTTTTAAATGTCTTATTAAAACTCTTAACAAGGTTTAGATTACCCACTTATTCCTGAGAGGGTCAAGAGTCCTCAAAAACCCCTTCCAGCAGGTCCTGTCAGAAGCAACTGTCTCTAACTGATCCGGCTGGATCCCCAAGCATGACCAGCCAAGCTCATGGATGTTATCCAACCATCTTTCTTGGGGTCTACCCCAGGGTCTCTTGGCGGTTGGTTTTGTCTGTAAAATCTGTATAGCGATTCTTTCCTGAGACATTCTAACCACATGCCCATGGCATCGAAGATGTGATCTCTCAATTCAGAGAAGTAGTGTCTCTACCTGGAGTGACTCTCTGATCTCCAAGTTGTTATGCACTTTATCAAGTAACATTAGTTTTAATAGTTAGTAGATTGGCAGACTTGTTAGAGAACCAGTCAAGTAGAATTCCTTGTAGTATTTAGTTACAATCTCTTTAAGTCCTGAGAAAAATCTCACTAAGATTGATAAAACCAGTACCAGTTGATCTAATTGAATTTTCCCTCTCACCAAATGTGGTCTTGTATTAGAGCTCAATATTAGAGCTCAATATTTGTCAATGAGCATTATATTGGCTAACAAAGTTGTAAACTTGTGTCAATGTTAAAAATCAATATTCATCAAAATAAAGGCAGTGAGCTGGTAGATGGGGTAGAATACCAGACTAAATGCCTTACAGTGCTAAAATCCTATCAGAGTCAACTTTACCTTGCAGTTTTTGTGTCCAAGTGCTAGCAGAATGCTGGAAGTGATTCACTGCCTTGTGTTAAGCAAAACAAAAAAAAAACACAAAAAACAATTAATATCTATCTTCGTTGGTAAACTAATTTAATCTTATGTATAGTGAAAATACATCAATATCTGTCTATCTTGTAATAAGAGTTGGGTACATGAAATGTCACTGAAACTAGTAGGCTGATGGTTATAAGACAATTCTGACTTATTAGTTTGATAATATTTGGAATACACAAAAATAAATAAACTTACAAAAAACATTTTATACATTTGCATTTTATCATGCCACCAACACTAGAGAGGTTATCATCCCATTGACAAAACTGAAGAGAGCTCTTGACCCCTTTTGGGCATGGTTTCTACTGTTGAAACCTAACGACTACAGAGTGTATTGGGTGCCCAAAATCATGGCATCAACACTAGAGAGGCTATCAGTTATTGAGTTGACAGAAGAGCATACTTGTCACATCTCCCTCAAACACTCCCAGGTTCTTAGAAGTCAAGGCCCATGTCCCACAGCTATGCATGTATCTCACAAACTACTCCTTACTCTGAGACAGAAGCTCCCCACATAATGTTAGCAGAGGAACTAACACCTTAGACCTCCACCTGTCTGTTCCCACTCTGGCTACCTCCCTTTCTATACATGAAAGTTTTGTTTTGTTTTATTTTCATCTTAATAGTCCAAAGACAGTGTTTGACTATTTTGTCAGACATTGTGACTGGATGAATTATAAGTACTGTCAGTAGGGGAATTATAAGTACTGTCAGTAGGGGTCAAAATTGAATAAGTCCATTTCAACGGCTGATAACCTTGAAGTTTTGTACTTGTTGCCACTATTACAATATCACCTGTGATGCACATGGCTCCACTCCTCATTTTGTTTTTGTTTAGTTAGCTATCCACCATGACATATCTCCTTTCATATCATGTGACTTTTGTCTCATTCTTTCGTCTTGTTGTCTTATAGGGTGGGGTGGGGGCTTTTTATCATGGTATCACTTTATTTTAAGGATTGGTTTGATGGATTTTATTGTAGCACCAGCACTACTTTTTTATGAAACTCAGGTGTTTGTTGTATCCTTGGCCAGGTTGAGGAGGAAATGATGGGGTGTACAAATGAAAAGGGGAGAGACTATATACTACTTGGTGGTGAAGGTGGTGGGGACATGCCAGAAAACGTGAGGAAACATCAGGTCATGGGCCTGCCATAAAGGAAATAAGTAGCATCTGGCATTATACTGTGGGATGTACTCAGCTTTCCATGACAGGGAAGGTGAGTTGGGGAATGTGAG
>OZ024743.1:284623513-284688513 GCA_964016885.1 Eledone cirrhosa | reverse complement strand
CTTTGTTCATTAATTCATCTCTTGAGCTGCAAACCTGCAAAACTTGTACCCCATTTAGATTTTCTCTACACATGGATCTGCAGAAAATCAATACATAAGTCTCATTAGTGTAAGATTGGACATCAAGGGCTACAAGCACTGTATTTATTTCTTAAGCTAAATGATAATAGTATATCATCTATATATTATCTCTATATATATATTGTGTGTGGGGAGGGGTAAAGTGTACAAAGAAAAGAGCACCTAGTATGTTATGTTGAGTATTTATTTTAGTAGCTTAGCAGCCAATGACTCCCATCATTATTATTTGAGCTTCCCAGACACTAGTCTTCAGATTTCCAAGGAAAATGAAGTATAAGATGCAATTGACCAGAAAGGAGCTTCTTTATTGGTCTCTTGATTTGAACTGGGAAAGGATAAAAGTTTGATGGTGAGGACAGTAGGAAACTAATTTGGATTTCTTGTGTGATATTGCAGATTGCTTTATGATGTGCAACTTCTTGGGCAAGCAGAATAGGCAATTATACAATCCTGAGTATTGTTTATATGTTTACTTAATTAGAAAGAGGTGAAGTGATTTTCATATTAAACTGCAGGACTTAGTGTCCGCATTTATGCTGCATGTTTATGTAAGTTAACATTACAGTGCAACCTCAGATTGCTTAGATAAAGAAAAGGTCCTGTTTCCTTGTTGTAATGATACATAATAATTGTTTCTACTTTTTGGCACAAGGCCAGCAATTACCTAGTCCATTACTGGTACTTTATTTTATCGACCCCGTAAGGATGAAAGGCAAAGTTAACCTCGGCAGGATTCGAACTCAGAATAGCAAGGGCCGTAACTCTGTGCGTCAAAGCATAGCGTCCGATCCTCTACCGATACTGCCAATCCACAGCCCTTATTATGTAATGATACATAATAATGATGATCATAGTCATCTTTATTTAACATCTGTTCTTCCTATACACAAGGGTTGGATGGGTAGTCACAGAAAAATCAATACCTAATTAGAGCTACTGAGCTACTGACCTCTCAGGTTGGCTGGGACCCACATCTTGCTTACATGCATTCCTGCACATTACAGAGCACACTAGGTGCAATTTATTGTAGCACCAGCACTAGAGAAGCTGTCATGTCTTTAACACAACTGAAGACTCATCTCAACTCTTTGTTTGGCAAGTTTTCTATGGCTGGATGCCCTTCCTATCTCCAGCCTCTTTTCAGTGTCTACTACATAACTTGTTGTGCCCTTGACACATGATTCCAACAAGCAGTGCTGTGTTCAAATGGCCCCATAAGTATAGCTAGGCAATAGACTGGCTTCATTAGATCTATTTGATATAACTGAGGAATCAAGAAGCAGAAAGTAACTCTATCCATTCTTTTCCACCGTCATCTAAACCAGTACCACTTCTGCCTAACATTTTAATGTACTTTTCTTTATCAATGCTGACATTGCTTGAACAGATATACAAGATTTCTCTTTCTTTGAAGCTTCCAAATTTATTATTAGAATAACTATCTACTCTTCTGCCCAGCCAGCTCTATTCTATCTACCACTTTTTGTCTCTCTCCTCAGTCTATGTTTATTGTCTTTGATGATTATTTGTGACTGCTTTTTTTATTCTCTGATAGAATGATTTTTGCCTACAATACACCAACATTTCATTTTTTTTTTTAAACTAAATTATCCTGCTTATATAAGCTAGCTTTAGTCTCTTCAAATTCTAGTGATCATTTGAGAAAATCAAATACCATTCTCAGATTTCACTGTCTCTCCTACTTTTAAAATTAATTAAATCTTTTAATAGCTGTTGAATGTGTTTAAATAACATTTATAATGCTCTGGTGTATGTGTAATATCAGTGTGGATGAATGACATAGTATAAGCATGCTGAGAGAATAACTTTATATAAGAAAAATCTGATGTAGTGTGCAAGAGAGAAGACTGCGATGGTATGGATGTGTGATGTGTAAGGAAAATAACAGTTATATAATGAAGTGCAGAGAAATCACTGTGGATGGGAGTCATGGAAGAGGTAGACCTAAGAAGACATGGAATGAAGTGGTGAAATTTGACCATAGGCAACTAAATCTCACTACAGATGACAAATGACCATGAGGACTGATGACATGTAGTGCTGGGGAACACTTACCAGCTTAAAATTGTGATTGGACCCATTCATGCACTTCCTCCCGCACCACTCCCTAGTAACAATTTCCCCCACTGTACCCACCCCACAGGATCAACCCCTTACCCACCACATGTAAATCCTAACACACCAACCATAACCCCTTACAAGCTGTTTACATCATCAGATTACCCTCCAGCTCTAACCAAGATCAGCGCTCCCTTCCCTCTCACCATCCTCTCAAATTCCACCACACTTGCCCATTACATACTTTTTCATCGTTCCTCTTCCCATATTTCTCTCTTGAACCCCTCAATGCCTATCATACACCCATGAAACTATATGTCATCTCCTCTGCCTATTGACACCTATGATATACTTATATTTCTTACCTCCTCCATCCCATTATACTCCCCCCCCCTCTTATAGGGTAGTGAGAACCCTTCAGTCAAAACACAACAAATTCTCTAGTGTTGGTGCTGCGAAAAATGCATCCAGTACACCTCTTAAAGTGGTTGGTGATAGGAAGGTCATCCAGCTGTAGAAACCAAGCCCAAAAGAGCTGATGCTTTCAATTGTGTCAAGGGCACACAGAGTAAAGTGGTTGATGATAGGAAGGTCATCAAGCCACAGAAAAGTTGCTAAACAAAGGGTTGAGAGGACTCTTCAGTTGTGTTAAAGACATGGCAATGTCTCTAGTGCTAGAGCCACGATAATAAAATACACCTGACCAACTCTTCATAGGAGGCAAAATAGATTTTAAATGATGATGATGATGATGATGATGATGATGATTATGAATGTCTAGCATTGATAATGATCAGAATATAAAAATGAAAATTTCATTTGCTTGCTTACTTTTGATTAAAGCAAACACATTTACAAATTGATCCAACAGAGTTCCATTGATCAGATGAAGATCATTATTATAATAATCAACACTGGGAAATAAAATTACGCTAATTATAGCTGAAACGATTTTGGCATGTATACAATTGGAGAACTGGATTTATGAGCATATGTTAAGATAGCTTTCTCCTTGTTTCTTATCTAAGAAACTTTATATTAACCATTCTATATATGGCCATAATTAGCATAAAGTCATTAAAATGTATATAGCTTTGCACCAGTTGCCAAAATCAGGTCAGAGAGAACTGAAGCATAAACTGCTTATGGTATTGTATGTATGAAGGGGTCATTGTATATCATCCTCTCCTGCACACATACACACACATACAGCTCTCTCAACAAGAAAGGGATATTTATAGAAGGACTGCAGCAATTATAAATTGACAAAGAATTGTTGCATCCTTTGTTTTGGGCTTCAGAAGCTTCCAGACAAATCTATAAAGTAGATCAGAATCATGATTATCATGTTGCCACAACTGGTGCAGCTAGTCATTCAGGTGCCACTCTAGATGCTTTTGCAGTCAATCCTCACCACTGATCTCTAGTCTCTGTCATACATAGAAGGGTCTCTGTGTTGTGGCCAGTTTAGTTTATGATATTGTCGGACCAGGATTTTCTTTGTTAAAATGAATGTAAATATCAAATATAATGGTTGGTGTTATCCTGGCAAGCATTACTTCAATCAATAACTCAGTGAAGTTATATAATCATCATCATCATTTAACATCCATTTTTCCACGCTAGTATGGGTTAGATGAGTTGTCCTGTTGTGAGATAAGCCAGGTCAGGTGACCATGTCTTGCTCAAATAGAAATGATTTTGGCTTGCTTTCTACAACTGGAGGCCCTTCCTAATGCCAAACACATTTACAGTGAGTACTGGGTGCTTTTTGTCATGACACCTACACGACCACTTTACAGTGATGGCTTGGTGCTTTTTGTTGTGATACCTACACAACCACTTTACAGAGTATATATATATAAATATACATTTAGCAAGAATCGCATTTACACTCTGTAAATACACTACGTAAAATGAGCAAACAGCATCACTAGTTTCAGAATAACTAACACAGGAATATTATTGGCATGGACAGCAGGATGACAACTCTTGTAGAGTAAAAGGGGTTCTGTTTAAGAAAAAATAGTATCATATAGTATCAGCAAGATTTTCAAAATAAATAATTTTTAAAAAGTTATCCAATAAATAATGCCTTCAGCCTCTACTTTTTGATAGTCATTAATAGAATTATCAAACTACCATTCCTATGTATGAACAGCTTTACAGTAAATGGCAATAATGAGGATTTCAATTTTTAATAATAAATTATGAGTAGAAACGAAGATTTTGATTTTGAATTTCAATTCTCTCCCTTGTATTGAATATGTACAGAATTACGTTCTCTTTTTCCTTTCATTTTGCTTCAATTTTCATGTTATTTTTTTGTTGCTTTATTTATTGACCCCATAAGGATGAAAGGCAAAACTAACCTCGGCAGGATTTGAACTCAGAATGTAAAGGGCCGTATATTAGGTCATATTCACCTAAATTGACATTAGTATAAGGTCGGTATTTATTTTATCAGTTTCAGAGATAAAATTCAATTATTGCCTGACCCAAACTCAGAATATAACGTAATGGTATTCAAAATACTATAAGACATTTAATCGAATGCAGTAATACTTTTGTCACTCCATTGCCTGATGATGATGCTAAGAAAGCTGCCAAAGATAAGGAAACTAGCTATTACTAAAATATCAAATGCAATTTCCTTATAATGAAACCATATTATTTCTAAATTTATAATGAACACCACAGAAAGTCCTAGAAGGTCACATGCACTTCATATATTATAGAAGCCTATTTTATATGACAAGATTTGAAGATTTATAAGTTTGATTCATTACAAACAATTATGTACTGTATATACTCGAATATAAGCCAATATGAATATATGCCCACTCCTCTATTTTATGCCTGAGAAATGGGCAAAAATCCAAACCTTATTTATGTAGAATTTCAAGTTGGTGAAAAATCCTCAAAATATTGACCCCGAATATAAGCCACACACCCCACTCCACACCCCTCTACCATTGATTTTTGGTCACATATTCCTTAGTTTGTATTCAAGTATATACAGTACTTAAAACCAAACTTAATAACTGAGATAAAATGACAACAAAAGATAAAAAATATAAAGTAAATAAAATGGAATATAACAAAAATTAATTATTGTATTAGATGTAGTTGATACTTTCTTGGAAGAGATATCGCAAGAAAATCTGTATCAGACCTGATGTTGATTAATTTCAGCCAATACAAATTAACAAAACCCAAGAGATCAAATAGTTAACATTTTAAAGAACTTAACCTTTAGATAAACTGGACATCCTAGTGTTTTAATCTACTTTGTTTTAATCTACTTTGGTTTAATATTCAACTACTTACAATGGAAGTTATGTATGTTGTAAATGGTATTTACATGGTAATATAAGCAAATTATTCAACTGTTTCATCATTGTATCAAATTTCTTCCCCATCTCCAGCTGTTTATATATATATATAAACAGCTGGAGATGGGGAAGAAATTTGATACAATGATGAAACAGTTGAATAATTTGCTTATATTACCATGTAAATACCATTTACAACATACATAACTTCCATTATATATATATATATATATATATATATATATATATATATATATATATATAAATACATATAAATTATAGTTCTCCAGATTTTAAAAAAAGGAGTTTAAGATCAGCTGCTTGTGGACACTTCTGAATGCTGATGACCTAAACGTGATAGCTCAAGTTGCTGAACAATTAAGGAAGAAATTCCAAATGAGAAAGCAAAACCAAGAATCAATCAGTCTTAAAACAAAGCTAATAAAGAAAACAGCTTTAGTTAGCAAGAAAGAAAACATGACTCTACTGCCATCTTAGAAGTGGTCATACTTGATATACAGAAAAAGAGTAGGTGGGAATGCCATACAGTATATCCAATATAAATTCTGGGTGCACAAGTGATGCAGAGAAGAACTTTGTAGTAGATGTACAAGTAAAAGAATATATGTATGCCTTCTCTATTCTGTCTGCCAGGGCCATGAGGCGGCCAGCGTGTGGGACCCCATTTGTTCATAATAGTGAGAGATGGGGAGGGCGAGAGAGATTGAGGCAATGACAGTGGGAGTTCAGCTCCTCTGTGTTTGGACCTGGTGTACATGTGTATGTATTTTTACACTATCGACCCTTTCAATACTCTTAAACCTATTGTCTATTGACTGACTATCCCTTATAAACTTTTAAAATTTAACAGCATATATGTATGCATGTATGGATGGATGAGTGTATGTATGTAAATATCTATCTATCTGAGAAAAAAATAAAATAAAAATAGTATAAGAAGAATCAGATGTGTGCAAATGAGAAGTATAGACATGATAAAAATAGAGCATAATTATTAGGTAAAGAAGTACTAAATGATTGAAGTAAAAAGAATCTGTTGAAGAGGAAGACAGAGGAAAGTTTGGAAAAAAGAGATGGAAGTTGTAAGAGCACACATAAAAGAAATTATTTCAAAAGCTTCCTCAGAAATAGTGGACAGCTTCCATTACCAAAGAGACAAAATTTAGCAGTAGTAGGGGGTTTCTAAAAGCATAGTAGCTAGCGTAATAATTGGTTCTACTTTTACACAAGGCCAGCAATTATCCCAATGCATTACTGGTGCTTTATTTTATCAACCTCGAAAGAATGAAAGGCAAAGTTAACCTTGGCGGAATTTGAACTCAGATCATAAAGGGCCATAACTCTATGATGCAAAGCATGGCAGTTCGACCCTCTACCAATGGAGTGGTAAAAGCTCAGAGAGCTCTTGTATTTTCTGGCAACAAAGGGATTCTCTCTCTCAGAGTAAGGAGCAGATTATATGATGCTTGTATAGTAGCAAAATGCTTGAAAAAAATGAAGTCAGTATGCCTCACTGGATGCGTAATGCTAGCCTGCATGAACGATGGAGTACAAAGGAGTTGAGGAAAAAAAAAAAAAAAACTATAAGAAACAGATATTGTGTGCAAGTGGGAAGACAGGGTTAGTATAGACAGATGATAAAAATTAGAGGATGATTGTTGAGTAAAGAAGTACTAAGTGATCGAAGTGGAAAAAACCTGTGGAAGGGGAAGACAGAGGTAGGTATGGAAAGAAGAGATGAAAGATGATCTAAGGAGACTGAACGTCATGAAAAAGATAACTAGTAGCAAGATGGTGTATTGGAAAAAAGCCACCCAACCCAAGCTAGCATGAAAAAAAAAAAACAGCTATAAAATGATGATGCTGACGGTGTGTGTGTGTGTGTGTGTGTGTGTGTGTGTGTGTGTGTGTGTGTGCGTGTGCGTGCGCGCGTGGGCACATGTGCTTGAACATGTTGGTGCCTACATTTACATCTTGTAATTCAGCAGTTTAACAAAAAGAAATTGATAAAATAAGTTCCACACTTGAATCAATATGATAGACTAAATCCCTTTAAGGCAGTGCCCCAGTATGGCCAGTTATATGACTGAGATCAGTAAAAGAATATATGTATGGATTGATTAGTGTATGTATCTTTCTCTCGCTCTCTATCTATATATCTATATATGTGTGTGTGTGATTGTAAACACCTGACCATTTTTTGCAGACTTCACCATCCTTTAACAGAGCATGTTAATACAATCATTTAATGAAAACCCTTTGTTTGCTTAGAATAAATGAACCTTGAAAATTAGGAGTGCCTGCTTTTGTATCATTCTGTATCACTATGTATTTTTCTCTAAATATAGTTTTTTCAAAGAATCCCCATTCTTTAAATCCATCAACCAATGACCTCCACCCATCCCAATCACCACCTTCCCCTACCACCAGATAATGTATAAATATCCCCATATCACATTGACAGTTGGCTTTCCTGATGATTTCCTTCGAATGAAACAGTTCTAGTCCTGTAGAAGCCATTTCTATATTAAAAATTTATACTCTGCTATGTATTGAGTACCTTACTTACTGTGGGTACTCCTGATTAAACCCGGGATACACACGTGTGTGTATAGGGGATGGTTTATAAATTCCCATCCTACTGCTATAGTAGTGGCACCATTTACCTGCACCTTACCCCATCCTAAATTACACTGACATTCTGTCCTGAATGTTTATAGCATTACTTCAAAAACTAGGATGTAGAAAAGAGTTTTGAGGATAACCTACTCAAACTCTAAATTCCTAACTGATTGAGCTGGCAACAGATCATGACTATAAGAATACTTGGTTATGAAAAAATATATATATATATATGAAAATGAAATTACTTTTTTTATAGCAGTTTTCTCTCCTGAAAAGTACTATTTTGTTTCATACCCTTGTATAAAATTTATCTTGCCTGCATTACTTTTACTATAACTTCTTTCACGCCATTATATTTTGGTTCATTAATTTACAGCAATCTGGCTTTATCATGAACTTTGTAGTAGCTAACAATGCTGCTGCAATGCAGTATTGTTATTCTTATCAACAGATAAAACCTTCCCACATATTCTGATTAGTTAATCCTTTTGATATCAATCCACCTGATATTATCTTTACAAAATATGATGGATCGGTTTTAATATAAATCTCAAACAAATAGCTCAGTATACTGTAAATTTTCAGATAGAATATATCATGGTGGTGTCCATTGATATAAATAGTTATAGATAGTTTATTAAACCACTCAAAAGTTTTCATTATATTGCAAATTAATTGAAATGCTTAAGGAATACTTGTTAGAATCATAGGCATCAAAGAGTTAAGAAAGTGAGTAAAGAGTATGGCGAAATCCCATTCTGATGCTTTCTTGGAAGTCCTTCAGTTTAGTATATCTTCTTAATTGCTTAACATACTATCTTTTCTTTGATATCAACAGCTGTTAGTTCCACTGGGTCTCTAACTTTTGTGACAAAGATACACTTTTCATTACTAAGATCTTCATTCATTATGAGATAATTTCACATTTTAAATATATATTTATAATAAGTAATTTAATTAGTTTGTTTTCATATTTAAGATTTAAAATTCAACTAGGCAACAACAGTTAAAGAAGCAATTACTGATATTAATTACTCAAATTTTGATCTATGAACTGCATTCTTATCTATGGTCAGTATTTTGTTGCTTCTCTAGACAGACAATTCATTCAGCATTGCCTCATTTTATTAGAATCTTGTATCTTATCTAAAGAAAAATTGATTTTTCATCTACTTAAAACTGCAACTAAATACTTTGTGGTTTGCAAAAGGATTAATTAACTAAAGGATTATGTGAGACAAGTATCCTAATGGATTGTGGTGAGAGTAAGGGTCTTGATACAACAGACACACACTATCTTATCAGGTATCTTTTATCTCTGTATCTTTAAAGGATCAACTGTTTGCTTCCAATGAAACAAGATTATTTCAGTAAATCACGGCCCCTTTTCCAGTCTGTTGTAAATGTAAATATGGAACACTAAACAAATTTACATAACATCTTATCACTGGTGCTGTTAATGTTCACTGTTGTTATATGAACTATCAAGAACAAATAACAAAAATACATGTAGTATTGTAAAATAAATGTAAAAACATCTAATGAGAAGGAGAAAGGCTGTAATAGATTTATCGAATTACTTTAGTTTATTTAACTGTTGTAAAAATAATATTGACAAGGATTGAAATTAAACATAGCCTTCATTATTTCACATTGCAGGTTGCTCTGTTCTATTATTGATATAAGTAATTGATTTTCTTTCATTTATATTTCGACTTTCATCATCTTTTTGTTCAGTTTACATCAGTTCTTTCAGCATTTATGGGTTGGACAGATATGTATTTCTTGGAATAGATATATTAGTGACTCAATAACCTCAATTTTCCATCAGTTGCCAAGGAGTACTTTTACAATATGTTAGAAAATATGTTTTTAAGGGTGTTTCAGTGTTTCTGTAACTCAGAGATGAATTATTGGGATATTGGCTTGAGGTGTATCATGGATATTAATACAACCAGTGAGATAAATACATTCTCCAGAAGCTAATCAGAGTTAACTCAGTAAACTAATAAGACATCATTTATACAGTGTTCTTGTTACTCATACTGATGAACTATGCAATTCCCTCAGTATAATAATTATATACAGCTATGTACTCTGTATCAGATGCATAAAAACCTTTGTTGAAATGCAATTCAGTACTATCCAATACAGTTAAACATGTTGGCTAATACAGAAAAAAGATTAAAATACCTTACCCATGAGCACAACATAATGCTTGTGAAAGATTTAAACATGTAAACTTTATGCTTTAAGGCAATGATTCCCCAACCTATTTTGCTGTGTTTAAAAAATCACAGAACCAATAACTAATTTTGTTACCATATTTATAATGAAAGACACTGCTTGTGATTTTTAAATAATTTTGAAGATAATGAAAAATCTAAACACTTTATTAATAATTGTTTCTACTTTTGGCACAAGGCCAGCAATTACCCAGTGTATTACTGGTACTTTATTTTATCGACCCCGTAAGGATGAAAGGCAAAGTTAACCTCGGCGGGATTTGAACTCAGAATGACAAGGGCCGTAACTCTATGCATCAAAAGGATTAAGCTAGTGTTTGGGACATAACTTAACAAATTATGATGGAGGGTTTTTAGATAAATATAAACACTTGAAAATAAGCAGCTTTGTATTACAAAACCAGGGGCAGTTTCAAACTATTTGGTATCAAAAGGCCTAAATGAAACAAAAATTGTTTTAGAGTAAGAATTTATTCATATAAAAAATTTTTTACTAACTTATCACACAGCTCCCATGAATTTTGGAAACATTTTTTCATGCTCAAAGTTGCTGAAGCATGGAACAAACTGCCTTCATCAGTTGTTAGCTGCCAGGACACTGCATCCTTTAAAACCTCCATGCTTCCTGAAATTCGCCAACATTGCACCTGATATTTCCCTTCCATACACATGCACACATGTATCTGTGTGTATCTCATGACTTGTGCACTGTTCACTTTCCTGACATTTGTACATTATTCTATGTACTATACATGCACCTTTGATGAGTTATAGTACACCTGAGCACTGTACACAATAATTTCATTATTATTATTATTATAAACCCAGAATTTTTTTCTAGAACCCACTTTGGGAAACACTGTTAAAAGAAAATGTAGTGTTTGAGTAAGAATCATAATTCTTGTTTCAAATACTAGCTTACTTCATCTATAACTCCCCCAACTCCCATCACTACTCAATACTGCTTCCTAATTATCGTTTTTGTGTCTTCTTAAATACCAAAGTTAATGACATCTCTAGTTAGATATTTTAAGGCCTATTAAAACCGACTCATTCATTCTAACCATAATTAGTTGAATTACTTTGCTCAAGGAGACATGAGTACATGTGAGTTACAAAATAACTTGTGTCTTATAAGTTGACACTTTAACTACCTCTTCCTCCTTAAATGCTGCTTCTTATTAATATATACTGCTGAGAAGAATGCATGAGTACTTTGGTTGGATTGAATGTCTGTTGAGTCACTCAGCATCAGCTGGAAGAAGCATCAAATATGTCACTTGCACAGATCATAACCACTACTAATATACTAATATATGCAGTCTGACTGAGACACCATTCACAGAGACAGGCAGACACATACATACTTACAAACACAAAGAAAAGGAGAAAAAAATGATGCACTGGTATAGCAGAGGATAATGAGCAATGCACTGTTTCGTTTTTGCATCCTTGTGTAAAAAGGTAACATGGAATGCTAATATGATATTTTTACTGTCAAAACCATCAGAAAAGTGACTCATGATCAGGAGACTGGAATGACATTAACATGCAACATCAATAATAACCACACATACAATATGCAGAACAATCTGCAGGTGGAAGTAAAATGGAAATCTGAGGAATTTTTTCTCAGTTATTCTAAGTTTTGAAGCCAAAAAAAAAGAAGATAAATGAATAAATAAAAATAAATAATAATACCAATAAATAAATAAATGCTGACAAAAGAAAACAAAAGCTTACTTGCTAGAAATAGTACAATTTTAAGCTAAATTGCCAGTAATATTTATTTTTAGTCAACTATGTCCCAAGTTTGTGTTCCACCAGAGTTGTCTTAGCCTTTCATCTTTCAGCAATCAATAAGACAAGAATACACAGTAATACACTGGAGTTGATTCAATCAACATAAAAGTGAAGTGATTAACTGAGAAAATTACTGAACAACCTACACATGGATTTTTAGTTCAAATTTAGTGTGGGTAATTTTGTGTTTTGGGGAATGATTCTTTTATCTATATACTTCAATTCACCAAGCTTTTGGGAATATATACTATATCTAAGAGAATTGTATTCAAATTACACCCCTCTCTGGATAGGGAACTAGTCCATTGCTCATCGCTTCACACCATGAAACTGGAGTTAAACTGTGGATTTCAAGCATTTCTTGAGGCGCCTCAAGAAATGGTTGAAATCCAGTTTATGTTTCTTCTACAGAAACTGGAATTATGCCAGTGTCTCTTCTTGTCACACATATAGTTTCACAATCCCAGGCCCTGCACTAACTACTACATCCAGTCCTTCCTTCTCTCCAGAATGTTAGCTCTGCGGAATTCCCTCCCTGCACTTGTTTTTCCAGCAGTTGTCGACTTGCAACAGTTCAAGAGGAGCGTTACCCACAGCGACCTCATTATTTTGGTAGGGTCTGCAAACGTCACATCTCCTTCCTCCAGACTAGTTCAATAAAAAAAGAAACTCTTAGTCTGAGAAGGGAGGAAGGAGCATAGTCTGGAAATATTTAATGATAAAATAAATCAATCAATTATATGTTTCTTCTATAGCACCTGAGCACTGTACACAATAATTTTCATTATTATTACAGGGAAATTCTGTTATAAATTGTCAAGAAGGCTGAGGGTGTCTTAGCGTCACTCAGCAAGACCTTTGTCAGCCGCTCTCCAGCTATCTATTTAAGGCTGTACATGGTTATGGTGCGGCCACACTTAGAATTTGCATCACCAGTCTGGAACCCATATCTTGCTCAGATCATTGACCGCCTGGAAACTGTTCAGAGACGTGCAACCAAGCGAATACCCTCCATCAGGCATCTACCATACTCTGAACACCTTGCATACATTGAAACTCCGACACCTGGCAACTGACTTGGTAAACACCCTCAAAATTGTTAACCATCTTGCCAACAACAACCCTGAGTACCTTTTTGATTTCCATGTGTCTAACACACGTGGACATGCCCACAAAGTCAGAAAACAGCACAGTTCCCATGACTTTCGGAAACATTTTTTCACGCTCAGAGTTGCTGAAGCATGGAACAAACTACCTGCATCAGTTGTTAGCTGTCGAGACACTGCATCCTTTAAAACCTCCATGCTTCCCGAAATTCGCCAAAATTACACCTGATGTCCCCCTTCCATACACATGAACACACATGTATATCGTGACTCATACACTATTCACTTCCCTGACATTTGTGTATTATTCTATGTACTATACATGCACCTTTGACGAGTTGTAGTGCACCTGAGCACTTTACACAATAATTTCATTATTATTATAACGAATTTCATGGGGTATAAAAAAAATTCGCTGTAACGAAAAATTCTTTATAACAAGATTGACTAAAACAAATCGAGTGTTTGTTTGTTATTACTGTGGGTATTGAAAAAAAATCGTTATACTGAAAAATTTGTTATAATGGTGTTCACTATAACAGAATTTTACCTGTATATCAAAATAACTGATGAGTATTGAAGTACTGGTTCGTAAGTAATAAGTTCATATCAATTGTAATCTATTTGTTTCTAAGGAAAATTATTTCTACATTATTTGATTGACCTAACTGGAAAATAGTTACTGAGATTAGCTAATGAAGGATCCTTTACTGGTTACTTAATTAGTTAATAATTGTTTCTACTTTTGGCATAAGGCCAGCAATTATACCAGTGCATTACTGGTACTTTATTTTATCGACCCCGTAAGGATGAAAGGCAAAGTTAACCTCGGCGGGATTTGAACTTAGATCATAAAGGGAGGTAACTCTATGCTTCAAAGCATGGCGTCCGACCCTTACCGATACTGCCAATCCACCGTTAATAATAACATCTAATGTAGTCCAAGATACACTGTCTGAAAAAAAGATGGCCTGGTCAGGACTGGAACACTTTTGTTCTATCAAAGCTGATCACTGGCTAAAAAACAAAATAGTTACTAGGAATCACATGCAGCAGAGTACATCCCAATGTGAAATTCATAGCTCATCTACTTTAAATGCTAACTTTGAGTATCTATGAGGACTGATATAAAATATGTAGAAAAAAAGGCAACTAGGATAGCTGGGCTAGGTTACTGGAACTAATATTCAACTTGAATAGAATTGTGAAATTTCTAAAGGAACCTATCATAAAAAGGGATTATGAAAAGTGTTTAGTGTGGAGTTTAGGAAATGTGCTTTATTTGTGTGGTATGAGGAGGATGAGAGATAAATATATCTACTGAAGAAATTTCTTCATTATATTGTTAAAGTTACATTTGTTAGATCTGATTGCAAGTACTATAGATATATAGTAAGATCCTGATAAGGAAATTGCAGTGGTTTCATTAAAGGTGGGGTGGCAGATTGAACCATTTTATTTCACCAATACCTTGCACCTGTAAATATAGTCAAACTATAAAGCTTAGCAAAGGATGATCTCAACTTTCTCTTGATATATTAACTAAAAGAGATGAAACCTTCAATAAAAACTCAAACAGAATTACAAAGCATTTTTGTTCCATATCATTTTTTTTAAATTAGCTAATTAAACAGAAACACCATGATTAAGTGATTATAATATCTATATTATTTATAGCAAGTCAACATTTAAAATGGAGCACAATGGTTGTTTGAATTTATCTCAATATATAACTGGTACTTATTTCATAAGTTGTTAGCTGCCGAGACACTGCATCCTTTAAAACCCTCATGCTTCCCGAAATTCGCCAAAACTACACCTGATGTACTCCTTCCATACACATGCACACATGTGTATATCATGACTGTTCATTTTCCTGACGTTTGTACATTACCCTATGTACTATACATACACTTTTTGATGAGTTGTAGTGCACCTGAGCACTGTACACAATATTTTCATTATTATTAATAAACTTGAAATTATGAAAAGCAAAGCTGATCCTAGTAATGTTTCAGCACAAAATAGAGGCAATACTAACTACTGTAGTGGATTTACTACCAACAATATTGTAAATTTCATATGCAGACACAAGGTTTTACATCGACAGAGGAAAAAAAAAGGGGGGGGGGGGGGGTAGACTGCATGAAATTTGTCTTTTTAATGAACTTTTGCAATATGAGTGAAATAAAAAAAAACTGAGTTTGCCAGAAACTGTGGTCTATGTCAGCAGACACTATAAAATATTTTTTTTAATTCTTTTTTTTTTTTTAAATAAATTCTGACATCTTTTACAGACAACATATATCTTTATTCCAGTCGTAAAGTAAGTACTAACACAGTTGATGCAATGAGCCAAGAAATTACAATTAATTAGAATTATACCCTAAATGAAAAAAAATCATTATTTTAATGACTAATTGTGATCAAGAAAGGCAAGGGAAACAACTCATAAATTTAAATTAATTAGATATAGAATGTATTTAATAAAATTGCTTACTACATCAAGTATGTTAGTGCCCACTTTACTATTAATATGCAACAGGCATCCCTGTCATCCCATCCTATGGCTCATGTTGTTTAGCCACAATTCAAACTTGATCTATGTTTAAAAGCATTCTCACTATGACCAACCCATTGTTTTGTATATCCAGAACACTGATGAATGTCCTTTTTTTTCTTTAAAATGATATTGGTAGAGTATTATTTGAGGAAAATGTGGCTTCTATTTTAGCAGATTGAGTGACTGCATAGAGGCTTCCTTGTTGGCAAATGTCAAAGAATAATGATAAATTTCTAGCAACTCACTTTTATCTTGTCATTACCGCTTTTACAAAACATATGAACACCACTATGCATTTTTCTTTTCAAATAGGGTTAATCACTATTAGTAGATACAAGATACAGACACTTGGTATAAAAATCAATAATGAAGCTTCTATATAGTTATTTGATCTGCTAAATCTAGCTGTCAAATTTCCACCAATAAATTCTCTATCAACTTTAAAATGAAGAGCATATGTTGAAAGGATAGCCATGACAGAAAGCTAATCAAACTCTTAATTAATTACCACCACAGAACTGACCGAAATTGCTCAACAAACAAAATTAATAATAATAATTGTTTCTACTTTAGGCACAAGGCCAGCAATTACCCAGTACATTACTGGTACTTTATTTTATCGACCTCGTAATGATGAAAGGCAAAGTTAACCTCGGCGGGTTTTGAACTCAGACTGTAAAGGGACGTAACTATGCTAGAAAGCATGGCGTCCAACCCTCTACCAATACTGCCAATTCACCGCCCTTATTAAATTAATAATAATAGTAATAATGTCTAACCTATTTTTTTTAAAACAGAAATATTTTCTTGAAAGGTTTGGGAGATAAGAACAGTCGATTAAAATTAATCCTAGGATATTACTGATACTTATTTTATTGATCCTTGAAGGATGAAAGGCAAAATCAACCCTAGACTTTTTGAACTCAGAAAGCAAAGGGACAACCAGCCAGTATTTAGTTTTGCTTCATTACATTGTGAATTCAAATCATGCCAGGATTAACTTTTCCTGACATCTTTTAAGGGTCAATAAAATAAGTATTAGTCAAATACTGCAATTGATTAAATCAGCTATACCCTTCTCCCAAGGGTCGGATGCCATGCCTTGCAGCATGGAGTGACAGCCCTTTACGGTCTGAGTCCAAATCCTGCCGAGGTTAACATTATCTTTTTATCCTTACAGGGTTGATAAAATAAAGTACCAGTAATGCACTGGGGTAATTGCTGGCCTTGTGCCAAAAGTACAAACAATTATTATTAGGGTACTTCAAGATGTGGAAATGGCAGTATCAATAAAGAATTGGTCAACATGCTTTGCAGCATAGAGTTACGCCCCTTTACATTCTGAGTTCAAATATCTCCATGGTTAGATTTGCCTTTCATCCATATGGGGCCCGATAAAATAAAGCACCAGTAATACACTGGGATCAATTTAATCAACTTTTCCCTCCCGCCAAAATTGTTGGCCTTGTACCTAAATCAGATATCAATATAAAATGAACCAAATTAATAAAAACTTTCAGTGGCAACATAATTACTTGACAAAATCGTTTGTAGGGTTTAATTTTATCACATTCCATTGGAATTAACTTTGCTATTCATCTAGTAGTGAAGGCCCTTGACTGAGTGGTTAGAGAATTGGATTCGCAATCATGAGGTTGTGAGTTTGATTCCTGGACCAGCTGATGGGTTCTGTCCTTGAGCAAGACACTTTATTTCACATTGTTCCTTCTGGCTGGATTTGCAACTGGTAGATATATTAGCAATTGGAAAGACCAATGGAAACATTGTTTCCTCAATCCAATTTGACAAGGTATGGGATCTTGTCGATCGACTGTTGATCGATTCATCTAGTCAGAGCTATTAAAAAAATATCTTCAGCAATATACTGAGGATAATTAAGTCAATTATACCAGGTGGTCTAGCTAAGATAGTACTATTGCTTTGTTTCTAGTCAAATAAAAACAACCAAAGGCCTTAGAAATGATGAAGGGAAGGATTAATGGATGAAAGTTTGAAGCAGATTGGATTAGAGCCAATAAGTTCTAGGTAGCAGAAGCATAAAAGCATGGATGAGCAAGAATAATAAACGCCCAATATAACAGTCACATATGAGAAGGAGGTTATCAGTAGAATATTTGCCAATAAAGCAGAAGTTTATTTTTAATATTTGCAGATGGTAGACTGCTAGACGAAATGCTTTTTTGTATTTGGTTTCAAACCTTTACATGTTTGTTCAAATATTGCTAAAAATGGCTTTACTTCCTATCCTTTCGATGTAAAGTAAATACTAATATCAGTAATATGCTTGGGTTGATTCAGCTGACTATATTTTCCCTCTAAATAACTGTTTCTACTTTAGGCACAAGGCCAGCAATTACCCAGTGCATTACTGGTACTTTATTTTATCGACCCCGTAAGGATGAAAGGCAAAGTCAACCTCGGCGGGATTTGAACTCAGATCGTAAAGGGACGTAACTATGCAGGAAAGCATGGTGTCTGACCCTCTACCGATACTGCCACAATAACTTTACCTAAGAAGCATCTAATCAAAAGGAACAAATATTAATATAAACTTTAAACTAAAGAAAGAAAACAGTTTATCCATCTATGTTATCTATTTATCTAGCTACAATCAATCTTTCAATAATCAGTGTACTTGTGATATTTCCTAAAAATATCACCTGAAGTAGATAAAGCACATTCGAAGAATGATATGAATGAAAAAAGAAACAAAAATCAACAAAAATAAATAAAAAGGATTTCAATAAAGACATTGCTCAAAAGATTTCAGAGTTCTTTCCCTTAAGTAAAGTGGTTTCAAATTGAAAAACATGTCGGGCATACTCAAACATTAACGTCTTGGATAAAATAGTTAGTCTCATATCAAGTCATAAAAATTGTTGTTGGTATCTGGGACAAGGCACTAAAGTTTATTAGAGGTGTCTTATCTGGCCAGAATTAGATAGCACAAGAAAAATGGATCGCTGTTATAGCACATATTGTATTCATTGTTTAACTTATTACACAGGCATTTAAGTTCTACAAACTAGTGGTTATGAAAACCAGTGTTATGATGAGAGAATGTTTAACTGTTGTGAGAACCATGCTACTTGACCCCCAGATCCACTTACAGCCGAGTCCTGTGTTTACTAACTCAACACTAACTTATCCTTGATCATTAACATTATTTTAACATTCATTTTTACCATGAAAAATAAGTTAAATTATGTTTGGTCATTTGGTTGGTTTGGGGGAAATATAAATTAGTTGGGTTCATTAATTTGTTACAATGTTATGTATGGTTAAAACTAGATTTTTTTTTAAATGATGGCTTACTCATTGGAGGAAGGGCCTATGACTTATCTCAGAGCTTCCATGACTGGAAAGGAAGAAATTATCCAAAGACCGGATAATTAGTTTGAATGTTTGTAACAGAGTAGACTGTGGTAAAAGTACCTAAAAACAAGGTGGTGGTATTACATTGAGTAATCTCTTAAGTCACCTACCCTGAAACAGGGACAGTCACTCTGACACACTTCCAAAGTTTCTATCTACAAAATTACACTGTTAAAGTTGTGGTCGACTTGGGAATATAGTAATCGACCCTTTTTCAAAATGCTACAAAATGATATTGAACCCAAAACCAGGCATTTGGGGAACGAATTTCATAACTACATGGTTATATATTACACTTATACACATACTTTAGAGCAGAACTTTCGAAACGTTTTCCATTAGCGACATATATTTCGAAAATAAAATTTTTCATGGAACGCTTGAAATAGTTTTCATGTCTCAGGGAACCCCTGCATAAAAATTATTTTATACCATTATTAATATCTATCTCTTTTATATTTGTATCGTAGTTCACGTGGTAAACGTAATATATGTTTTTCCAATAACTGGTTTAAAGAAAAAAATTACCCCTTTGCTAAATTTAATTGTTTCTACTTTTTGGCACAAGGCCAGCAATTACACAGTGCATTACTGGTACTTTATTTTATCGACCCCGTAAGGATGAAAGGCAAAGTCAACCTCAGCGGGATTTGAACTCAGATCGTTAAGGGACGTAACTATGCTGGAAAGCATGGCATCCGACCCTCTACCGATACTGCTTGCTAAATTTAATGGTAATGCAAAAGAAACAAAAAAACATGCAGCTCCTTTATGAGACCACAGATTAGCTTATTTATCCCCGTTTCTTGCGGAACACCTAGGCTTCCGGGGAATACCGGTTGAGAAACGCTGGTCTAAAGGGAGGAAGTTTATTAATGTTTAGTAGTTGCAACAGTAATAGCAGGTGTGCTGCAATAACAGTTGCATTATAGCAGCAGTTTCAGAATGTCATTTGTATAAAATCTCACAAGATATTGAAAATATATAAAATATTTCTTTTTTTAAATTAATTCAGTCTTTATTTACAATTTTTACGAAGCACCATCCATGATGGAATAACTCCTGACAGCTTTAACAAATAGTTGTCTCCCTTAGATCTTAAATGTGTTTATCTAACTTTGCACAAACGGGAAGTGGGAGAATTTACTGCTTTTTCTAGCACACAAATACTGTCTGTTCGGCCGAAATAAACACTACTCCACCTCCCCCTCTCTCTAACTAACTAAAACTTTTCTAGGTGTTTTCCTTTGTTGTCGGCCGATCTGACATCTGACTCGCCAACGACTTCTTTTTCCGAAAACGGAAGCAGCGAGGGAGGGGACCCTTGGAGTTACAGATAAGTACATCTCAGCCGTTAAATTTTATAGAAAAGCAGCCGCGTTTCAACTAATCTGACCTTCAGCATGCTCGCAATCGCCTTTTTTCCCGAAAACGGAAGGATGGGTGGGGTGGTGGGTCTATAAAATATGTGCGCAAATTCGCCAACAATGGTTCCGATGCTGTTATGTTTGCGCTACAAAAAGGAAATATGTCCGACGAGGTGTCCAACTTCCAACTCGGCCGAATTTTCAATAGTAGAGAGGTGGCGAGACGTTGATCCTTGGATTTTCCTTGCCTTGGAGATTTTGTGTGAGTTTTTTTGGGTTTTTTTCTAGGCACTTTCGTTCGTTTTCCACCGATCTGACATCCGACTCACTCGTTAACAACTCCTTTTACAGAAAACGGAGGTGGCGAGGAAGGAGGACCCTTGGAGTTACAGATAAACACATCCCAGCCGTTTAAATTTATAGAAAAGCATCCGCTGGGGATCACGAAAGATTTTTTAACCAATTTTTTTTTTAATGTGTTTTCAACTAATCTGCCCCCCCCCCCTCCCCCGACATGCTCGAAATCGCCTTCATTTCCGAAAACGGAATTGTAGAGGGGGCGGGGTCGGATTTTCCCAGCCTCGGAGATTTCTTTATTATTTCTTGTATTTACATTTTCTAAATATATATCTATATTTTGAAATTATGTTATGCAATATTTAAATACCTTATAACATATTTTATTTCAGGGAAAATGATCGTTACGATAGATGCCAATAGGTGCCTTATAAATAGATTTGAGCACAGTACAGGCCGGGAGGCCGCTAGTATGTATATAAACAAACGTTATGGTCGTTGCAAACCAATGTTTGTTTTCAGATTAACCTAGAAAAACCATGGGCTTCAAACAATAGAATATTTAATCCTCATAAATTCCTATCTCACCCACCTACAAATAATTTCATATGCGCCTTAACCAAGATTCTTCGGTTGTTCTCATGAGATTTATATAAATATCTATAGCGCCAATTGTTATTTGGATGAAACGAAAATCATCCATTCACGGTTATAGCGTTTCATATGAGGCGTCTACCTCTTGCCCTAGGGTAAAGGGTGCGTCCGTTGGACCTCTTTCCATTGGCTCTGGGCAATCCTACCTGCTCCAGAATACAGAGGAACGAAACATTATTGTTTATATATTTGTAAAAATGCAAAACAAATTATTTAATGATATATATTTGTACAAATAAAATTGTTCTGCTATGACATACACATCGTTGGACGGTGAAGCTTCTTAGCTCAGTTTCACGTTACAAAAAGAATCGTTTGCATCATCAAAAACAGAGTTATCTGCCTTGTTCAGGCGTACACAATAACAAATTATGAAGTATCAACCCTACAACACAAATATAATGTATATTATGTGTGCGCGTGTGTGTATGCATGCCATAGTGGAATGATACTGAAACATGGTAAGCAATACATTATAAATCCGATTGTGGCATATATTAATGACATAGATGCGAACTTAAAGAATGCCACGGTACTGAAATATGCAGATAACATCAAGCTGTACCTTGAAATCAAAAGGACTGATCCTGAAATCTACAATCTTGCCTACAATCAGACCTGGACACAATGCAGCAATGGATCACAGACTGGCAACTGAAGCTGGCTGTGGACAAGTGTACCACCATGCATTTTGGGAGGAAAAATCCAGCGTCCACATACTCCCTCCACAACACTGATATTAAGAAGTCCTCTTGTGAACGTGACCTGGGCATTACTGTCAGCAGTGATTTGCGTTGGACAAAGCACGTTTCTAAGATTATCAAGAAGGCCGAGGGTGTCTTGGCATCACTCAGCAAGACCTTTGTTAGCCGCTCTCCAGCCATCTATTTAAAGCTGTATACAGCTATGGTATGACCACACTTGGAATTCGCATCATCAGTCTGGAACCCCTATCTTGCTCAGAACATTGACCTCCTGGAAACTGTTCAGAGACGTGCAACCAAGCGCATACCCTCCAATCAGACACCTACCATACTCTGAACGCTTTGCTTCCCTGGGCATGGATTCATTGAAGCTCCGACGTCTGGCAATGGACTTGGTGAATAGCCACAAAGTTATTAACCATCTCACCGACAACAACCCTGAGCACCTTTTTGACCTCCATGTGTCTAACACACGTGGACATGCCTACAAAGTCAGAAAACAGCACAGCTCCCATGACTTTCGGAAACATTTTTTCACGCTTAGAGTTGCTGAAGCATGGAACAAACTGCCTGTGTCAGTTGTTAGCTGCCGAGACACTGCATCCTTTAAAACCCTCATGCTTCCCGAAATTCGCCAAAATTACACCTGATGTCCCCCTTCCATACACATGCACACATGTGTATATCATGACTCATGCACTGTTCATTTTCCTGACGTTTGTACATTACCCTATGTACTATACATACACTTTTGATGAGTTGTAGTGCACCTGAGCACTGTACACAATATTTTCATTATTTTTTTTAATTCGGCATATGCTGAAGTATTGCTATTATCATCACTATCGTGTAATATCCGTTTTCCCAGCTAGCAAGGGTTAGACGGATCGTCAGCAAATATGGCTGGTCCTCAATCAGAGGAACTGCTCTCACGGATAGATCTGGTGCCTGCATTTCACTTACATACATTTCTGCACTCTACAGAGTGTTCAGATGGGCTGGTGGCCTACATCTCACTTATGTATGATCCCATGCACTAGCAAGTGTATTTTATTATGGCAACAACACTAGGCAGGTTGTCATGTCTTTGTCACAACTGAAGAGTCTTCCTAGCTCTTTGGCAAGTTTTCTATATCTGGATGCCATTTTTATCACCACTCACTTTACAGCCTGTTCTTGGTGCATTTATCATGTAAGTCACCAACAGTATGTAGTATTTAAATTTTATATTGTAGTAAGTGTATGAATTGTGTAGAAAAATTGAAACATAAAAATAGTGTAGAATTGTGTAAAGACAAATTTTATACTCTCTCAAGCAAAAGTGATATTGGGATATATATCTTTATTTTCCAAAGATAAGGGTGACAGTGACTCTTAAGTTTCAGCGTTGATGCCTTAAAGTCATTATTAAAGAAAATTACATGTAGTCAAACAACCATATTGAGGTAGAGGCAATGTCACAACATGCTTATTATTACTGTTACTATTAGTATTACTATTACTGCTGCTAATCCATAAATTCATTAGCATTTGTTAATTATTATTGTAATCAACACCTTGTTAAGAGTCAGTAGAAGCTTTTCACATCATTTACCTCCTTATCGATTTTACAAAAGGCATGACCACTTTAACCACCTCTTTCAAAGAAAACCTTCAACTTTTTAGCTCCAAATATATATTTTAGACACAAGTCATGATATTAAACCTAGCAGTTTTAATCAATACTGGTTTAGCCACTCAGTCTTAGTACAACGGGCATATAATCAAAGGCATTCCAGCCATGGCTATCTTGTTTTTTTTCATTTTTCAGACATGCAATGAATATTACATTTTTTGAAGATCATATTGTATGATTTAAGGGATATGTTGCTGCTATTTCTAGGAGAACAAGCAACCACTTACAGGTGCCATTGGGTCTTCTCTCTCTCCTTCTCCCTGACTTTGTGTTTCATTCATAAATTCGAGGAGTCACTGAATGAAGTTGATGTAGCTGAAGCTTATTTTAAACTACATCAGAGCTAATTGAAGAATGAAAGAATGTATTGCTGTTATAAGGCTATGTTAATAAGGCTATTTTAACATAGAGGGAAAGTTTTTAATTATCCAAGTCCCTAATGTATTTAGGAAAAAAAAGAGAAAATTACAATAATAATTTATTTCTTCTCCTAAAAAAATTAGCTTTGTGCATAGTAAAAAAATACAAAACAGGCTTCAACAGCAGACTACAATATATTACATGTATCATATTATTTCGTTTCATCTCTGCCATTTTTTAATTAATAGCTCACTAAAATGGCCTTCGTCTCATCTTTCCAAACCTGATAAAATAAATACCAACAATATACTGCAATTGATTCTACCAAATATTTTCTCAGCTTTAACAAAATTAGCCTTGCACCAAATCACAAGAAATCAATATAGATACCAAAGATAAATTATTCATAGACAATGTCTGGCATATACATTGCCTTTCTAAATATTATCTTACTTTACCCTTTGTTTTAGCTATAAAATTAGTGTTAAAATAGTTTGAATATGTTTAAATACATTTTACCACAAATTATATATTTGAATCAAAACTGAATTTACTGTAAGTGTCAGCATGGAAAACAGGCATAAGATGATGATGATGATGATGATGATGATCTCATCTGAGGCTAATCAATCACTATTGATCCATTAGGATCTATACCATGTATATATATAATCATGTTATGTCTACGGTCCATTCTGGAATGGGTTGGATTGGTCATCACACTTTGAGACAAGATAGGTGGGAGAACCACGTCTCTAATGTATATTCTTGTTTTGGCATGGTTTCTATGGCCAAATTTACCATGCACTTTACAGAGTCTACTTGGTGCATCTAGAACCTACAAGTGATACTTGGTTCTCTGACCTATCTTTTCACAAGACTTAATCAAACACTGTATAAATAAACCTTGAAGTCACAATCTACTCCTAAATTTGGCTGCTTTGAAGAGGGAAGGTTAATAGTTGAACAGTATTTGAACTTTATTTTATCAACTCTGAAGAGATAAAAGGGAAAATAAACTCCAGTGATATTTGAACTAAGAACTATAAAACATCAAAAATAAATCTAAACTGTACTGCCATTATACTATAGAGGTACCATAAAGCCATAATATTGGCACTGCTATGACTATTACTACTGTATTGATGGGCAATAACAATAATGACACTGCTGTTACTTATAGTTACTAATGCCACAAATCATCAATACTATTTGGGGTCTTTTTAATTTGGTTTTTTTTTGTGTGTTCTCCTGATGTTTGCAATCACTAGTTGAATCTATTTCACTTACATTGCTAATGTTTCTGGAACATGTCAACATGATTACAACTTACTCTTTCTTCTCCCTAATCATCTCAAGAGATTTTCTAATTTCGTTCCTATATCAAAATATTCTTACCCCCATTCATATAACTAAATCAATAGCTGTAATTGTCATAACCTACGACAAGCATCTGGACCCAAAGAAGGATTCAGTAGAAATAGCAGCTAACTCTCCTTCAAATCACATCATGCCATCTAAAACAAAACAGGACACATTGGATAATGTATTAAAGATACATTATGCCTGAAAAGAAATATGGTCACAGCTGAAGACCTTTTATGATCAGGACTGACCTGAGGCTTAACAACAAACTCACTGAAGGGATGGTTATCTGTCAACTTCCAGAAAAATATGTGAATCATATATTCAAGAACTAAATATTTTAGAAGAATCAAAAAATAATTCTTCATAACTTGGAAAAGCTAAAAGAGAGATTTTTCTAAAATGTGTTGCACATATTTCATAATATTTATTTATTAGGAAATATTTGATACAATTTCCCTTTAATTTAATATAATAGATCTAATCAAATCTTAACAAATAATTATAATCATAAAAAGTTCATGATATTTATCAATAAAATTAAACTTTAAATAAATTAGTAGCAAGCTTCATCAGAAATATAAAATGCATGGCATAAGAATGCTTTAAAAAAGTAAATATAATTCCTAAATTGCTTTACTGTATTCATACTTTATTTTGAAATGTTTCAGACCCTTACAAACTAAGAGATAAGGGTAACAGTGAGGTTAGTCCAGTTGATGTTCAATTTAAATTGTTGTAAATTAGTAGTTGCAAAGAAAATATAAGTAGCTAAGGAGTTCTAGAGGAAGACAATTTTGAGAAAGAAGAGCTGGGCAAAATGTTTACTCCATGACCTGTGGAGTGATATGCAGTAGAGAGATGATGTGAATAAGGGAGGCAGATGTAAAGAAGCAGTGTATGTAAGAATAGTATACAATCACAGTATTCAGAAGAAGAATAAAATACAGAGAGGGTATAGTTCAACAAAAGACTGATTATAGGCAATTAGAGAATGAAGGCCAATCTATGAAATAAACACTAGGCCTTTTAATTGAATGAGACCTAAAGTGTGTGCATATTTGTATGCATGGAAAATAGATGTATAGTATATCATATATGTGATATGTACTCAGTTGTAAATGTGTTTGAGCTTTAGAAAATATTAGCAGCTTTTTAGGACTAAAGTATATGTAGCTCAGAAAAGAAAACCCAACTTTACAATGAAACTTTGGATTATATGATGAATGTATGATTATTGTAAAAGGTTATCAGAAATTGATAAGCCTGTTATTTGTAAAGAATATAATGGTTTGACCTAAGCATTGTTCATAAATAAAAAAAGATACAATGTCATGGGTCAGTTTTGTTTAAATAAATGAATTGAGAAACTGAATAAATGATGCATGAAATTAAATATAGTAGTTTTCAGCTTTAACAAACTATTCTATTAACAAGGGAGTATATTCCTTCTGCTTGTAACTGTATCAATCTGTGAAAGAGTATGCATGTTTGAGAGACAGAGAGATAAAGAAACGAATTTTGGACATTCTTGTATGTTATACTTGAAACAGGAAGTAATAGAAAACTTTGTTTGACAACCAACACTTTCATCATATCACCATCCTTTTATGTCTGCTTTCTATGCTGCCATGGATTGACCAAGACATCACAGTCAAAGTCAGTTCTTATTGGGAATTACTGCCCATATATCCCATACATCTCAAAGATCATTATTTCTAATAAAGACAAAGCATATACAGTTATATATATCACCTGTTACTTAGAGGTGGTAGGGACAGTGAACATATTAGAATAGTATAAAGTAATCTTGTGGTAAGTTGATTCTGTGTGCTGGTTTCAATTCTCAGTTTAGATTACTTCCAATTCATTTAGATTGCTCACAAATGAATGGCCTTTTGAAAAAAAATCTTATTACTCTTTGAAGGGTCCAATTGATCCAGCTAGATTTCCAAGCAAGACCAGCTGAGCTCATGGATGTTATCCAACCATCTTGCTTGGGGTCAACCCCTAGGTCTCGTGCTGGATGGTTTTGCCCGTAAAATCTGTTCAGTGATTCTTTCCTGAGACATTCTAATCACATGTTCATAATATCGGAGCTGTGATCTTTCAATTTAGAGAAGTAGTGGCTCTACATGGAACAATTCTCTGATCTTCAAGCTATACACTCTATCAAATAACACTACTTTAAAGACCCTTTGGCAGAACCATTTTAGGTCGCTTGTATTCACGATCATACCCTTTCATTCATTACTCAAGATTCCTGACCATAGATAAGGGTTGGCATGATTTATAGATTTGAAGATAGTGAGTTTGGCTTTTACACCTACGTCTTTTCTTCTGATGATCAAATGCTGAAGCTGACAAACAGTGTGGTTTTGCCCTGGACACAGCACAGCTGACTAAATATTTACACAATGACAGATCGTTGAGAAATCGAAAGAGTATTGCCAAGAGGTGTATTCTTGTTTCATATACTTTGAAAAGGCATATGACCATGTTCTATAGGACCTGTTGTGGAAGGTTGTGTAGGAGTTATGGGATCACTAGATAGTTCTTTGTTGTCCAGATGTCTCTATATGAATACCCTAGAAAAAAGAAATAACACTGAAATAACCATTCCCCACATTAGACATCTAAACTTTAGTGGAGAATGCTTTAGTTGTTGTTTAACTTAGGGCAGTCCCAGTTCAGCACAACTGCTGTGACCATCATGTCTATTTTGTATATTTGAAAAATACAGTTTCTTTCTTTTCTAAGATGGTAGGGTGTGATTTCAGTGAGATTTAGCTGCTTTTTTAGTAGTTTGAGTGACAATATAAGGGCTCATTTGTTGACTCATAGAAAGCTTTAGCAAACCAACCCTAGTATCTTCCTTGAAATACTACGCTAAAATTATAAGGAACAATAATATCTAGAAATGGGCAGTCTTTTAAAAGAAATACTAAAGAAGGTAAGAATTCATTGTCTTAGTTGACTTTAATCATCATCTTAATATGAAATTTCAAAGAATTCAGATGAAAAATAACTTGTTTTTTATATCTAGATTGAATCAACTTAATATCTTACTTAAATTATAGCTCATTTCTGATTATTGTTATAATTAGAATCACCTGGAATAATATTGCAAACAAATTTCTCAGCTTATTCAAGAACATTATGTCGATCTCGCCAGTCTAAGAAGGACTTGAAAATCAATGGACACAGTCCCTTCGTCGAGAGCAAACAAATAAGAATAATCGTTTTTTTTTTATGTCTATTAGCAGAATGGCCCGGCGTTGCTCGGAATTTGCTCTGGGGTTCTTATATATTTGATATATATTTATCTTTATCGATCCTCGTGAAATAAATACGTTTGTTTATATTTTGTTATTGTGTATGCAAAAATATCTGTACACGAATATATAATTATATATATATATATAATTATATATATATATATATATATATATATATTAAAATAACAGATTAAAGTTTAAGCAAAGAATCGGTGCTTTTTACCCTTAACGGGTTCTTCTGAAACTAAAAAAAATCAATCTGTGAACAGAGAAGTAAATATTTCAAAAAACGTTACACACTATATATATATACATATATATACACACACACACACACACAGATAGCGACGTCATAATGTCGTAATGCAGACAGATATTATAAGGGCGCAACGTTATATCTATGTATCTATCTAACAAGAAAGACTACGAATTATAGAAAGAGATCGCTAAATCGCCTAATGCGGTCCCTAGGGCATTGAAAATTTGAAATTTATTTTGCTCAAAACACTCACAGGAGCATAAGTATTACATGTGTAAAGTTTGAAAACAATCGGTTGGGTGGTTCTCGAGTTTTAGGGAGTCAGACAGACATTCTCTGTTTTAGATATATAGACGAGGGGACTAACCAATGTATGCTGCAAATTTCGAGGAAATCGGGTGGATTATCTTTAAGTTACTCCTCAAAAACCCTAAAAATGCCTAAAAAATGCGGTTTTTCGCGTAATGCAGAAAAAGTTAAAATTGTTTTAGCCCATTACACTTCAAAAAATATAAGTAATGCATGTGTAAAGTTTGAAAAAAAATCGGTCGGGTACTTCTCGAGTTCTAGGGATTTATACAGACAGACACACACACACAGACAGACAGACATCTTCTGTTTTATATATATATAGACTAGCAGAAAACCATCAGGTGGGCGGTTTTCTGCTAGCAAATCTAGTGTATATACTGATATTATTGAGATTTGGATGAGAAATGTTTTCGGCACCACATGTTCACCGTCTCTCGGTGTGTCTTTTATGCATGTATAAATATATATGTTATCTATACGGTGAAATCTTTGAAATAAATATATGTTAAAACGAAAAAGGAGAAAAAGAGATTAGTGACGGAAATATAAACGTTATGATACATAAACGTTATGATATAACGATGGAAATATATCTTCAAATGGTCCTTGGCATGGTGTCAAGTCAGAACCGCCTCAAACTGGTTACTTCTGGCTTGTGCAAGGTGTCTCTATAGCAATCAGCGATTCCCTCGGCCTCAGTGACCAAAGTCAGTGGAGAGGGGAAGGTAATGTTTCTATCGCGACAGTGTTTCTCTTGGTAGTACCAAAGTGGAGAAAGGAAGGGGAAGGTAATATTTCTGTAGCACCTACATTTGAGTTTTAGGGAAGGACAGACAGACAGACAGACAAACAAAGAAATGCCCATATATTTCTGTGTGTGTGTATATATATATATATATATATATATATTACACACACAGAAATGTATATATATTTCTGTGTGTATATATATATATATATATATATATATATATATATATATTACACACACAGAAAGGTATATATATTTCTGTGTGTATATATATATACATTTCTGTGTGTGTAATATATATATATATATATATATATATACACACAGAAATATATATACATTTCTGTGTGTGTAATATATATATATATATATATATATATATACACACACACACGGAAATATATATATATTTCTGTGTGTGTATATATATATAGCTGAATCAATGGCCGAGCTAGAGAAGAAATTCCAAACATGGAAGCACGGCCTAGAATCAAAAGGCCTTAAAATTAACCTGGCTAAGACTAAAGTTCTAGTTTGTAGGAAAGAAAATAAGGCGCCGGTCCCTTCCGGGAAATGGCCATGCTCAGTGTGTAGGAAAGGCGTAGGTAGAAACTCCATTTTATGACCCAAATGCAAAGTATGGGTGCATAAAAGATGTAGTGGGATCACAGGTAAGCTAATTAAGAACACAGATTTTACATGTGGCTGGTGCTCTGGTGCAATAAGTAGCAGCAAGTGCCCACAAAATACTAGCTCTTTCAATTGTGCAGAGGGTTCTATAGAAATAGTGGACAGCTTCCGTTACCTGGGTGACAAAATCAGCAGTGGGGGAGGGTGCTCTGAAAGTACAGTAGCTAGAGTCAGAACTGGATGGAAAAAGTTCAGAGAGCTTATACCACTATTAGCCGCTAAAGGGTTCTCCCTAAAAATGAAAGGCAGGTTGTATGATGCCTGCATACGAACAGCAATGTTGCATGGCAGTGAGACCTTGGCATTGTGTGCAGAGGATATACACAGACTAGAGAGGAACGAAGCTTGCATGCTCCGCTGGATGTGTAATAGTAATATACGTGAACGGCAAAGCATAAACGAACTAAGGAAAAAATTAGAAATAAGAGGGATCAGATGTTGTTTACTCGAGAGAAGGCTACGTTGGTATGGTCACGTGATGCGCATGAAAGACGACAGCTGTATAACAAAGTGCAGGGCAATAAAGATAGATGGTAGCCACGGAGTAGGCAGACCCAGAAAAACCTGGGACGAGCTGATAAATTCCGACCTCACACACTTACACCTCTCCAAGACAATGTCACTGGACCGAGACCTTTGGCGGTACTCAGTAACAGAGAAGACCCGCCTTACCTAAATACAAAGTAAAACCTACTACAGTCAGTAGGCATCTCTAACAAAATACACCCCCGTCCCACCACCCCCACTCCATCCACACCGCCCCTTTCAATGCAAAGTTATGTTGGTGCCACAACATCCCGGCCGAAACAAATGAGATCGTGTAGGTGTCACGACAAAAAACACACAGTCCACGCTGTAATGTGGCCGTGTAGGTAAAAACCTCCCAGTCCCACACTGTAAATGTGGTTGGTGTTAGGAAGGGCATCCAGCTGTAGAAAATCCGCCAGACAGTCCTATGCGAGCAAGACAACCACTCTTGCCTCAAGTGGGAAAACCCCCGTCCAAACCCATGCAAGCGTGGAACATGGACGTTAAACGATGATGATGATGATGATGATATATATATATATTACACACACAGAAATGTATATATATTTCTGTGTGTGTATATATATATATATATATATATATTACACACACAGAAATGTATATATATTTCTGTGTGTATATATATATATTTGTGTGTGTGTATATATATATATATTACACACACACAGAAATGTATATATGTTTCTGTAGCACTCCTCAATTCCCCCCTCTCTCCCTCCCGCTATCCCCCTCTTGTAGTCTGTCTCTTTCTTTCACTCTCACTCTCTCTCTACGCGTCGCGTGCGCAAAAAACATTCGCACGCGCGCACGTGTTTCCACTGTCCGACAGACAGACAGAGAAATTGCTGGTTATATATTATAAGGAGATGTACAAAGTTTAAAATTTCAAGGGAAATAACTAATGATTTTACAATAGCAAACTAAATCTAAGGGAAATAACCATCTGTATAAATTCACTAATTTTTCCATCTTGATACAAAAAAAAAAAATACAACTGTGTTCTTAGATATATAGACTATGGAAATAGATATTTTTTTATCAAATTATATTACCTTACATTTTGATCTATATATTCTTCTATAATTTTTGGACTGAAGATAAATACACTGGAGCTTAGTGTAAATAACTGTTTCTACTTTAGGCACAAGGCCAGCAATTACCCAGTACATTACTGGTACTTTATTTTATCGACCCCGTAAGGATGAAAGGCAAAGTTAACCTCGGCAGGATTTGAACTCAAATTATAAAGGGACGTAACTATGCTGGAAAGCATGGCGTCCGACCCTCTACCGATACTGCCAATTCACCGCCATTAGAGCTTAGTGTAAATAACATTAGAATTTCAGGTTAATAGCCTCAGAAATACATATGAAAATTTGGCTATAACTGAAATAGCCCCATTTGGGAAATAAAACTCCAAGTCAGAATTCAGTTTGCCAAAAAGAAATAAACAATTTTCCCAACAGAGCATGTAATCTTTTTGTTATTATTGTTAATTTATTTCGGTAGAATCAAAGTGTGCTTGGCTAGTGAACACCATACAAAGCTTGACTAGATGTGGTATGAGAAAGAGAAAACATAAGGAGAGAATAATATATTATTTTAAGTACTACAGAGAATTCTTTTAAAATTCTGTTATCCGTAATAATAATTTTTTCTTCATTTAATAATTGCTTCTACTTTTGGCACAAGGCCAGCAATTACTCCAGTGCCATACTGGTGCTTTATTTTATCGACCCCGTAAGGATGAAAGACAAAGTTAACCTCAGCAGGATTTGAACTCAGACCGTAAAGGGCCGTAACTCTAACGTTTTCTTAATTGATGTGGAGATGTATTATTCTACGTACCTCATTGGTATATATAACATATGCTTTAACTTGTTTCAGTCATTGGACTATGAGCATGCCGATGTACCACCTTCAGCAGTTTTACTTGATTATATAGACTCCAGTACTTATTTGGATTTAATACTACACACACACATGTATAAAACAGAATTCTGCAATTTCTATCTACTAAATTCCACTAACAATCTGATGCTATAATTGAAGATACTTGCTCAATGTGCAACAGAGTGAGATAGTTGTGAAATGCACTTCATAACAACACAATCATACCTGCACCTATATGTACATATTTATTGAAATCAATCAATATAAAATGCACAATTTTTGATATTCCATAAACAAATATAAAAACATATTTCTCAATAGATGCAAGCATGGATGTGTGGTTAAGGAGTTTGTCCACTGTGTTGCACCTTCAGCAAGTGTCTTCTACTACAGCCTTGTCTAATACCTTGTCAGTGAAATTTGGACATTGGAAACTGTTAGGAAGAATATCATATATCATCATCTCCCTCCATACACATGCACGCATGTGTATATGTGTCTGTGTGTATATCATGACTCATACACTGTTCGCTTTCCTGACATTTGTACATTATTCTATGTACTATACATTCCCATTTGATGAGTTGTAGTGCACCTGAGCACTGTACAGAATAATTTTCATTATTATTGTGTTTGTGTGTGTGGAGGTCTCAGTGCTTACATTTACACTAGCATTGTTTGTTTATGTCACACAACTTAGAAGTTTCACAAGTAGAAATTGATGAAATAGTTACCAGCCTTAAAAGAAATGTGCTATGGTTTATATAATTTGTTAAATCTCTTGAAGGCTGTGTCCCGATATGGTTATAGTCAAATGACAGTGAAAAAATTAATAAATAAATAAATAAAATAAAATAAATAAATAAACCAAAGTAGTATAGGAAAAATTAATATTAAGAAAACCACAAAGATAATTTTTCAGAGAACAACTGTATGAACAATTTCAAAAATAGAAATCAGGAAAATTGCATTTATTTCTAATATTACTCCCTAAAATACTTCATAAGCATTACTTTATTAATTTATTTGTAGTAGTAATGAAAATATTCTGGATCTTTGGATCTAGATCTATGCTCTTTGTAAAAGCAAATTAAACACACATTCTAATTTTATTCAATACTTCAAAAAGTGGGAAGCTGAGTCAATACCTATCAGTGGAAAACAATATCAGAGAATCAGAGTAAGTTGTATACTATTATAGGATAGACATATGTGTGTGGTTAATTAGCAGTATATATATATGTATGGCCCCATAACTCCTGAGCGTGTCGTAGGGCCGCCATATTGAAATCTCCTCTCCACATCTGAATACAGCAGATTTCTTCCAGAGAAGCATAGAGAAAGAGGCATAGAAAAAAATTCGACCCCAGTACTAGACTGGTACTTTTTTATTGGCCTTGATTAGATGAAAGACACAATTGACTTCATAGGGGCGCCATATTGAAATACAGCGTTTCTAGAGCATTTTTGTTTTTTAAACATGGTGAAGCCCATCTCCTCTCCAGGTCTGAATACAGAAGATTTCTTCCAGAGAAAAGTAGAGAGTGAGAGAAAGAGATATAGAGGAAGAATCGACCCCACTACTAGACTGGTACTTTTATAGACCTTGAAAGGATGAAAGGAAAGTTGACCTTGGTGGGATTTTAACTCAGAGAGCAGAGAGCTGAAACAAATACTGGAAAGCATTATATCTGATGTTCTAAGGACTCTGCCAATTCGCCACTTAATTAGCAGTATACTGTATTTTAGAAATAATATAGAAGTGAATTAAGAGTACAGCCATCATATGCCCTGCTCCCTTCCTACACAATGCCTAAGGCCTTTTTATACTCTTTAACATGGAGGCCTTCTTAATATGTTATAATTAATCTCAATTAGAGGAATAATGTCTATTGTCTAAGCCATCTTACACTGAGAATATAGAATAACTAAGGTTATTGCAGTTAATAATGGATTTAAGTCATTGTAGGCTGGCAGTTGGATAGAAAGCAAAACAAAAAGAGCTGCTGTTCTTCAGAAGTGTGTAGAATATTATATCTATAGAATAAGTGATAAGACAGGAAAAGAGTTGAGGACATCATGTAGGCTTAGGTAGTGAAGACAGTGTGTGAGTGTTAATGTTTTAGAGAATGGAAGTCCTTTGTGGTTGCAGTAGAAATAATAGAGACAATATAGTTCAAATGTAAGCAGTATGGGAAACTGTTGATGAATAAGCTTATTTGTCATAGGTTAAAAGCCTCAGATGTTTTGGGAAAAGAAACTGGCTTGAAATAGACATTGATAGAAATATAGCAGGACATATTTTTGAAGATTGAACATCACAGAAGACATTATACAAGATCACATTGACAGAATGATATATTACAGATCAGTCAGTGTGGAAATATAAAAGTAAAACTGATAAGGGTTGTTGTGGAATAGCAGAAATAATGGAGTGAAAACTAATTACTATATTGCACTTAGTCTGTGTCTCCTTATGTTGTGTTCAAATCTCAACAAAGTACCAATTATGTTTTAGAGATTGATAGAATTACTCCTCTCTTCAATACAAATATATGGTTATGTACCAAGATTAAAAAACCATAATGATTATATTGAGGAACACATGGGAGAGTTAGCTGCAATAACTTAGAATGAAACCAAGCATGGGCAACCTTTCTCGAGCAGTTGGCCACATAGGATGTGGCTCAAAGGGCACTACTAAAAAATTTAAGGCAATTTTGAAATTAGGTGTGCCACTCAGAAAGCTAAATGAGCTGCATGCAGATCGCAGGCTATAGTTTTCCCATGACTGGTTTAAACTATCCACAATTAAAACTCTCACATCTAAATCCAAATACGATTGATGTTGATTGATAAAATAATTCCCAGTAATATACTATGGATGACTTGGTATATGATGACCCATCCAAACCTCGTTAATAGGAAAAAACAAATGTTAAATGATGATAATGATTTCATTGACTATATCTCTTGTGTAAATTGTATGTTATTTTCTCATACACTGGTCTTCATAATCAACTTGTTCTTGATTTTGAGCATTTACAAACATTTCAGCCAGTAAATACAACACACATACATGTGTGTGTGTGTGTGTGTGTGTGTGTGTGTGTGTGTGTGTGTGTGCATGTGCGGGTGCGTGTGTGCGTGCGTGCATGCGTGCGTACATTGTATTTACTGGCTGAAATGTTTGTAAATGCTAAAAAAGCATAAGAACGGTTTCACAGTTCTTATGCTTTTCAAAAGTATAATTGAGGTTTGTGGTTTGTCTCACATCTTGCGAGACAAAACACAAACCCTCCATCTCAATTATACTTGTGAAAAGCATAAGAACTGTGAAACCGGTAAAGGAAATAAATAAATATTCTTAAAAAGACTCCAGTTCCATTTTAGATTTCTTTTCCTTATATATATGCCACGGCAAAAAAGTACCCAGCCCACATTGTAAATGAGGTTGGTGTTAGGAAGGGCATCCAGCTATAGAAATCAAGCCAGAATCAGTTCCCGTATGAGCATGGTCAGCCGACCGGACACTGCCCACAACAGGACAACCCGTCTAACCCATGCTAGCGTCGAAGAACGGACGTAAAACGGTGATGATGATGATGATGATATATATATATATATATATATATATATATATATATATATATATATATATATATATATATATATATATATATATATACAGGAAGCCTAAAAGCAATGCTCATATGTCAACCAGGCTTGTTACGTGAATGTTACTAAAATAATAAATATCATAAAGTTTAGTTATTAAAGGTTTTGCTAGTTGAGATGGGAGTTTTTATGGTTTTCAATGTATGTGTGTGCCTGTGAATGCATGTTCAAGTAGAGGCCTAAACCTATACACAACTCAGTGTAATCATAAATATTGTTCTCTCTTCGATGAATGGCTGTGTTCAAAGCAGGAGTACTTTTATCTCCCCAAAGCATACACACTAATCCAAATTTGTAAGCTTTACATATCCACGGTTTGTTATAAATGGAACACATTCTTTTAGCCAATGGTGGAAAAAAAGAACAATAAAACACCAACTAAACTGATATTCCATCCTTTTTATTGCTCTGCCAAAAAATGTATATAGCAATAAAAATTGATTCTCAGAGATTTGTTTATATTTAGACACAATCAACAAAATGGAAATCATTTGAACACTGTCTGTGCAAAAGTCTTGATAACTTGTAATAATCTATAATTTACTTCTGTTTGTCAGGATGTATGTTTAACAACCTTAACTATGGAATGAAATTGAAATTGGAGTCAAAATTGTTCATAATAAAGCAAGTTCACACTTTCAACAATTGTAACTATGGAAGGAAATCAAAGACATAATAGAAAAAAAATATTATAATGGAACAATATCAAGTCTTATGCTTTAGACAGTCTTATCTATAGATCAAATTGATGATATAGTCAAAATCTTTAACATAATAAAACTGTTGTAAATTTATATCTCAAAATAGAAAGAACATTTATAGAACATGGAATTTCCATGGATCCTGATAGTATAGATAAATATATTGAATGAAATCATTTTGGAAGCCAACTTCATATAATTAGTGAATTTTTAACACACCAAAGATGTGTGTCTCAGTAATTCACTATGTTCATCAAATACTCATATATGTATTCATAAGTACACGCATTTATTCGTGTGTGTGTGTGTATACACACATTGCATTCATACATGTACACATATTTAAATAAAAATAATGAAGATGATGTATCCCATCCACTTTTGTGATATACCTGCTTAAACCTCCGTAATTAAAGATATCCATATGTAGAAGTTTAGTGTAGCCCTATTGACTTTACAATATGGGTATAGAAGTTGTAATATTCATGATTACCTTTTTTAGTATTACTGAGATAAATAATCGCTATCTGAAACTGAGCTTAGAGGAAACACCTTGAGGTATTTGATTAGCTAACTTAACATTCTGAATTCAAATTCCACACATTTGAATTTGCCTTTCATTCCTTTTTGATCAATAAAATAAGTACCAGTCAAATACTGGGTCAATATAATCAAATATACACCTGAATTAGTGCCCCGGCATTGCCACAGCCCAATTATTGAAAGCAGTAAAAGAATATCTTTAGCACAATGTATCTTACATATATATCTGAAATGAAAAAAAAAGGTAACATGATTTACTTGTACATTTCATTACCATTTTTGTTATGAAGACACTGACTTATTTTTAAAATAATTTTTTAAATAATTAAGAATTTCAAAGGATTAAGTAACCTTCATAATTTATCTGGTATATAGAGCATAGTTTAACAAATATCCTTACATAAGATTATAATTGTTTCTACTTTTGGCACAAGGCCAGCAATTACCCAGTACACTACTGGTACTTTATTTTATCGACCCCGTAAGGATGAAAGGCAAAGTTAACCTCGACGGGATTTGAACTCAAACCGTAAAGGGACGTAACTATGCTAGAAAGCATGGCGTCCAACCCTCTACTGATACTGCCAAATGGAAGGCTTCTAGATAAATAAAAACACTTTAAATAAAATAAACAGTTTAGTATCATAGAACAAGGGTGGTTTCTGTCAGTCTGGTATCAAAAGAGTTAAACACTGATTGTTATATTATAAGAGTGGAGAGTTCACTGTCAGTTTGTTGACACAATCAATTCTATCTATTATTGGCATCCTAAACATTTCCAGAGAACTAGCAGCCGGAATACAAGCAGTACAGCTTTATGGGGTGATTATTAAAAGGTAGGGTTGATAATAAGTCATAAAGCAACCTACCTATTTATTCCTTATTACTTGGCAGTAACAAACCAATAAGAAGGCTGCTAACATCTTTCACTTACAAACAAATCTGCAATGCTAGTCACCCTATAAATAGATATATATATCACCTGTAACTTGAAGAAATAGGAGGAGATTGAAATTAAATCTAAATGATTGTTGTAGGTTTTATAGATGTGATTATTTAAAATATTATACCAAATAAACATACAGAAAAATCTGTATAGGAATGTGTAGGTGTTGCAAAGTAGTAGGAATAAAATTTGGCAGTCAGAAATATGACCTAAAATAGTTTTATCAAGTAATAAATTAAAAAAAAATATATATATATTGAGCTAACTTATATTCTAAAAATGGGATGGAAAGAGAAAAAGTGTGGCTCCATGTATAATTACATTCCAAACTTATGTGAAATAGAGTTATCCAGACTACCTTGATTCAAGGACTAATAGTTACTATTTATTTCTACTTCATTTTTAAACAGATATTTGATACCAAATAGTTTTTCTCCAATATATATTTATATTACCTTAATATTATTTGTTCAAAATTTATGTTGAGTTTATTTTGGCGTTGATAGAATTTCGTTAAGAGTGCTTTAACCATGATTTAACTGTAGGAGTTGAATTTATCACAGCAATCTTAAGAAATACTGACTCAATAAAGTTTTACAATATATTTGTCCTTAGACAAGGTATATCATTCTAACGATTCTGTCAGTTTGCAGAATACAATCAAATGGCTGCAATGACGTTTTGCCCCACAGCTCATGAGTACAAAGTCTGATACAATATCCTGTAGGCTATATCACCTCATAGTGTAACTACATAAAGAAAAGAAAATTGAAATATAGAAAAGATTATAATTGCCATTCCAATCATATTTAAAGAATTTATTTATAACATAAACTATCTTTATAAAAGGACACATTTAGCACATTATGTCTGAATAAAAGATGGGTTAACCCATTAGCATTTAAACCGGCCATGTCTAGCCAGAATTCTCTCACTTCTTCCTGTAACTGGCCACTCATATTGATGTTAAGGTATTGTTCTCAAAATAAATAACATCAAAATCTCATAGATTCGATATTATGTGAGATAAAGCCTTTACCATGAAAATACAATAGTATACATAGAGTCATCATCATCATCATCATCATCATCACCGTTTTACGTCCGTTCTTCCACGCTAGCATGGGTTAGACGGGTTGTCCTGTTGTGGGCAGTGTCTGGTCGGCTGACCATGCCTTGCTCATACAGGAACTGATCTGGCTTGATTTCTACAGCTGGATGCCCTTCCTAACACCAACCTCATTTACAGTGAGTGCTGGGTGCTTTTTCGTGGCGCCTACACGTCCACTTTACAGTGTGGGCTGGGTGCTTTTTTGCCGTGGCACCTCCACGACCACCTTGCGGTGGGGGGGGGGGGGGGGGCATATTGTTTATATGCTTCAGCATGTACCCATGGGAGGTCGGGTACCCTGTATTACTGCGTGACGCCAGAAGTCACGGTCGTGTGTCATTGACTTTGAGAGGTGTAGTTGGGTAAGGTCGGCTTTTATCACCTCATCCCAAGTCATCTTGGGTCTCCCCACTCCGCGGTTTCCATCAACTTCTAGTGCTCTGCACCTTTTTATGCAGCTGTCATCCTTCATACGCATCACATGTCCATACCAGCGTAACCGCCTCTCCTGCACGCAGCATTTGATTCCTCTTATGCTCAGTCTCTCTCTCAATTCATTTATGCTTTGTCGTTCACGTATATTACTGTTACACATCCATCGGAGCATGCAGGCTTCGTTTCTCTCTAATCTACGTAAGTCTTCCACCTTCAGCGCCCAGGTCTCACTACCATGCAACATCGCTGTTCGGATACACGCATCATACAGTCTGCCTTTCATTCTGAGGGAGAAGCCTTTTGCAGCTAGCAGTGGTAGTAGTTCCCTAAACTTCTTCCATCCCGTTCTTACCCTAGTTATTGTACTTTCTGAGCACCCACCTCCGTTGCTAATTCGGTCACCTAGGTAGCAGAAGCTGTCTACTGTTTCTACAGGGCCCTCCCAGAGATTGGTGGTACTTGTTTCCTGTGGCTGTTTGCTTGCTGTTTCAGCACAGCTGCTGCATGTGAATCCTACATTCTTAATTAAGCTTCCTGAGATCCCGCTACATCTCTTGTGTACCCATTGTTTGCATTTGGGGCAAAGAATGGAGTTCCTACCTACACCTTTCCTACATACTGAGCAAGGCCATTTCCCTGAGGGGATCTGGGTTCTGTTTTCTCGTCTACTTATAAGGACCTTAGTCTTTGTCATGTTGACTTTGAGGCCCTTTCTCTCTAGTCCCTGCTTCCAGGTTTGGAATTTATTCTCTAGTTCTACCATAGATTCAGCTATGAGTGCGAGGTCATCAGCATACAGGAGTTCCCATGGGCATCCGGTCTTAAACTCCTCCGTTATTGCCTGCAGGACTATGATGAACAGGAGAGGGCTAAGAACAGAGCCCTGGTGGACCCCAACCTGTACGCTAAATTCCTCGCTATACTCATTGCCAATCCTAACTTTGCTGACTGCTCCCCTATACATGGCTTGTACCGCTTTCACAAGCCATTCATCTACTCCTAGTTTTCTAAGAGCCCACCAGATTACTGCACGTGGAACTCTGTCAAAGGCTTTCTCAAGGTCGACAAATGCCAAGTAGAGTGGCTTACTTTTAGCTAGGTACTTTTCCTGTAATTGCCTCACAAGGAAGAGCGCATCAGTGGTGCCTTTCCCTGGAACAAACCCAAATTGCATCTCGTCTATATTCACCCGGTCCCTAATCAGCTGTGCTATAACTCTTTCTGTTACTTTCATGACCTGGTCCATCAACTTTATACCTCTATAGTTTCCTCTATCTAGTGCATCGCCTTTACCTTTGTAGCAGTTGACAATGATGCTACTGCACCAATCTTTTGGTATGGCCCCCTCTAGTATTACCTGGTTAACGATACGTGTGGTTATAGTGTGACCTACAGACCCAGATGCCTTCAGCATCTCGGCAGCTATACCCGATGGACCGGTTGCCTTCCCTATCTTCATATCTCTGATTGCCTTACTTACTACGCTGCCGCTGACTTGTACTGCTGGTCCCTCTATAGGGTCTACGTGGGGTAGGGTCTCTTCTTCCCATGCATTCTCCTCATTTAGTAATCTATCATAATGACTCTTCCATGCATCTTTCTTCTCAGCACTTGTGAGGGCAAGCTCACCTTTATCATTCCGGATACACTTCTCTCCAATGACATCACAACTATCTCTGACACACTGCCTCGCAATCTTGAATACCTCCTGTTTCTGGTCCTCACGTTGTAAAACATGCTTGAATTTTCTATCCTCTGCTTCCCTCCTAGCTAAGTATACTTGTCGCCTAGCTTCCCTCTTGGTCTCTATGTAATGTACCCTGCTCCCCCCGTTCTTCCATTCTTTCCATGCCTGTCTCTTGGCCTTGACTGCTTCATCTACCTTATTGTTCCACCACCAAGTCACTCTCCTCCTGCTTGAGGTCTTACTCCAGCCACAAACCTCATCCGTCGCCTCTAGTAAGTTATTTTTTAGGAACTCCCAGTTCTCTTCTACGTTAAATGTCTCTATCTGTTCTTCTTTACTGTCGTAGGCGTTGAGTAAAATATCTTTAAATCTGTTACTGGTTGAGGGGACTTTCAGCTTCCAGATCTTTCTTCTCCAGGTTGGCCTCTGTTTCAGGGCTCGTCTAGTTCTGACCGTGAGGTCGCTGACAACTAAGCTATGTTGGGATGTACATTCCTCACTAGGGAAGGCTTTTGTGTTTACGACCGTCCATCTGTCACGTCCTCTGATGAGGATAAAATCTAACTGACTAGAGTGCTCCCCTGATCTATAGGTGATCAGGTGGTTGTCGGGTTTTTTAAAGTTTGTGTTACATATCGACATGTCATTGGCGTCGCAGAATTCTAGAAGTCTGAATCCTTCCTCATTCCTTGTGCCAACTCCATGGCCTCCATGTACTCTATTGAAGCCGTCCAGTGTTTACCTACGTGTAAATGCTAAAGGGTTAAACATGGCTGAAACATATTTAATCATAGGTTTACTACATCAGAGCTGACATGTGGCAATTATCTAACAAATCATTTTACACAACAACCATACATTTGACACAAAGTGACACAAAATCATAAGTATCTGAATAGACACATCATTAAAATGCTCCATATAGCTCCTGTTAATGCCACCATTACAGAATATTTCAAGAAAACAGGCTAAAACATTCCAAAGCTGGTTACTTATCTCACTTCCCTTTGACTCTGTTTTGATAGCAACTGTTTTAATGGAATTATGATAAACAACCAGTGGAGGCACATGGCTTAGTGGTTAGAGCATTGGCCTTGCAATCGAAAGGTTGTGAGTTCAATTCTCAGACCGGGTGATGTGTTGTTTCCTTGAGCAAGACACTTTATTTCACATTGCTCCAGTTTACTCAGCTGTAAAAATGAGATGATTCCACTGCAAAGTAGTCGTGAAGGTGCCACGGCAAAAAAGCACCCAGCCCACACTGTAAAGTGGACGTGCAGGCGGCACGGAAAAAAAGCACCCAGCACTCACTGTAGATGAGGTTGGTGTTAGGAAGGGCGTCCAGCTGTAAAAATCAAGCCAGAATCAGTTCCCGTCCCACCCTTGCAAGCAGGGAAAAGCGGACGTAAAATGAAATGATGATGATGAATGAACCAAACAAATAAAGGATGATCAGGGGAAACTTAAAGCCAACATTAATGCCAGAAATATAGTACAATGAAACTGAAAGAGAATGATTGTCAATGAAACTGTTAATAAAAATAACTAACTAACTAAATAGATAACTGAATGAAAAGCAACGACAATTGTAAAATTTCTACTTCTGCTTTTTTACAATGGAAAATATTTCCATACAGATTGATGTGATCACAATTAATTTATCTTATATCAGTAACAATGCAATGTCTGAATCAGTGCCAAGGCTTACCTGGCATATTTGCCAAATATTACGGAAACATGGAGAAATACATGCTGTAAACAGTAATTACAGCAATGAACAAAGTTATCTAACAGCAGAATAAAACTAATTACTACATAGAGAGAGGAGTAGGAGGAAAAGATAAAAAAGAACAGCCAGATGCATCCCTTTCCTCATTAAAAGAGGTGAAGATGTTGCAGATGTTTTAGAGAGCGATCACATTGCTTTACAGTATCTATACAGTTCAAATACTTCCACATTTCATACCGATCAAGTTTTTTTGTATTTTCTCCTTCCCTTTTCTCTCTTTTCTATTCTATTCTTCCTCTTTCCTCATATCTCCACTCCACTTTTCTCCTACTTCTAAGTATTAAAAAAAGATGAAGATGAAGACAGGTACCAAACTAAATAAATCGACAGCAGTGTTTATTTTCAGTTCCCTCAATCTGTAGTTAAAAATCCCACAGAGGATAATTTTGCCTTTCATCTCATCAGTCAATAAAGTAGGATACTAGGTTTGAAATATCCAACTACACTTACTCCCCTTACAAAATTGGCCATATGCCTAAAAACTAAATCATTATTATTATCATTAAAAAATATGACTATTAATAATGTTTTTTTATTTAGGGCAGACTTCACTACAAAAAGTATAGAAAGCTCCCATCCCAAGATTTGTATGTAACTCCTGATAGAGTTGTAGGGGTGCCATAGTGATATACAGTGTTTCCTGGGTATTTGAAGCCTGGCGGAGCCCATCCGTCTCCAAGCCTGAGTACAGTAGATTTCTTCCAGAGAAAGATAGAAAGTGAGAAAATGGAAGTGAGAAAGATATATTAGAGGAAGAATCGACCCCAGTACTAGACTGGTACTTTTTTTTTTTATTGACCTTGAAAGGATGAAAGGTAAAGTTGTCCTCGGTGGGATTGGAACTCCGAGAACAGAGAGCTGGAATGAATACCATAAAGCATTCAATCCCATGTTCTAATGACTCTGCCAAGATTTATGAAGTGCAAAGTCTTCAAAGCTATAGTCAAAAACCACCTTACTATATGGTTCAGAACTCTGTGTTGTTCGCTCAAGTTGATGGTTCCTACACTAAGTTCAACATTTCATGGCAAAGTTACACTACCAACAAAGTTCTTTATGGTGATATGCTATGAGTTTCATTGAAAGTTCAATCCCATCACTTGGCTCTTGCTGGTCATGTTTCCTGCTATGATGAACTTGCAGGGAAACTGCTTCTCTGGCCACCAAATGCAAAGTGCCAAGTAGGACATCCAAACATAACCATCAGGATTCTGTTGGTAAGGGACACTGTTCTCACTTGATGGGATCTTGCTGCAGTAAGAGATCAGGGAGTCTGGAACAAGAACTTTGTGCATGCTTCACTTTCAATAGAGGGATGACTCAAGAAGAAGAGAAGAAAGAGACTTAGGGCAGTGGATGGAAGGATCCACATAAAACTAAATGATGATGATGATGATGATTGTTTGTGGCATTTAGTTTACATCACAAGTTCAAAGCCTTTAAAGTCAATTTATTTCTCTGGGATCAATGAAATAAGCATCAGAAATATATTAGGTTATTTTTCTCCAGTGATGCCCAATAAGCAAATTTGTTGATTACCAATTAATCCACCTTGTCTTATCAACCGATACCGATTAATTGGCCACCTATTATCTAATATGTATTATGTATTGTGATATGCATATTATAATTAATTGTAAGTAATATATTATATTTCATAATCACAATTATGGAGCTACTATTTGAGAGCACCACAGGAAGTAACATATATGAACCTGCAAGAAACTGGCTATGCTCTGAAAATTTGTATGTTTTTAGATTATAATTTACAAATTCTTAAATTTGATCATTAAATTTTATTTTATGTTTGAGTAAGTTAAGCTAACAGGAAAAGTACCAGTAATACACTGAGGTCAATTTAATCAACTTTCCTCTCCAGCCAAATTGTTGGTCTTGTGCCTAAATCAGAAACCATTTTTACTGCAAAATTTTTGAATACTTTTAAATAAACATGTAATTGGAATCTTTATAATTTTTAATCAATTGCTTTGCTTTTTAAAATATGAATTAAACACATTCTCTCAAATGGGTAAGATGGTCTCTATTCTACTTTGATACTCTTCATCTTACATGATGTTATGACCCTTGGGCAGTTCCAAGTAATTTCTAATTTTATAGTCCAGTGCATTGAAGCACTAGGAACATAACTATATAATACTGGTGATTTTAAATTGTGTGTCCTAGGAAACATGTATTTCTACTTGTTGAATTCAATGGATTTTTCTGGATTCCTCTATCACCCATGGTTTTCTTGCTTCAAAACAATAATGGCTGATTATCAAAACTGATAAATCAGCAAAAAATCATATTGATTAATCATTAGAATGGTCAAAATGACCTATACTGACTATCTGTCAATTAACTGGTGCAACCCTAGTTTTTTCCACATATCTTATACATCTACCCTACAAATATTGGTAAATTTATAAAATGACATGCCACTGATTTCAGTGGAAAATAATTGTTTTTCCTTGGCTTTTTTGTGTGCTATCAATTAAACTTAACCTTTGATATTTTCCTCAACCCTAAGTTCATCCATAACCTTAACCCCAACCCCAATCTTAACCCTAACCCCAGGGGAGAGGGAAGGGAAAGTTCAAGAGTCCCCCTCCATTTTCTGAAAAAAAAAGTCCTTTGCAGCATGTTCAGAAGTAAAATTAGTTGGTAGCATATGGAAAATTCAGAGAAGGGGTGGGGGAGTTCAAAGCCCCCCCCCCCTTTTTTTTTCCTGGAAAAAAAAAGTCATTTGCATCATATAAGGATGTAAGTTTAATTGATAGCACACAGAAAAAAATTGAATAGAAAAAATTATTTCCCACTAAAATCAGTGGGAGTATAAGAAATCATTACTATTTCGTTATGTGAGGCTAAATAGTGTAACAGAAACAGTAGAATGCTGAACTAAATGTCATATAGCATTTAGTTTCATCCTTTCATGTTCTAAGATCAAATCTTCTCAGAATAATGTTTGTTTTTACTCTTAAGTGTCGATAAAATACCAGCCATGAGTTGAGACTAATTTGATAAAATATATGCTCTTCCATAAATTATACCAATGTGAGAATTTAAAAAGTGTTTCCTAATCCTAGAGACTCATCAGGCTAGAGCACAAGTTCTCAACCCATTTTGGCTAAACGCCCCTCAAAATCACGAAACGCCCCCTACCCTCTTTTTTCCATTTTTAATGTCATTGCAAGCTTAATTCCCTGCCTACAGCTGCTGTTGCTGGGACTCAAACTACATGAAATGAAGTGCCTTGCTCAAGAACACAATGGATATGATCTGGGCAATGAACCTTACAATTGTGAGACCAACTTTCTAACCATAAGGATACATGCATTCACTACTACTACTACAACTACTTAATTTTTCCTCTCTAATTTGTCTTTAAAATAGAAAGCACATATCCTCAATGTTTAGACATTTTCATAAAAAAGACACAATCATAAAAAAGAAATGGAAAGAAAGAAAAAACCCAAACAACACTGATCAAGTTTGAATCAAACAATAAGACCAACCACATATCTTATCTATATGTATAGACAGGGAACAAAACTTATGCTTTGTTTTCAAGTATTTAACTGGCTACCTCCATAAGTTCCAAAACAATCATATTTTATTTGGGATATTAACCCTTTAGCATTTAAACTGGCTGTATCCAGCCAGAATTCTCTCACCTCTTTCTGTTCAAACTGACTGCTCGTAATTATTGTTCCCAAAATAAATAATATCAAAAGCTCATAGATTCGATATTATGTGAGATTATTATGTCAAATAAAGCCTTTACTGCAAAAATACAATAGTAAAAATAGAGTAATGTAAATGCTAAAGGATTAAAGCGTTTCTGTTTTTATTATAGCAATAACAGTTTTAAATAAATGAAGGTAAAATGAAAAACTTTTTTAAATATTTAATTCAATTGAAAGAAACATTTTGAAACTTTTAGCTAATAATTTTGTTCATAGGTACAAAGTTTTAGGCAAGTAGATTTAAATATTTTACTCTGGGTTAACAATATAACAGTTACAGGGTATATGTGTGTATGTTTGAAGAATCTGGCATCTATTTATTCTTTATCAGACACAATGCTTTCATGCCAAGAAAGAATTTATTCAATCCAGTCAAAATCAAATATAACAAGTGAATATGAAGTTGTAAATATGGTACAGTCAAATATCTTCCAAAGGAAATCTCTGTTTTTGATGGCTAAAATTACAGCATATAAATTTTAATTTTTTCAAAGTGCAATGTCCACAATTCTTTTCAGGGCCTCCAAGAATGGTGAAAAGGGAAAGAGGAAAGTATCTTCAAACCCAAAACCTGACCCAAATACTTGCAACTGAATAGATTCTGCAAAAGGCATCTAAAGGCCAAATTGTGATGTAAAACTACCACTTAGGTAGGCCACAACAGAATTTGAACTTAGAATGTAAAAAGCTGGAACAAATACCACAAAGCATCTTGACCAATGTTCTAACAATTTCACCAATCCACTGCCCTAAACTGCTACTTTATTTTATTGATCCTGAAAGGACAAAAGGCAAAGTTAACCTCAGTGGGATTTTAACTCTGTGCAAAGAGAGCAGACACAAATACCACCATGTATTTTATCCTACGCTCTAACAACTTTGCCAATTATAATTCAAGTAAACATTTTATGTGAGAAATATTTTATGTAGGGAAATTAAGTCTTCCAGAAAGATCTAAGAAGAAATTAACAGAAAACAGCTTTTTCTGGAAAAGAAATTGTAAAAGTTCCAGAAAATGAAATACATCTTCTTCAGTCAACACCAAAATAGATCACTGGAAAATTTTAAAATACCAAGAGTCCATTACTACTGTTTCCTTGTTGAACAGCTGCTGATTTATATTTTTTGATAAACTGAAAAACAACTAATGCTAGTGAATAGTTACCATCCTCGGATATGCAAGCATAAAATAAGAACATTCTTAACAATTCAAGCATTCTTTATCAATTATTTCTTCTTCCATGATAAACTAAGAGTAAGGGAAATGCTCTCCAAATATTATTTGCCATGTAATTATAGAACTAACTTGATGTTTAACTTGGCAAATCATTTAAAATACTTCACTCACACATTAAGCTAGACTGATTTATACATTTGATAAGCACTAGTTAAAAATTGAAATAACAAAATGTTTGTGCAACAAAACAGTTTGTTATCAATGTGAAATGAGTTCCGTATTTTTAAGGGCTTCTAAAATGTAAATTGAAACAATAGACATGAAAGTTTTTTGTTTTGTATTTTTTTTATTGGCTTAGTCAGCAGGAGGAGGTAGGGCCTATGACCCTTTTTAAGAGCCTGCAAAACTGGTGAAAAAGAAGGAAGAAGGTATCTTCAATCTGGAAGCATGACCTGAATGCTTGTGGGTCAGGTCATGTATTAAACCAGGCAAAATATTAAATCTACCACTTAAATGAGCCACAGTAGGATTTGAAGTCAGAACAAAAGAGCCAGAAGAAAACAAATTCCACATCATCATCATTTCATTTTACGTCTGCTTTTTCCCTGCTTGCAAGGGTGGGACGGGAACTGATTCTGGCTTGATTTCTACAGCTGGATGCCCTTCCTAACACCAACCTCATTTACAGTGAGTGCTGGGTGCTTTTTTGCCGTGGCACCTACACATCCACTTTACAGTGGAATGATATGGACCCCAGTCCCTATCATCTCATTTCTACACCTGAGTAAACTGGAGCAATGTGAAATAGTGTCTTGCTCAAGGAAACAACACATCGCCTGGTCTGAGAATTGAACTCACAATCTTTTGATTGCAAGGCCAATGCTCTAACCACTAAGCCATGTGCCTCCAAAATATAGTAATAATTGTTTCTATTTTTGGCACAAGGCCAGCAATTACCCAGTACATTACTGGTACTTTATTTTATCGACCCCATAAGGATGAAAGGCAAAGTTAACCTCGACGGGATTTGAACTCAGACCATAAAGGGATGTAACTATGATAGAAAGCATGACGTCCAACCCTCTACCGATACTGCCAATTCACCGCCCTAACAACGCATCCTAACTGATACTGAAAATTTCACCAGTTCATTGGCCTAGACTAGCACTTTATTTATTGATCCCAAGAGAATAGAAGACAAAGACAAAGTTCACCATTAAGAACCAGAATATAAAATATAAAGAATTTCCTTCAATGCTCTAATGCTTCTTTCAGTTCACCATCTGTAATGAATGTTATGTTAGATTGTAGAATAGCATAAAAAGAATACTCATTAAACCATTTAAAACCTACACATAATATTTTCACACCAAGTTAAAGAAATAAATCTATAAATTTAATTAATTGGTTAAACCCAGAGAGAAATAGTCAGGGTCTTGTCCTTTAGCAGTCCAGCACCAGAGTGACAACAGAGATATATTAATTTATTATTATTAACTAAATTGAGGAATTAGATCTTCATTAGCAGAATATATATTGATTTTCTATTAACTAACTGTTCTAATTTATGAACAAACTTTTTTCAGTGACCAAGTTTACCAATTTTGGAAATATGAAATTATATACTAAACAGACCTGTCAACTCTCCCCATCCAACAGGGAGATCTCCCACCCACTTTGGGGTGGGTGAGGGATGTCTTCTCTTGTGTGAAAATGGGGATAGCTTTCAGTATGTAAACTCTCCCCATTTTGGGGTACTTTTTTTCATGGTACTCCTCATTTGGGTTTTTAGAGGTTGGCAGGTCTGGTACTAAATTGTGATCTAAGCTAAAATTTACTAGTAACATGTACTGATGTAATTCTTATCTTAATAAATCTATAATTTTGTTAATATTGATCTCTAACATAGGCATAGGGACAAATATTTCGGAGGGAAAGAGGTCATTAAATGTATATCAGCACTAATAAATAACTGCTACTTTATATTATCAACTATAGATGAGAATGGCCTTAGCAAGATTTAAACTCAGAATGTAAACAGCCAGATACTGCAAGACATTGTGTCCGATGCTCTAAAGCCTTTCTTAATCGACAACCCTTAATTTTCTTAATATTAAAATTAAAACTGAGACTTCTAAACATTTTTTATGACTACTGACACACACACACAACTATTTTTTTTTTGTTTCTTGAAGATGGAGTGAGATAAATGTTCAAATTACTGAAGTAGATGCCTTAAAATATTTAGTTCAGTTTTTGAATTGTGATTTTAAATTATACAGAGCTAAATTCTAGCTTTCACTCCTGTGGGAGTCAATAAATGCAATATACATGCACTTGGACTTATTTGAGTTGCCTAAGTGATACCAGGAAATTATAGTGTTTTCTTGGTGTGTAGGAAAGGAACATTGCAAAAACATTGTCTGTTAGGTAATACTTTCAAAAATTATAGTATGTTGACAGGAATAAAGAATTCAAGGGAAAGTACAATGTAATGAGGAAAAAATGGTTATCAGTATCATAATAAGTATATGACTGACCAATCGGTTGCATATGCTTCCATGTGCTGACAAGGTTAGGGTCACCCATATACTTCATCTGCTGAAATTGATTTTATAATGATGTGTTAATTATTAACTCTCAATGATATAAAAAAGAAATGTTTTATAAAATAAACACTAAATAAATAAACAGATAATTAAATGAGCTTTTTTATAAACTAAGAAATGAGGGTGGTTTAAATAACTATATGTTTACTGTGTATGTACATGCATAAGAGAATATACAGCCACCTCCCCTCTCCCCCACTCTACAGGACTGTTTAAATAAATGTCTGAAAACATTTGGAAAGATAATTGTGGAGGAGGAAAAAGTGATAAATACTGACTCAATTGATTTTTGAAGTCTTCAATTGAAGAAGAAACTGACTAACAGTAATACTAGGTGATAACAACAAAGATCAAGACAGAAAATAACTAGGTCAAGTTTACTGTAGTTAATTAGAGCAATGTCATACATAATACTTATAAAGATTGATTTTTGTTTGGAAGTTCACAGTTAAAAAATACATTAAACAAATACATAAATATAAAAGATTCCTTCTCTTATACAGGTTTTATAGTTCTATATTTAATTAACTGATTATAGGAATTCATTATGCTTTGAAAAGATAGAAGGGGGCTAGAAATCACAACTATATAAAATTGTTACTTGCAAAGAGTCAATATCATGCTTCATTCAATAGTAATTACAATTAACTAAGAGGGTGATTATAACTGTTACTTTTTGTTGGGTGGGTGTTTAGAGCTAAGTGGATAAGGCATTCCAGTTGAAGCTAATGCTTCATTGTGCTCCAGACAAGGTGCTAAGAATTTCTTATCTTATTTACTTGGCTGTTGAACAGGGAAGAAATGCAAGAAAATGAGCCAGTGGAGTGCCAAACTTTCTTTGAAAAGTGTGTTGTTGGACAGCCATGGTTAACTGCATATAAGCCATTTCTAATAAATACAATGGCATCTTCTCTTGTGAATTGGTTAGCTGTATAGCCACTCTGCCTACAATCATCTGGAATACTTTCATTACTCCCTACTGTATCTCACCCTGCAGATAGTACAATAAGCACTATCCTAATCTTTCTTTCTCACAACTGCATTCTTCTTGGCCCTCTGACACTGACCTAAAGTTTTTCAAACTGAACACCAATTGCATCAATCCCAGCAGCCTAAGAGGACTTGTAAAGGTCCTTCCTAATAACTTGTATATAAATGAACTGAGTTTCAAGGCATTTAACTTTTTAAATAAAATTGTATATATTGTTCTGAGTGCCACAAAGTCAAATATTCTATTTTATTAGAGTTTTGTTAGTAGTCTCATCTTGCCAAAAGTCTTATGTTTTCATTTATTTATGCCATAAATTTTTTTAATAAAAGTCTGTTAAGTCCTCCAAGCCTTCCTTTGTTAAGCTATTTTTTTAAACTATTCCAGAACATGCTGTTTTTTTTACAATCTCCAGCTATAGTGTGGTCGTTAAGGTTGAGTTATTAAGTGAAAGGAATGCAACTGGTATCAACATTTTTCCTGCTCTATTGCCTTAGGACAGTCAAGTGTGGGCATGTTATCTAATCACCAAGTAGCTGGTTTAAGACAGTAAGCAGTTAGACTTTCCCCAAGTTTTTCAATGTCATTTGAAAGCAATGTTAGGAGGTAGAAAAGTCAGTAATCTCTGCTATACTGATGATATTGATTTAACTGGACAAGTTAAGGAAAAACTTAGATCTATTGACAACTGTAGGAAGAAATGGAATGCAGAGAAGTGATGAAAAACTAAAATAATTGTTTCTACTTTTGGCACAAGGCCAGCAATTACCCAATGCATTACTGGTACTTTATTTTATCGACCCCGTAAGGATGAAAGGCAAAGTTAACCTCGGTGTGATAACCAATAAGAACAAGAAGACAAGAGCTAATCCAATTGAAATAGTAAGGAAATCACACAAATTTGTTGAAAAAAAAAAGAATTTGACTAAGCAATATAAAGGAATGGACAGGTAAAAAGACAGTGGAAAACACAAGGGTGACTGATGAAAAATAGAGAGAGGAGTTTGAGACTGTTGCTTTCTTGTTGGTAACATATGGTCTCGCTAGACAATAGATTTAGTTTGATTGAAGGATACATTGAAACACATGCCAACAAATGTATACAATATCAAGACTCAGTTATCTGCAGCCATACTTTTTTTTATAAAGTAGCATGATGCTAATTTTATTTCACCATTGAATGCCAGGAAATAATTTTAGCTGTTGGTAGAAGAAAGAATCTAGCTTTTCAAACTTATTCTTCATCATTCTACCAATACCTGCATTTTAGAACAGCACATGTAAAATAAATGCATTATAGAAGTGAAGACAAAAGTTTTTTCTTATATACGTTGACATCTGAACTATAAGGTCCATATTAATTTAAATGTTGATATTGCCCAACACTATGTCATCAGTCATCATCATCCTCATCACCGTTTTACATCGATGTCTCCACATTAGGATGGGTTAGACAAGTTGTCCTGTTGTGGGCAATGCCAGGTCAGGTGACCGTGCTTTGCTCATACAGGACTGACTTTGGCTCGGTTTCTACAGCTGGATGCCCTTCCTAACACCAACCTCATTTACAGTGAGTACTTGGGGCTTTTTTACCATGGCGCCTATATGCCCACTTTACAGTGTGGACTGGGTGCTTTGGGTCGTGACACCTACACCACCACTTTACAGCGGGAGGGGCTTGTACCCATGGGAACTCGGGTCTTCCGTATTACTGTGTAACGCTAGAAATCTGTCCTGTGTCATCGTCTTTGAGAGGTGCAATTGGGCAAAGTCAAGTTTTATCACCTCATCCCAGGTCTTCTTGGGTCTCCCCACTCCAAGGCTTCAATCGACTTTTAGTGCTCTGCACCTTTTTATGCAACTGTCATCCTTCATATGCATCATGTCCATAACAACGCAATCTCCTCTCCTGCACTCAACATTTGATTCCTCTTACGCTTAGTCTCTCTCTTAATTCGTTTATGCTTTGCCATTCGCGTATTACTATTACACATCCATCGGAGCATGCAAGCTTCATTTCTAATCTACGCAAGTCTTCTGTAACATTGCTGTTCGTATGCACGCATCATATAATCTGCCTTTCATTTTGAGGGAAAAGCTTTTTGTAGCTAGCAGTGGTAGTAGCTCCCTGAACTTCTTTCATCCCGTTCTGACGCTGGTAACTGTACTTTCAGAACAACCCCCTCCGCTGTTAATTCGGTCTCCTAGATAGCAGAAGCTGTTTACTGTTTCTACAGAGCCCTCCCAGAATTTGGTAGTCTTTGTTTCCTGTGGCTGTTTGCTGCTTACTGACCTCGTACAACTGCTACATGTAAAGCCTATATTTTTAGCTAGATTTCCTGAGATCCCACTACATCTCTTGTGCACCCACAGTTTGCATTTGGGGCAAAGGATCAATAAAAAAAAAAGCAAAAATATACTCTTGATTGAAAATTGAATTAGATCATGAACTCACTTTGACTAAATATAATAGCCTAATAATAATGGGTATATAAGCCCACTGAATGGAAAAAGATGGGCATTAACAAACATAGGAATTCAAAGCACACCTTTTGTTTGCCGGATAAGTGCACTACCATTTATGCCAATAACCCACCCATCTCCTTCCAATATTTTTAGGAGCTATAACTTAATAGCGATAGGTAAACAAAACATATGTGTTTATATTGTTTCCACTTCTTGTTATGTTTGTTTCTCAGCTGATTGTGGTAAAGTCCACTTTTCCTGTGTTTAGATGGAGAAATAATTCCTTAAGAACCATATGGGTGTTTCTTTCAAGATATGTAGAAGTACTGTATCTCTCAAAATTAATCCCAAATGAGTAGATCTCCATTACAAAATTAGCCTTACGACTCATACAAGGAAGTGAATATGGCTCAATGTAAAGAAATTTTTATATTTTTTCATCATAATTTTCCATCACTTTCTCTTTCTTTGTCTAACCTTTCCAATGATTTTCTCTTAACATTATGAAAAGCAGGTATTCACAGGGGGTTTGGTGTAGTAACCTTCTTAGATTACATATTTATCCTTCAAGTAAGTAAACGGATTAGTTTAGTAGAATAAATATTTTTGCACTGAGATGCAATGAAAACTTTGCAGGATGATGATATAAATTAAAAAATTCATCAGAATATTTTATCCCCATGAAAAATCTGTAAAAATATCAGTTATCATTGTTCACCAACTGGCATTCCAGTTGTGACCATCCCAACTTCATTTCTAGTATATTGTATTTAATAATGAGTTACTCAGTGTATTCAACCATTTTAATAAGGTTAAGGGAACTTTAAGGGAGATTTGGCTGATATTTCCAATAGGTTGAGTAACTGCATGGATGCTTCTTAAGAGGTATAAATAAAAGTGTAAGTCAATACAATCAACATCAAATTATTCCTCTGACAAATGACTGCAACATGCTTTGCTGGAGAAGAACCTATAAGCAAGACAAAATGATGTTGAAATACTGTTGATAGATCTCTTGTCTACCATATTTCTGTTAAGTCTGTATCCATATCTAATACTGTTTTCATTACCTTCTCATCTATTTTGCTCTATTCTATTCATTGTACCACACCACCATGTAATGAGAGATGGCATTTGATTTGTCCATATTCAATCTCTTTACCACCACCCATTCTCATTATCACTCTCGTTCTTACCCACTATTATCTATCTATCTCTCTACTACTATGTAACTAAGGAGGGCATTTGATCTGTCCAGATTCAGTGCCCCTGACTGTTATCCCTACTACTCCATGTGACTCTTACTTGACATATAACTTTCTCATTATCACTCATTCCTGTTGCTATCCCTCACTTGTTTTCTCCCTTACCATGACTCCTCTTTGATGCTATCATTGCTAAGGTTGTTATTAACCTCCAACCAACACATATCTATCACTCACTTTTCCATTAGCATATTATCACCATGTCCCTAATCACACTCATATTCCTCTTGCTTATCACTTCCATTCTATTCACACTCTCATGTTTACCTTGAAAGAACAGAGACTCTGCCAAGTATAGAAGACTTACAGAGAATAAGACACCCTCTCTGATGCTGGTGCCCAAATCTCCTTAGTACACCTTAGTCATATCAAAGACATAAATGACAACCTCTCTAGGAAGGGCATCCAACTATAGAAACAATACCAAAAATCAAATGTATAAGCAAGATATGTCCACCAACTCATCTAGGAGGACAATAACTTTAAATAAGAACTGATTCAGACTGCAATGACCCATACAACCCAAAACAAACATAAATTGATAATAATGATTTTTCTCAGACGACTGCCATATTTTGCAGTAAAAAAACACTGATTTATTACAATGGAAAAGAGCTTCAGATGTGTATGGAATGAAGTATGAGATTTGGGGATGTTCATGCCTTTCATAAGAGCATTAATAATAGAAGTGAATTAAAACAGTTACAAATGGGAATGAAAACCAAGTCATGCGTTTAGCTCAGCAGGAGGACTTTGCTCTTTATAACATTTAGTTTTCTGTAAAAATATTTGAAGCATATAAAACAAATATTAAAAATTTAATGAGAAAAATACTTTTCAGCTGCTTTAGAGAGTGTGTGGTAGTGGTAGTAGAATAATGCAAACTCATGCTACTTTGGAAAAACAGATGTTAAATTAATACAACTTTAGTGTTCTAATGTTCAATTTTATCAAAGTCACTACCTCCCTCAAAACCAATACCATATTATTCTTTAGTTGCTATTTATACACTGGCTATATGCTTCATCGATCTATCAGTTGTTATCATTCTATTCTAATCAGTTTCATAACACTCCCAGACAACAGATTTTGTTTCAATTAATATTTTTTTAATGACTATAAGGGGATTACTTGTTTTTGTTTATTTTTTCTTCACTTTTTTTCTATATTTTTTTTGTTTGCTTTAATTAAAAAAAAAAATACTATCACTGGTCAAAAAGGCTTGCAAATTTTAACAGTTTATGTGCATATAATATTAAGAAACAACAACTATTAATTCAGATGTGAATAGAGATAAATAAAGACGTGTATTTTTTTATAGATAAATGAAAAACTATATTCAGTGGATATCAAATAATCTGTCTATAACAATTTAAATATAGCTTCATTTGATTACACAGAATGTGAAATATTGTAAAACATGTGAACAGAGTTAAAATTGCTGTTATTTTATTTTATCAATACCAAAATATTATTAGAATTTTCAACACCCTGACTCAATGCTTGACCAATAGATAAAAAAAGAACTTAATAGTGGCACTGGTAAAAACTAAAATATTTTTGTTAAATGACCTTTTGTGACAGCTGATAAACCAATTAGCATCACAAAATCTGTTTTGAAAAATAAACCATTTCAGTAAACAACTTCTTAGAATTATAACTTTAGGCTAAACCCTCCATCAATCTCATCCTTTCTGTTGTGAAAGCCAGAGTTGTTGAGGGACATCTCTTTCAAACTGGGATACAAGAGAGCTGTGTTGACATATGCAAACAATATCACCATAAGGGTCTCAGAGACCAAGGAAGTGGAAGTGTTCAGCACCAAAGATCAAACCATACATATTAGGCCTATATATATATATATATGAACGTATACATATATATAGAATCATTAGAACATCTGACTGATAAAATGACAAGTCAGTCAATCATATTGGTGGCCTCCCCACAGCCCCGGCGGACACAATGGAGAATGTGTTTCCCCGGAGGACAAACAAATTCTAATAATGACATCTACAGAAAAAAAGTTATATTTATTTGTAGGGATGAGGTGGGAGTTAAATGACAATTACACACAAACCTGAAGGTAATTAATAACAAAAAAATGTTTTTACAATAAAAATTCTAAATAAGAAAACAAGTAGACATCCTCTAAAAATTATCGAAATCAACAAGAAAATAAATTCAAGGTAAAGGATGGCTTATCTAATCTTATGAAAAAACAATATTGAAAATAATACTCACACACAAATTTTTATTCTTCTCTTCCATTTTTATTTGTTTTTGTAACTGACCAAAACATGAACAAACTCACACCTTTATCTCTTAAACTCTCATTTTTTTTCACTTCATGAACAAATAAAAATTTCTTATTATACCTATCATACTCCCAATATAACTTCCATATATTTTATATACCTCTAACAAATAGTCCACAGCTTTCAATTCAGTGTGAAGGTGCATGGCCTAGTGGTAAGGGTGTTGAACTTATGATCATAATGTTGTGGGTTCAATTCCTGGACTGGGTTGTGTGTTGTATTCTTGAATAAAACACTTTGTTTCATGTTGCTCCAGTGCACTCAGCTGAACATGAGTACTACCAGTAGCTGGGGGTTTAACCCTGCAACGAACTGGTGACTTGTACTCTTAGTCACTTAACACCATGGAAACCAGGATGAGAACTGGCCTGATGAGCCTTTGAGCTTGAGACAGACAGACCTACCCAGTATCTTGTCACCCAATGAATTTATGAGCCAAGAAAAATACCCTAGTTGTAATTTAGAAATTCCACACTATCTAATAAGATTTCACACCAAATCAAACCCTACTATTATATCCTTCCCTCACCCATTTAACAGTTACACCAAATCTACTAACCAGACTGAAATGTATAAACAATTCCTATCAAGATAGCAACAGCTGTCAGATGAGGCCTAATACAGCCAAAATTTTAATGTCAATGTCAACCATCATCATCATCATGATTTAACGTCCATTTTCCCAAGTTGGCATGGGGTGGATGGGAGGTCACAGATAAAATCAGTTCTTAATTGATGCCAGTTTTCTCCAGGGGTCACATCTTGCATATATTACAGTTTTGGCATGGTTTCTACAGCTGGATGTCCATCTTATCACCAACCCCATTACAGTGTACTGGGTGCATTTTATTGTGGCACTAGTACTAGTGATGTGCTAATGTTATAGACACAGTTGAAGTTCGTCTCAATACTTTGTGTAGCATGATTTCTACAGCTAAATGCCTTTCATAATGCCGACTTTACAGAATGTAATTGATGCCATTTTATTGTGGTACAAACCATATGGAATTTCTACCTACTCCTTTTCAATATATTGAGCACAACCATTTCCCTAACGGTAACAGAGTCTTATCCTCTTTCCTTCTAAAATTTCATGCCATTCTATTCCCAATTTTACTTACAAATCTGGAGCTACCCTAGTTCCTCTATTTCGGTTATGAGAGCTAGATCATTAGCATACAGGAGTCTCCAGGCTTAAATTTCTGTTATGGTCTGGAGGACTATAATATACAGGAGAGGGCTGAGGAATGAGCCTTGGTAAACTCCCATCTGCACACTAAATTCATCACTGACATCCCACCTTGCTGATTGTGCTTCTGTACATAGCCTGTAGAACCCTCACATGACATTCTTCTATCCCTAGATTTCTAAGCAAGCAACAAAATAATGAGCATGGGATTTAGTCAAAGGCCTTTTCTAGGTCGATGAATGCTAAATGAAGGGACCTACTCTTAACTAAGTATTTCTGTGGCTGTCTAACTAGGAAGATGGCATCAGTAGTGCTTCTCCTGGACACACAGCCATATTGCATCACATTAAAATTAATTCTGTCCCTAATCAATTGTGAAGTTACTCTTTTGTAACCTTCATAACCTCATCCAACAGTTTGATGCCTTTGTAATTTCCTCTCTCTAATGCATCTCCTTTGCCCTTGTAGCAGTTAACATTGATGTTGCATGGCAATCATTGGGTACAACAATTTCCTGTACTATGTAAGTACTGTGTCCTACTCCAACAGATAGTTTAATCATCTCTGATGACCAGGCCACTTTTCATATCTTTATATCGGTAATCACTTTATCTACCATTCTGCTGTGGACTTCGATGGTTGGTGCCTCAGTTGATTCTACTTCAAGTAGATTCTCATTCATTTTCCTCATTCAACAACTTCTCATAATAGCTCTTCCATGTATCTTTCTTTTCGCTGCCAGTAAGAGTGAGCTGCTGTCATTCTGTACACATTCTCTCCAATAACATTTTGGTCCTCCCCAACACCCTTTCTTGCAAATTGGAACATCTCACACAGAACATTGGCAAACTTCTTACCTTCTGACTCACCTCTAGCTACATAAACCTGATATTTAGTTTCTTACTGTCTCTGGCCTTCCAGACCTCCAAGTTTGTCTTTTAGGTTTCATGGCCGTGTCTACAGTACTGTTTCCCCACCATATCACCTTTCATTTGATTAGTATCTAATCTGTGGCCTTTATCAGGTTCTTTTGAAAGAGATTCCAATTTTCTTCTATGTTATAGGACTTTAATTCCTGATTGTTGTTGTCAAGGACTTCAGTTAATGTTTCTAAACCTATGAGTGTTTGGTCGTTTTTTAGGTTTCCATATTCTTCTTCTCCAAACTGACTTTATTTTGTCCATTTGTCTTGCTCTTACTCTGAAGTCACTAATCACCAATTTATGTAGGATGGTGTGTTCTTCAGCAAGTAAGGATTTAGCATTTATAATCATTGGTCTATTTCATTCCCCAGTGAGGATAGCGCATATTTAACTAGCGTAGCCATCTGATTGATAGGTGATCAAGTAGCTGATCAATTTCCTGATGTTTGTGTTGTAAATTACATTGTTCAGTGGAATTGGTTGGCCATACTCCATATCATTAAAAACAAATGTAACTCCTCAGTTTGCCAAATTCTCTTTTTCTCTTGTAAGTACTGTTTTTAATCATCTCACCTTTAATAAAGTTTATCTTGTTGAAAATCATACAAGTGTTTAACTTGTAAAGAGAAGCAGAAAGTAATGGTGAGAGGGAGAAAAGATAAAAGAAAGTAGAGAGAAACAAGAGAGGCAGTTAAAAAGAAAAACAGAGAGAAAAAGGAAAGTAAAAAGTGAGGAGGAGAGAGAGAGAGAGAGAGAGAGAGAGAGAGAGAGAGAGAGAGAGAGAGAGAAGGAAACATTTGGAGGAGTTTTACTCAATTACTCAAGTGTGGATTTCGAAACAAATATAGAGGCTTTTTCAGCAGAATTGTTGGTAGTAGAGCCATTACATTGGAAGGGAAGCATTCTGTAAAGTTGGTTAAGATACTCTTAGTAAGATATCAGAAGCACCAGCTGCAATTTGGTAGGAAAGTTCACAGGATGTGCATAAATACATAATTTTGTTTTCTGTTATCCTGCAGGTGTTGCAGGAGTGAGTAAACTGTCTCCTTGTTGTAGGTATGGTTTTTCATCTGTACTTCTGTAATGTAGGTGAACGACTTAATGGTGATTTGGAGTTATGGGCTTTAGTTGTGTGATGCATTTCAATGTACAAGCCTAGGAAAATAGATTTTATCATCTGCTTAGCTATCTCAGGGAGTTAGAGAATGTAGTGCATTTACACAACAGCATGAAGTACCAGAAGGTTTGAGAGTGAAGAATGTTTGACAGAAGGAAAATGTAAAGTGTGTTGTCTTTATGAAGCAGTGGTCAAACAGGGATGGCTGATTTTGCAGATATATGGAGGTCACAGTACTAACTGACATAGACAGTTTAGAATAGTAAACATTTTGGCCTCTGCACTAGCAGCATTGGCATGGGGGAGTTTGAGAACCAGGAGATGTGAGGTCATCTAATGATGATACTTCAAGGGAAAGTTAGGCAAAATATATGTTCTTAATGCCAGATGATAGGGGAAGACCTGTTTGTAGTTGGGAAGAGTTTGAAAAGTGGTAGAAACAGCAAATGAACTGAAAGGAATGAGGTAAACACATTTTGAGCCAGCACAATTGAACATCTTTGTTGCTGATATTAAAGTGAGGAAGTGAATAGAATACATACAGAAACAATCATTCTAAGTAAGTTAGAGTCTAGAGTGGACAGTAAAACAGGTTAGAAAACGAAAGATTTGTGCCACAAAGAGGAATAAGATGTGTGGTTTGGATGTAAGTGAAAGGTGATGAGTACAATCAAGGTTAGACTGAAGTTCCCTGAAGTTGATATAAAGGAGGACTAATTATGAAGTGAACTGATGAGAAAGTGGATATTAATTAATGATAAGTAGAAATGCAAATACCCTAGAATTTAATCAGCAATCTTAAAATAGTTGAGTAGAAGAGTCAAATACAGTTTAAATGTATTGTTCAGTGGTGCTGATTGATGAAATTTCAGCTACATAGCCCATAATGCAAATAGAATTCAATGAGTTCAGTAGAAAGAAATTGACATCATTGGGAGCAGTCAACAGAATGTCAGACACTTAATTGAAGGGTTAAATGCACATTTTTTTCCCTGTGAAGACATCTAACTTTGAATAGTTTATTCTCTTCAATTATAACTATGTACCATGAAAAAGTAGAGTTTACAATTGTAGTTAGATGGGACACTGTAGTATCCTGAATGTTTTGTTAGTTTGCAGTACCAAGTTCAAGTTTTACAACCTTACAATCTTAGAGAGGAACTTTAGTAAAAGAGTGAAGGTTCAACAGCATACTTCTATGAGGATCACAAAATGATACACTTCTTCGCCAGTGCTGCCAGCTTTGACCAATTATGATATTTCTTGCCTGAAGTTGTGCAGGCGCGTAACCAAGTGGTAAGGATATTGAACTTATGATAATAATGTCGTGGTTTCAATTCCTGGACTGGGTCATCTGTCGTGTTCTTAAGCAAAACACTTCATTTTACGTTGCTCCAGTATACTCTGCTGAAAATGAGTACCAGCAATAGCTGGTGTCCTGTCCAGAGTGAGTCTTGTACTCTCAGTTGCTTAATGCCACGGAAACTAGGATAAGCATTAGCCTGATGAGTCGCCAGGCTCGAGACAGACAGTCCGAAGTTGATAAACTCAACTGAGATAATGGATGTGTTTGAAGAAATTAATAATTATAACTAACAAATGAAAACCTTTTTTTCTTTTTGGATCCACTTAAGTCAGTAAATATTTCCTAACATTACAAGATTGGATCATCTTCTCTAAATCTGAGGAATAACAAAATGTAGCACATTTCATTCTGACATTGAATACATGCCATATGCGTTTGATTCACCAAACTTACGCATTTTTGTTTGCTCATAAGCAAACTAGATCCAATTCGCTCAACTATTAGTAAATAAAAAGACATAATAGATATCTTTGTTTTTTCTCAAACAGTGTATTAGAAGCGAACAAAATTGAAGCTTAGCCGAGAACATATCTTTGCGAGTAGATTGGATCTTTTAGGTTAAGATGGGAAAACATGTCATACAATGAATAACCTGGATCTACTCAGTTTGTGAGAACTACTAACACAGAAGGGTAATCTTAATATGCAGACTCCAGAACTACAAGCGAGATATTACCTCCATTGGCAAATTGGATTACCATTAACCAATAAATACTATTTCTATTGATATTTACTATATTCGGTCGTGATTTGAGAAATAATGATTAAAATAAAAACTTTTATGTAATGTGTAAACTTTGTCAGAACTGGATCTGAAACTAATCGTCAATATCTTGGTCGTTTTTTTGTCATGATTAGTCCTATTAGACTAATGTTCGAAAACATATTTCGGTAGTGCTTTCATGAAACATTTAAAGTACAATTCAAAAAGAAAAATGTATGATGGCAGAACATTTTCGAAAAAAGAAAATTTATTTAATAACGTTCAAAACCTTTAGGTACGATCTATATAAAATACAAATATAGAAAAATATAGAAAAATATGTTGAAAACACGAGTCTTGTGATACCGAAAGAAAATTCTGTAGTGAGCGCATGTGTCTGCTGTTATGTTTTGTGAATGTGTGTGCATGTTTAAGTGCAAACAGGTGGATATGTTTGAAGCCAAATTCATAGTAAATGGTTGTCTTTTAACGATAAAGATCTGCTAAATGTCCTCTTTTCAGAATTGCTAAGACATTTTCCTATAACAGTGTTTAACGCGAAAACGGTGGGAGTTGTGACGTTCATACCTTTCTCAATGGCATTAAGCCGTCACTGAGAGAATTCTCTGGGAGCCTACCGACCATTACGTGATTCATTATTACTAAATAGATAAAACACACATACATTATATATATATATATATATATATACACACACATACAATAAGCCAGACTTGTGATAACGTGCATAACTCATCTAACTGTTTATCAAAAGCTTAAAAATGAAATCCCAGCATTAGGGATTCCTTTAATAAATGAAACTAATTATTT
>OZ024743.1:284613513-284618513 GCA_964016885.1 Eledone cirrhosa | reverse complement strand
TGCTGTCAACAGCAACAGTGATAAAGGTGCAAGTTGAAAGTCTCTACGACTAAGCTTTCCTTGACTACCTTTTCTATCCTCACCGCATCTTTTCTTTCACTTTAAATGGCAGTAGTTCTGGTTCCGTTTGTCGCTCTTTCTGTCCTTCTCTCCTTTCTTCTATTTCACACTACTAGCTTTAATTCTGTCGTTCGTATTCTCTTTTCCTCTCTCTCACATAATTTGCATACCGCCTTTATTTCTTTTTCTTTCTGCTTCTCTTTTTTTTCTCTCCTTATGCTCTCCTTTCTTTATTACCTCTCATTGTTAATCTTTCTTATTCTAGTTGTCTCTTTCTCATATAACCGCAAAAGAAAAAAAATAAGAGATGATGTATAGAGAGACAGAGATGGAAATATATAGGTGAAACTGTTCTGTTGTGTATATTAAGTTAATGAAATACCAGTAGATTAACTTATGGGAAAGATGGCGAGAGTGTAACTGAAAATGATGAACAGAAAGAAATTCGAAAGTGAAAGATAGTAGAAAAGTTGAGAGAGAGAAAGAGAAATTCAGAATATCAAGAGAAACTTTGAGATAAAGAGAAAGTGTGTGTATCTAAGATCAAAGATGAATGTCTGATGAAGAAAACAAGAAAGAGATGATTGAAAAATGGAGAGGATCGAAACACGCACGCGCTCACGCACACACAAGTACTTATATATAAAGTGAGAGAGAGAGAGAGAGAGAGAGAGAATGAAAGAGAGGTAGATATAGAATGGACATTAAAGACTCATACTTCATATGCGCTTTTCCTCTTTTACAATAAGAGACATTCTGAGTTAAAATGATATTTTGATTTTTCCCCCCTTCACAGCTCAATTCTGATCATCCACATTTTCTCTTAAAAGGTATGGATGGCAGTTGTGATCTATTTTAGTTGTGATAACAATTCAATGAAGGTTATTGTGAAGAAACAGTTGTATGGAAGCTAGCAAGAAAAGTGAAGTGTTGTGTTGTGCATGTGTAAAATTATTCCACACACACACACATATGTGTGTGCGTGCGTGCGTATTCATATGTATTATATATATTCATATATTCTACATGTATGTATTGTAAGTTTGAATAATATATATCTATTTATTATAGATTATATATATATATATTTGACATGCCTATATATATTATATATATATGTGTGTGTAAATATATATATATTATGTATGGATGTATATACATATATTATGTATGTGTGTGTGTATATATATAAATATATATAACGAAGGAAGTGTGGTAAGGAACCAGATGGACCATAACGCAGCAGAGTACTCAATATTTAGGGTAGTAGAGTGGGTAATATGAAAATGTTTGCCCCCGACGGCAGAGCTCCAGCTGTTTCGACGGCTATTTCTGGACTAAATTTAGTCCAGAAATAGCCATCGAAACGGCTTGAGCTCTGCCGTCGGAGTCAAACATTTTCCTATATATATATTCAAACAGGGTTATTGACATTTCAGATGGACAGAGGAGGGGGGCTGCATCATGCTTGCATACAATACTGGGCTCTACTGAGTGCATTTTCTTTGGCAGAGATTCTACGGCTAGATGTCCTTCCTATCACCAACTACTTTACAGCATAAACTGGGTTCATTTATCATGTAGATCAACATGATGTGGGAAGTTGTCTTCTTTTTGACATAACTAAAGATTCTTCCTACCCTTTGTTTAGCAAGCTTTCTACAGCTTGATACCCTTCCGACCACCGACAATTTTACAGCATGTACTGGGTAGATCACTCACACAAGAGAGGTTGTCATGCTGTTGACACAACTGTAGTGTTCTGGGAAGCTTTTTTTTTTTCTTGAATGGTTTCCTCTGCTGAGTGCCCTTCGATCGCCAATAAACATAGAGGTGTACTGGGTACATTTTCGTGGCACCAGCACTAGAGAGACAGCTGGTCACTCTCTCGTCCGAAGGACACTATTTATAAACAGGAGTTAGGCAGATGGAAGATAAATATGTTAAGGGTGTAGAAGTGAGGTAGAATTACACATATTGAGGATGGGGGTAAGCGTGAGGCAAGATATTAGGTGTGTAGTGATGGTGAAATGAGCTCTAAACAGAACAAGTGAAGGAGGGTCATGGGCATAGGACAAACATTAGATGTTGGTAGGTGGGTCTTATCTGTCTATCTATCTCTAGATCTGCATTCGCACACAAACACATATGTATGTATATATTGTATATCACATGTATACACACATACAATGTTATTTATGTTTATACAAGGGACAAAGCGCTACACAAGATTTCAAGGCCCATGTATGTATGTATGTATGTATGTATATATATACATATACATACGCACAGAGAGATATATAGATTTTCTCCAAAATGGCTGACTGAATACACACGTGTTTTTTCACAAAAGTTTTTTTTTTCACGTTACTTTCTCTACTTTCAATTCTCTTTCTATCTTCTGATGAAGGACTTATGTCTGAAACGATATGTATATATATATATTTAAAAAAAAATAGAGGTGTGACACACGAGTTGTGATATATTAGTAAAACAAAAGAAAATGCTGACAAATTTTTCCCAGTGAAAAATAGTTTAATTATGAATAAGTATAAATTAGTAATAAGTATTAGTTAGTATTCAGTTTTAGTTTTAAGTTTTTACCGGTTGCGCATTTCTTATGCTTTTCAAAAATAATTTTGAGATAGAGTGTTCGTGATTTTTGCTCTAATCTCTCTCTCTATGTATGTGTGTGTGTATGTATGTATATATATATGACTGTGTGTGTATATATGTATGCAGATATATATGACTGTGGTGTGTATATATTAATGTAGATATATATGGCTGTGTGTGTGTGTATATATGTAGATATGTATGTATATATATATATATGACTATATATCTGTGTGTGTATATATATGTATGTATATATATATGACTATATATCTATGTGTGTGTGTATATATATGACTATATATCTACGTGTGTGTGTATATATATATGTATGTATATATATATATGACTATATATCTATGTGTGTGTGTGTGTATATATATATTTATGTTTATATATATGATTATATATATCTATGTGTGTAAATGTATGTGTATATATATGTGTGTGTAATCAAATATATAGGAGGAAAAATAGTTTTTAGATCATCTTTAATCCCTTTCGCATGTTTCCTAAGCTTTGGGAATATCAGTCCGCATTATACATAAAATAACTGAAACTGTTAGGCATTTATATACTATCATATATAATTCTGAAAATACATTTGAGTTATATATATTTTTACCTTTACTTTATCATCATCACCGTTTTACGTCCGTTCTTCCATGCTAGCATGGGTTAGACGGGTTGTCCTGTTGTGGGCAGTATCTGGTCGGCTGACCATGCCTTGCTCATACAGGAACTGATTTTGGCTTGATTTCTACAGCTGGATGCCCTTCCTAACACCAACCTCATTTACAGTGAGTGCTGGGTGCTTTTTCCGTGGCGCCTACATGTCCACTTTACAGTGTAGGCTGGGTGCTTTTTTGCCGTGGCACCTCCACGACCACCTTGCAGTGGGAGGATGTGGGGGCATATTTTCTATATGCTTCAGATTGTACCCATGGAAGGTCGGGTACTCTGTAATACTGCGTGAGGCCAGAGGTCACGGTCGTGTGTCATCGCCTTTGATAGGTGTAATTGGGTAAGGTCGGCTTTTATCACCTCATCCCAGGTCTTCTTCGGTCTCCCCACTCCGCGGTTTCCATTGACTTCAAGTGCTCTGCACCTTTTTATGCAGCTGTCATTCTTCATACGCATCACATGTCCATACCAACGCAACCGCCTCTCCTGCACACAGCATTTGATTCCTCTTATGCTCAGTCTCTCTCTCAATTCATTTATGCTTTGTCGTTCGCGTATATTACTATTACACATAGTAATATACGCGAACGACAAAGCATAAATGAATATATATATATATATATATATAGTGAAAAATGGAACGGGAACAAAATAGAGAGGCAGTACGAACAAAGGTTTATTAGTTTCACGCTCTTGAGAGTGGGAGGGGGACGACGTTTCGGGCATAAGCACTTCTTCAAGCGAAAAGTGTGTGGGAAGACAGTTGCAAGGGTGTGTAGGAGAGTGTGGGGGGGGGGGGGGGCGATGTGTGTGTGTGTATGTATATGTATATATAATTAATTCATTTACCAATGGTTTCCAATGTATATATATATATATAGCTCTGTAACTTACATAGAGCACTCTTCACTCTTATGACTTTTTCAATTTTCAACGGAAACTTCAATACTTATATATATATATATATATATACAGATTTTTAGTTTCAGAAGATCCCGTTAAGGGTGAAAGCAGCGATTCTTTGCTTAAACTTTAATGATGATGATGATATATACGTATATATATATATATACATATATATACATATATATATACATATATATATATATATATATATACATATATATACACATATATATACATATATATATACATATATATATATATACATATATATATACATATATATATACATATATATATATATACATATATATATACATATATATATACATATATATATATACATATATATACATATATATACATATATATACATATATATACATATATATATATATATATACATATATATACATATATATATATATATATACATATATATACATATATATATATATATATGTATACATATATATACATATATATATATATATATACATATATATACATATATATATATATTTATATGTTACAACCGGTCACTTTTTATTCTGTAGACATGATTTATAATAATATATATATATATACATATATATACATATATATATATATATATATATATATATATATATATATATATACATATATATATATATATGCTGAAGGCATCTGGGTCTGTAGGTCACACTATAACCACACGTATCGTTAACCAGGTAATACTAGAAGGGGCCATACCA
>OZ024743.1:284586013-284598513 GCA_964016885.1 Eledone cirrhosa | reverse complement strand
GGTTCCTGGCTTTTCTACCACCTTAATTTTTAAGTGGGTCTTTCTCAGGGCCTTTCTACACTGGTTAGCTAATTTCCCTCCAGGGGTAGCGTCCACAAACATGACACTCTGGTATCTCTGGTTGTCGTACTATGAGGTGGCTTTCCCTATCTTATGTCTAGCCCTATCTAAGCTATTCCATGATTTGCTCCTGTATAATGGGCAAATTCCTTTCATGTCCAGTTCTATGCCGGTCTTATACTTCTCCATGTCTCATTGGTTGTAGCCAGAGAACTGCATGCGGTTGATGACGTGTTGGATGTGTCTTTCCATTTCTGTTGGGTCGCACATGCGGGACGCATTCTTCATCACTCGTACCAAATCTGCGATCAGAATATTAAACTTAGCACTACTGGACATTGCTGAGTTTTTTAGTATCAGGTATTTGGAGGCCATGGGTTTAGCATAGTGTGAGTGGAGAATTTGGGCTCTCTCGTCTATAGTGTTAATCCTGAGTTCTGTATCTAATACAGGTAGTCTATTGTTAGGGTGTTTGGAAGGGGAGTCGATAGTTACAGTTATACTCTGGTGTATGGAATTAGCTATCTGCTGGATGCTTTCCATCGTGCTACGTTCTAAATCAAACTTGTTAGTGCTTTCTAGTGGGGATGTTCTTATAACTATATTAATATCGTCTACATAACGAGAGTACATGATGAGGTCTATGGAGCTCTCATTAAGGAGATCTTTAAGCCTCCTTTCCCACCATACCATGAAAAGGTTGGCAACATCACCAGCTATGCTGACGCCAATGGCTGCTCCCTCATTTTGGGTGTAGATCTTCTCGTTGAACTTAAATATGTGGCCCTTTAGGGTAGTTTTGATACTAGCCCCTATTGCATGTGCGACCATTTTTCTTACCTGATAACCTCAATGGCAAAAAAGACTCCCATGGGAAGGTGGATTGAGTGGACCAAAGCTATACAGACTCCCCAAAACAATGATCAGGTAAGAAAAATGGTCGCACATGCAATAGGGGCTAGTATCAAAACTACCCTAAAGGGCCACATATTTAACTGAAATCAATTCCAGAAACAGTGTATACTAATACAGATTTAGTGGTGTAGTGGCAATAATTGAGCAAATTAATTAGGGTTATCAATAAAATTAATACAAATAATATCAACTAATCAATGAATCAGATCAATTAATAGATATATGACACACAAACTCACATGCATATATATATATTTATATATATATATTCTACTTTTAAGTTGAGCCAAATTATACAGCTTCATATGCAAATGAGACTAATCAGCCCCCCCCCCCCTCACAGGCAAAGAAACTATATAACCTGAAGTACTTCACCCCAAGGTCTAAATCCAACCACACACACACACACATATATATATATATTAAGTTTAAGCCCAAATTTCACTTGTGTCGTGGTGGTGGTGATGGGGAGGAGGAGATAGTCAAATTTGGCTATATATAAGGAAAAGAATTTGAAAATGCAACTGGAGTCTTTTATGAATATTTATTTACTCCACCAGTTTCGCAGTTCTTATGATTTTCAAAAGCACCTAGTTGGAATTCGAAAATTCTTTGTTTTATATAAATAAAGTGGCTCAGATTGCTATTTGTTTAAAATGTAATTTGGTTGGTTAATGATTAGGTACAGTAACTTTAACGCTAGAAAAAGTGGCTCAAAATTGTTATTTGATATTTTATTTGTTGGTGACAGTTACTTGATTAGGCACAGTAATTTTTGCACCAAAAATGGGTGGTCAGAAAGTAACAGCGAATTAGTGTGACTGGTGGTAAATTTAAGTGTCTGCCCATAATTATTTCCTAACTAAAAGAGATGCTTGCCCAGAGCTGCCAGAAAATCGATGTTATATCTGTATATACAAATAATACTGGTGTAAAATATCATTGAGAGAAAAGAATTGTTGCTGCCTGTTCCAGGAATCAAACTTATAATATTATGATCAGAACCTCATCACACCTAACATTAGGTTAGAGAATAGAAGAATTGGAGTGTTCTGGTTCAGTGAGTATGGCTGATGTCGGCGTGCTGAAGAATGTCAGATTTTAAGAGGTGACAAATTTCAGAATTCCTATTATAGTAGACTCAAACAATTTAATGTATATCTTCTAGTCTTTGGCAGTATCGCTAGGGAGTCGGACGCCATGCTTTACACCATAGAGTTACGGCCCTTTATGATCTGAGTTCAAATCCCGCCGAGGTTAACTTTGCCTTTCATCCTTACGAGGGTCGATAAAATAAAGTACCAGTAATACACTGTGGTAATTGCTGACCTTGTGCCAAAAGTAGAAACAATTATCTCCCAAAGGGGCGGTGGATTGGCAGAGTTATTAGAGCGTCGGACAAATACTTAGCAGTATTTGTTCTGACTCTTTACGTTCTGAGTTCAGATCCCTATGCGGTCGACTTTGCTTTTCATCCTTCCGGAGTCGATAAAAGGAAATACCATTTAGTCAACTTTACTCTTTCCCGCAAATTGCTGGCTCTGTGACATTGCTAAAAAGATTAATTGCATTGCCTTTTGTTCTTGTGAAGTCTATTTAATCGTTTGTAACTTCTCACCCTGTTAGAAATTAAGAGGTCGGTGGATAACAGAATCTGCAGAGTGCCGGATAAAATAGAAAGCCTTATGACATTAAGTGATATCTCTTTTAAGTTACCAGTGCCAACGCTTACTTTCATTCCTTCAGGGTCGATAAAAGAAGTACCCGCCATGTTTTGAAATCGATTTAATCGCCATTGCCCTGCTAAAATGTGCAACCTTGTATTAATATTGTAAATTATTTTTGTTATTTAGAAAACAAATACGGAGAGCGTCAGATAAATGCAATCTTTCATTACATCCTCTAACGTTTCAATGCGGTTATCCCTCTGGGGTCCTGGAATCGATTCAATCAACCACCAAAATTAGTGGCCTTGCGCCAACACAAGAGATTATTATTATACATTTTACATCAATTAACCTGTTGACTAACTAATGTATGAAGTGTAATGCTTGTTGCTTCTTCATTCATCGGTTGCAATGCCTATTGGGAGGAAAGAGAAAGCATTAATTTGATTTTCTTTCATTTTATATATTGTCGTAAGTTAGTAGTATCAGCACATTTTCGAAATGACTTCAAAACTAACTCTTTCAAAATAGAGATGGCTTCAGAATCCTCGGAACTATTACTATTTTCCTGGTGTATCGAAGAAAGCCTGCCCTTTTGTTGTTGTTATTGTTTTAGTTTCTCATTTTGAGGCTTAGGTATATTAGATTGTTCAATATTCGTATTATCCCTATTAACAAAAAAGGCATTAGGTTTCGTTCGAAACATCATTTTTATGTTTGCGTGATTTTATGTAATGATATTATTTCATTCCCTCTTTTTCTCATATTCTCATAAATGTGTATATATGTATATAAACATATATCGCCATCGAAACGAAAAAGCTTCACCGTAAGGCATATCTATTTTATTATTATATACATATTCTTGGCCTCAAAGAATGTATTAATCTGTACTATGGCATTTGAGTGCCCATTCTCGCGCCCGTCAATACAAAGCGTGTATATATTTAATATCATTTTATTCAGAGTTGTATAAATAACATTACAAATTGTTCCCAATTCTTTCAGAATTAAAATATAAACGCAAATACTAAATACAATTAACTATTGCTAGTAACCTCACAAATATAACGCACCAGACTATACGACCAGGACGAGAAAAAGAAAAAAAAGAGGATGGGGGACAAAAACGACCATCAATTCACAATCAAGTGCGACAATCGGCCGCACATCACAACAGTTAAAAAATTTTAATTGCTCGTGTGAACCTCCCTTCAGAGGGTTCAGATCACGAGAAGCATTTTCTCATTTAGTCTTTCCGGGTACACTAAATGCATTATTTCTTTATCTTTTGCTTATATATATTTGAATATATTCTAGTCTAGCCAACTTGCCCAGTGAATATGTTTCCCTGACTTAGAAACAAAGTCTACACCCTCTGCATTGTCTAAAAGCGTTTCAAAAACCTTGGATTATCATAAGGTATTAATTTTCTCTCTTGCCTGCTTTTCATAATCTGAAATGAATTTCGGTTTTGAAATTGCGAGGATAATCTCAGTTGATTGAATTTTTCCCCCTATATTCAGAAAAACAGACTCGAAACAACGTCGGATCAAATATCGAGATGAAGGTTGCCTTTCATACTTTCGGAGTCGATCATTAAAGTACCAGTGCAGAGGCAGCGGAATTATTAGAGTCGGGCAGAATTTGTTACCGTATGTGATCAGGCTCCATGCGTTTTGAGCTCAAATCTCTACCAGCAGTTGCAATCGGAAGTAGTTTGTTGTAATCGTGGATAATGGTATCAAACGGTTACTGTTGTCTTATCCCTTGTTTTATGTTACCAGTCCGTTATCTATGTGGCTTCCGCTGTATATACTTGGAGAAAGAGATCAAGATTTAATGAACACTTCGAAACAGAAGGAAAAGAGAAACCTTTTTTATCTTCCTTTTTTAGAGCTAACTTGTGTTTTCTGCTCGGAAGAGAGTCAATTCCAGCTCCTATATCTGACTGCTTGTAACAAACCATTTATTGTTTTTAATATCTTTACCTTCTGCAGAAGTCACCTTAACACAACTGATATCTAAATTTGTTCGTTTACATCTGCAACTGTGTGTCATTTTCTAAACATCGAATGAATCCATTTTTATTATCATCAATATTTTTCTCTTAGATCGCTCACATCCATATGATATAGAGCTTGTGAATATTAAACATTAAAAATAAACAAAATAATTTAAGATTGAATTCTAAATAATAAAACTGTCATTTTCCTCACCCACACATATATAATGTGTGTGTGTGTATACATATCTGTATAATGTAAAAAAAAAACTATATATATATACAGTATATATATATATATAGGTTCTTTTGCATTATACAGATACATATATACAAGTCAACAGAGCTAATAGCATGCATCTAATTTACTATAACATTTACAGAAATATTGATATGTATATGTAGTAGACGGGGAGAGAGAAAGAGAGAATTGTGGTGTAGTAGTTTCTAACGTTTATTTACCAAATTCGCCTTTTCTAGATCATTAAATCATTTTTTTCGTAATTTTCTTAAATTCGCCTTATTTCCATTCTTTATGGACACACACATATGTATAAGGCATACTATAATATATATCGCTATTAATGCGGGGTGGTATGTGTGTGTGTGTGCGATTATGTATGTCCAGCTAGTGTTTAATAGAGACCGGTCACTAAAAACCTTCTGTAGCTTCCCCAGCAACAACATTTCTTTGTGCCGAGTCAATGAAATGGGTGAATGAGAATGTGGAGAACTAATGACTGTCATTTAGTAAATCTATGAAATCACGAAAAAGCTATCGATTTTCATCTGAAGTATATGTAAATGTGTGACGTCCGAACGAATATCCTCCACCTCCAACTAACTTACCCTCTGCTTCTGGGTCCAGACCGAGAATGGATTGCCCTGGAGAACGGCGAGGGAGACGCGTTGGAACAGCTACTGAAGCCCGCGGGGCTCGCACCTACGAGCAGCCAACTCTGCTCCAATAGCAGTGAGTAGGGATGTGATCCGGAGGCCTTGTTATAGAATCAATACTTAGTGTCACTAGATATAAATATATATATAATATAGAATATATGCTCCTACACGCACAGGCGCTAAGGGACACATGTATTGTCCAACCAAATGCCAATGTGGTTCAATGGCAGGTTAATAAATTAACGAGCCAGAACATATATAAACAAGGTTTAGTAAATAAGGAAAAAGTTTCAAAATAAATTAAAAAAAATTAACATTACCTACTATAGTTACCTTTACCGAATCGGTTTCGAATCTCAAGAATAAACGGAGTCCATACGGCCTTCGTTGCAAAGAAAGATTCTCGTCAGAAGGTTCTTTACATTTGAAGAATATAAAATTCTCGAACTTAAATTACAAACTGGCGCTATTCAAAATTGTTCCCGAGATGAGAGTAAATGAAGTGGAATCAATTTTTTCAAGGGCTGAGTACACTCGGCCCTTGAAAAAATATATATCATCATTCATCATCATCATCATTTTACGTCCGCTTTTCCCTGCTTGCAAGGGTGGGACGAGAACTGATTCTGGCTTGATTTCTACAGCTGGATGCCCTTCCTAACACCAACCTCATTTACAGTGAGTGCTGGGTGCTTTTTTTCCGTGGTGCCTACACGTCCACTTTACAGTGTGGGCTGGGTGCTTTTTTTGCTGTGACACCTATACGACCAATTTGCAGTGGAATGATAGGGACCCCCATCCTATCATCTCATTTCTACAGCTGAGTAAACTGGAGTGATGTGAAATGAAGTGTTTTGCTCAAGGAAACAACACATCACCCGGTCTGAGAATTGAACTCACAACCTTTCGATTGCAAGCCCAATGTTCTAACCACTAAGCCATGTGCCTCTATATATATATGTATATGTATATGTATGTATATATATGTATGTATACGTACATACATATATGTATACAGACGTACAGTAGTATTTATATACATACATACATGCACACATATATATGCACGTATCGGTTTACCGAACATTTATTATAATGCTCGGTTTGTTTGTTTGTAAACAAAAAAACAGCCCGAATTATGCCGTACAGTGTTTAGGCAACCACGTCACTTTTTTGTTCAACACTGACACAGGAATGATGTACTAGTTTCAAGCTTATTAGCTATCATCAGCATCGTATACCTTCCTGCCAGATGGTTGAACATCTGAAAGTATATACTTTCCTTATGCATATTAATGGCTGAGCAGCCTAATTTGCATATTGAGTGAGTTCAGTCGGCCGGGCACACCGAAAACGATAAATGGAATAGAATGAAACGAAATTTCATTTCTCACTCTTAGTACGGCACTTACTTAAATGTAAGTATGTATGTATACATACATACATATATGTATACAGACGTACAGTAGTATGTATATATATACATACATGCACACATATATATATATGCACGTATCGGTTTACCGAACATTTATTATAATGCTCGGTTTGTTTGTTTGTAAACAAACAAACAGCCCTAATTACGCCGTACAGTGTTTAGGCAACCACGTCACCTTTTTGTTCAACACTGACACAGGAACGATGTACTAGTTTCAAGCTTATTAGCTATTTTCAGCATCATATACCTTCCTGCAAGATGGTTGAATGTCTGAAAGTATATACTTCCGTTAGTAAGTGCCGTACTAAGAGTGAGAAATGAAATTTTGTTTCATTCTATTCCATTTATCGTTTTCGATGTGCCCGGCCGACTGAACTCACTCGATATGCAAATTAGGCTGCTCAGCCATTAATATGCATAAGGAAAGTATATACTTTCAGACGTTCAACCATCTGGCAGGAAGGTATACGATGCTGACGATAGCTAATAAGCTTGAAACTAGTACATCGTTCCTGTGTCAGTGTTGAACAAAAAGGTGACGTGTTTGCCTAAACACTGTACGGCGTAATTAGGGCTGTTTGTTTGTTTACAAACAAACAAACCGAGCATTATAATAAATGTTCGGTAAACCGATACGTGCATATATATATATATGTGTGCATGTATGTATATATATACATACTACTATACGTCTGAATACATATATGTATGTACGTATACATACATACATACTTACATTTAAGTAAGTGCCGTACTAAGAGTGAGAAATGAAATTTTGTTTCATTCTATTCCATGTATATATATGTATATATGTATATGTATATATATGTATATGTATGTATGTGTATCATCATCATCATCATCACCGTTTTACGTCCGTTCTTCCACGCTAGCATGGGTTAGACGGGTTGTCCTGTTGTGGGCAGTGTCTGGTCGGCTGACCATGCCTTGCTCATACAGGAACTGATCTGGCTTGATTTCTACAGCTGGATGCCCTTCCTAACACCAACCTCATTTACAGTGAGTGCTGGGTGCTTTTTCGTGGCGCCTACACGTCCACTTTACAGTGTGGGCTGGGTGCTTTTTTGCCGTGGCACCTCCACGACCACCTTGCGGTGGGGGGGGGGGGGGCATATTGTTTATATGCTTCAGCATGTACCCATGGGAGGTCGGGTACCCTGTATTACTGCGTGACGCCAGAAGTCACGGTCGTGTGTCATTGACTTTGAGAGGTGTAGTTGGGTAAGGTCGGCTTTTATCACCTCATCCCAAGTCATCTTGGGTCTCCCCACTCCGCGGTTTCCATCAACTTCTAGTGCTCTGCACCTTTTTATGCAGCTGTCATCCTTCATACGCATCACATGTCCATACCAGCGTAACCGCCTCTCCTGCACGCAGCATTTGATTCCTCTTATGCTCAGTCTCTCTCTCAATTCATTTATGCTTTGTCGTTCACGTATATTACTGTTACACATCCATCGGAGCATGCAGGCTTCGTTTCTCTCTAATCTACGTAAGTCTTCCACCTTCAGCGCCCAGGTCTCACTACCATGCAACATCGCTGTTCGGATACACGCATCATACAGTCTGCCTTTCATTCTGAGGGAGAAGCCTTTTGCAGCTAGCAGTGGTAGTAGTTCCCTAAACTTTGCATATTGAGTGAGTTCAGTCGGCCGGGCACACCGAAAACGATAAATGGAATAGAATGAAACGAAATTTCATTTCTCACTCTTAGTACGGCACTTACTTAAATGTAAGTATGTATGTATACATACATACATATATGTATACAGACGTACAGTAGTATGTATATATATACATACATGCACACATATATATATATATATGTATATATATGTATATATATGTATATATGTATGTATGTGTATATATATATGTATGTATGTGTATATATATATGTGTATATGTATGTATGTGTATATATATGTATATATATATGTATATATATATTAAAAAAACGAGACAATCACTTGATCACCTACAGATCAGGGGAACATACCAGCCAGGTAGATTATATCCTTACCAGAAGACGTGACAGAGTGTCTGTTGTAAACACTAAATCCCTCCCCCATGAAGAATGCACCTCCCAACATAGACTGATAATTAGCGACCTCATAGTCAGGACGAGATGTACTAGACAGCAGAAGAGGACTATCCTCAGGAGAAAAATATGGAAGCTAAAGGATCCCACAGCCAGAAATAAATTTCAAAGCATATTACTTGATGCTTTCGACAGTAAGGAAGAGCAATTAGAGTCGTACAATGTAGAGGAACAGTGGGAATTCCTGAAAGCAAACCTGCTGATGGCGGCAGACGAAGTCTGTGGCTGGAGCAGGCCTGTAGGCAGGAGGAGAGTAACATGGTGGTGGAACAGTAAGGTGGAGGGGTCAATCAAGGCCAAAAAGCAGGCTTGGAAAGCATGGCGGGATGGGGGAAGTAGAGAAGACTATCAAGTGGCCAGGAGGGAAGCGAGGAGACAAGTGTACTTCGCAAGAAGGGAAGCAGAGGAAAGAAAGTTCAAGCATGTTCTACAACGCGAGGACCAAAAACGTGAGGTGTTCAGGATTGATAGGCAATGTGTCAAGGAAAACCGTGATATTGTCGGGGAGAAGTGTGTACTTAACGATGATGGCGTACTTGCCATCACTGACGCTGATAAGAAGGTAGCTTGGAAGTGTCACTACGAAAGGCTACTAAATGAGGAGAATAAATGGGAGAAAGACAGTCTCCCCCACATCGACCCAATAGAGGGACCAGCAGTGTTAGTCGAAGGTAGTATAATAAGTAAGGGAATCAAAGATATGAAGACGGGTAAGGCAGCTGGGCCTTCGGAAATAGTTGCTGAGATGCTGAAAGCCTCTGGAACGGTGGAACACACCATGGTCACCCGGATAGTAAACCAAGTCATACAGAATGGGGTTGTTCCGAATGACTGGCGTAGTAGCATCATCGTTAACTGTTACAAGGGTAAAGGAGACGCCCTAGATAGGAGTAACTATAGAGGCATTAAATTAATCGACCAGGTCATGAAGGTCACAGAAAAAGTAATAGCGCAACTAATCAGAGAGAGAATTGATCTAGATGAAATGCAGTTCGGGTTTGTGTCAGGCAAAAGTACCACAGACGCTCTTTTCATTGTACGACAACTACAGGAGAAGTACCTAGCTAAAAGTAAACCCCTATACTTAGCTTTTGTCGACTTGGAGAAAGCCTTCGACAGAGTCCCCCGTTCCATTATCTGGTGGGCTCTTAGAAAACTAGGTGTTGACGAATGGCTTGTGAGAGCTATACAAGCCATGTATAAAGAAACAGTCAGCAAGGTTAGAATTAACAACGAATATAGTGAAGAGTTTAGCGTAAAAGTTGGTGTCCATCAGGGCTCTGTTCTTAGCCCCCTACTATTTATTATTGCCCTTCAGGCTATAACAGAGGAGTTCAAGACCGGCTGCCCATGGGAACTCCTATACGCAGATGATCTATGTCTCATAGCTGAATCAATGGCCGAGTTAGAGAAGAAATTCCAAACATGGAAGCACGGCCTAGAATCAAAAGGCCTTAAAATTAACCTGGCTAAGACTAAAGTTCTAGTTTGTAGGAAAGACAATAAGGCGCCAGTCCCTTCCGGGAAATGGCCATGCTCAGTGTGTAGGAAAGGCGTAGGTAGAAACTCCATTTTATGTCCCAAATGCAAAGTATGGGTGCATAAAAGATGTAGTGGGATCACAGGTAAGCTAACTAAGAACATAGATTTTACATGTGGCCGGTGCTCTGGTGCAATAAGTAGCAGCAAGTGATCACAAAATACTAGCTCTTTCAATTGCGCAGAGGGTTCTATAGAAATAGTGGACAGCTTCCGTTACCTGGGTGACAAAATCAGCAGTGGGGGAGGGTGCTCTGAAAGTACAGTAGCTAGAGTCAGAACTGGATGGAAAAAGTTCAGAGAGCCTATACCACTATTAGCCGCTAAAGGGTTCTCCCTAAAAATGAAAGGCAGGTTGTATGATGCCTGCATACGAACAGCCATGTTGCATGGCAGTGAGACCTGGGCATTGTGTGCAGAGGATATACGCAGACTAGAGAGGAACGAAGCTTGCATGCTCCGCTGGATCTGTAATAGTAATATACGTGAATGGTAAAGCATTAACGAACTAAGGGAAAAATTAGAAATAAGAGGGATCAGATGTTGTGTACTCGAGAGAAGGCTACGTTGGTATGGTCACGTGATGCGCATGAAAGACGACAGCTGTATAAAAAAGTGCAGGGCAATAAAGGTAGACGGTAGCCACGGAGGAGGCAGATCCAGAAAAACCTGGGACGACTTGATAAATTCCAACCTCACACACTTACACCTCGCCAAGACAATGTCACTGGACCGAGACCTTTGGCGGTACTCAGTAATAGAGAAGACACGCCTTACCTAAATACTAAGTAAAACCTACTACAGTCAGTAGGCACCTCTAACAAAATACACCCCCGTCCCACCACCCCACGCCATCCACACCACCCCTTTCAATGTAAAGTTATGTTGGTGCCACAACATCCAGGCCGAAACAAATGAGGTCGAGTAGGTGTCACGACAAAAAAAAAAAACACACAGTCCACGCTGTAATGTGACCATGTAGGTAACACGGTAAAAACCTCTCAGTCCCACACTGTAAATGTGGTTGGTGTTAGGAAGGGCATCCAGCTGTAGAAAACCCGCAAGATAACCACTCTTGCCTCAAGTGGGAAAACTCCCGTCCAAACCCATGCAAGCGTGGAATGTGGACGTTAAACGACGATGATGATGATGATGATATATATGTATGTATAAATGATATATATGTATATATAAATTAGAAATAAGAGGGATTAGAAATAAGAGGGATCAGATGTTGTTTACTCGAGAGAAGGCTACGTTGGTATGGTCACGTGATGCGCATGAAGGACGATAGCTGTATAACAAAGTGCAGGGCAATAAAGATAGACGGTAGCCACGGAATAGGCAAACCCAGAAAAACCTGGGACGAGCTGATAAATTCCGACCTCACACACTTACACCTCACCTAGACAATGTCACTGGACCGAGACCTTTGGCGGTACTCAGTAATAGAGAAGACCCGCCTTACCTAAATACAAAGTAAAACCTACTACAGTCAGTAGGCATCTCTAACAAAATACACCCCCGTCCCACCACCCCCACCCCATCCACACCGCCTCTTTCAAAGTAAAGTTATGTTGGTGCCACAACATCCAGGCCGAAACAAATGAGATCGTGTAGGTGTCACGTCAAAAAAACACAGTTCACGCTATAATGTGGCCGTGTAGACAACACGGTAAAAACCTCCCAGACCCACACTATAAATGTGGTTGGTGTTAGGAAGGGCATCCAACTGTAGAAAACCTGCCAGACAGTCCTATGCGAGCAAGACAACCACTCTTGCCTCAAGTGGGAAAACCCCCGTCCAAACCCATGCAAGCGTGGAACACGGACGTTAAACGTTGATGTTAATGA
>OZ024743.1:284561013-284576013 GCA_964016885.1 Eledone cirrhosa | reverse complement strand
AGTACACTCTGACCATGGTTGGGTCATTACCGACTAAACCGGCAGCCCCACCAAGCTTGCATGCTTGATGAAGAGGGCGATTTTGAACACCCTGCGGGATGAAAAACAAAACCCATGAAAGGGCGGAGGAACTCAGGAGAGTCAACGGTTATCCAATAAAATATGTACATATGTATATATGCTTTTATATAATGCATATTTTTATTTATAAACACTGTAATCAATTTCATCTATTAACTTTTTTTTTTAACTTTAAAAAAAAATTTTTTTTCTCAAGTTTTCAAATATTTAAAATTTCTTTATAAGCGGGGCAGTGGACTGAGAGACCCCTTAGTCTTCATTTAAGACATCTCTCTAGGAGAAGATCACTCAGATGCAAAATCTGTGACTTCGTTTGCATCCAATGATGTAGACGAGTTCTACCTTTTGGGTAAATGCATTTGATGTTAAGTGAGTGGGACTGGCTCTGTGCAAAGCTTCAAGTATAGGCATTGCTTAACATCTTTTATGATGCATGACATGGCTAGCCGTAGCTGAAAAAGGCACTACCACATAATGATGAGATATAATACCTTTCAGACCAATAGCAATAAGAGCTCTGGAATGGATAGTGAAAGGGTCTGGCCTGGCAGGTGTCCCAAGGCACTGCAGCTTGGGGCTGGTTGTCTTCCTGCTACTGTGAGAATTTCAAGTTTTAGCGTTTGAATATTGGGTGCTGGAATGTTCGCACCTTATTAGATTCTCAGTCTTCTACAATACATCCTGAAACAAGACACACTCTGAAGAAGGCCAATTCTCAGAACAGTTTGGTGGTTACACCTTTTATTGGAGAGGAAGAGCACAAGGATGCAAGAGGGAAACTGGTGTAGCATTTGCTGTTAAGAATTCTCTAAGCTGGAAGAGCTTCCATGTGGATTAACTGATCGCCTTATGTCAATGAGAATTCCATTATTAAAGAACAGGTTTATCATTATAGTGAGTGTATATGCTCCAACCAAGTGTTCCTCTGTGGATGTAAAACTTTCTTTTTATCTCTCATTGAAGGAACTAATCTGCACAATTTCTCAGGCTGACAAAGTTGTCATTCTGGATGACTTCAACACTAGAGTTGGCAAGGATTATGAAACCTGGGATGTTCTCGGAAAAAAGTTGAAAGGTACAGTAGCAATTGTTTGCTGCTGCTACAAATGTGTCAGGAGCTAGATCTGTGCATAGCAAACACCCTATTTCAACAAAAAGATAAATACAAAACAACCTGGATGTACCCAGGTTCAAAGCAGTGGCACTTGATTGATTATGTTCTTGTTTGTAGGCAGGATGTTTGGGATGCGTGCAGTGTCAGGGTTATGCGAGGTGCTGAATGTTGGACTGATCATCATCTGGTTCTTGCAAAGGTGAAGTTTACTGTGAAAGCAAAGGTTAGGGTTCGTAGTCTGACTATAACAAAGAAAGTAAATGTGGCTTGTCTAAAAGATGATACTATTAAAGAATAGCTGGTGAAGAGAATGGATGACATTCTATGTGATGAACCATGGGAAGAGTTCACAACATCTGTGTATGAAGTCTGCAAGGATGTTCTGGATTTAATCAAAAGAAAACATCAAGACTGGTTTGATGAGAATGCTTTTAAATGAAAGGAACACAGTGCTAATGAAAGCGCTAGCTGCTGGACCAGAAATGAGTAAGAATGGAGACTTGCTCAAAGTGATGAAGTGTAAAGTGCAGCTTAGTTTTCATAGCATGCGAGATAACTGGTGGAGGGATAAAGCAGAGGAAATTCAGAAGGTCTTTGACTCCAACAACACAAAGTTGTTGTATAATTTGTTGTGGAAAGTGTGTGGGCCATTATCCTCTCCAGTTGCACCTCTTCGCACCCAGGACAGCAAAGCATTGCTTCGGGATTCAAAGGATATTCTTGTCAGGTGGTGCAAATAGATTGACAAACTTTTGAATAGGCCCTTTGAGGTTGATGACAAGTTTGTCAATGCCATTCCCTGCAGAGCCATGTGCAGTTTATAGTTTCATCCATCCAGATCTTTAGTTCAAATTCATTTGACACTGACTTATATTTCCATTAATGACTTGATCAAATGAGTAACAGAAGTTATGCTGTGCTTGATTCCATCTGCCACACCATGTTCCTCCACAAATTTGGCCTTGAGTTGAGTTGAAATATTAACTTATATTTATCCACACCCTACTGTTATTGAACACCATAAATAGCTTGAATAATCTCTTCAAAGTGTTAGGTCATGCTTAGTCTCCTGATTGATTACCAAATCTTACTCAGACTGCTGTCAAACATTCTTTTTCTATTATTAACAAATACAGTCTACAATGATTTGCTTATATTCTGTTATTGTACTAAATGTCCTTTTTGTAGCATAGCTTGTTATGACTCATCCATAATTTCTGAGAGACTTAACACTGGAATTGTTTTCTATTAATTTCTCCAAGAAAGCATGACGGATAAGGTCTTTAGAAGGAGAAATATATTTTGTGAGATGAATACCTTCCTTAAGTGAACTAGCAACATGTAGAAAGTGAAATATTTACCACTTGGAATGAAAAACCAGATAATGGGCTCAGCTTGCACAAAGATTAATGCTTGCCTTCTTCATATACTAGATTAGTATTATTTACATTCAAGTAGAAACAATATTAATAGTTGCTAAATAAAGTGATTGATTTAGCTAAGAAAGTTACCTATTGATTATTTCTACCAAACTTAGAATATACTGAACAGAGATGGCGCCAATAATGTCTGATGGAAAAGTTGGTTAAGGCCAAGTGATTCTGAAATATTGCAAACAATAACTATTGTGTTCAGTTGACCTCTAAAGGTATGGCCTTGCTAACCATTACAAATATATTTATTTTATATGTCCAACATGAATTGTAGCTGGTCATATTGATAAGGTATTGAACTGCTGGTTGAAGAATCACTGGTTTATTGTAATTCTCATAATTGACTTTTATCGAAATAGGTACTACAAGATGGCACATTCCACAATTCTAAGCAGGATCATTGCATAATCAGAGTTTCTATTACAGATTTGGGATTGGAAAGCTTAAGTATATATACTGTACATGTTTATTATTATTAGCTCACACTTTTTTATCACCAATATGAGACTAAGAAAGAATTTCAAAATATGATCATACTAACATATTTTGAATCTATAGAAAATCAGTGTAGTACAAACCAAAGCATTTGTATTTGTTACTTATCTAAACAGTAATACATTTTTTTTTTAACTAACAAAACTTTAAGATCATTCAACAAGTTTCCACATTATTGGAGCTTAAGGCTTAAGTGCCCCCAAAGCCCCTTAGCACCAGAAGGCCTGATAATTAATGGGATTTATTAATTGATACAATAGTTAGATGGTTCTGGAGAATTCATTCCAGTTTTCCACATGAATGGAAGTTTCCAATCATTTTGTCAGCCTCACTAATAGATGCATGCCATGATTATAATTAGAAACTCATCCTACTCTAGTATCAGCTACCAGATACCTCACCCAGTTATACATTTCTCCATAATGAAGTGGTTTGGAAGAATCCTTCCCAATAAATATGACACTATCCCAACCACTGGCCACCAAATGACAAGGTCACAATTGATAAACACTGGAGAAACTATATTAATTCACAAGAAACTTAAATGTAAAAATTATTTAAAATATAAATGAAAATAAATAAATAATGATTTGTTTGAAAAATAGTAGAGCTTGCTATTAATCATATTGAAAAAATTTGGCATTAGAAGTAAAAAAGATGTCACATGAAGTGTTTCAATAGTTAAATTTGTAGAAAATTAAAAAGCATGTTCACAGGAATAACAACAATAATGGATTATATATGTATTTTTCCTTTTATTTTCTACAAACTCATTCCAGTTGTAAGATCACTCATTATTTATTTTTTTGTTTATAATTTCAGTTTGTTTTCGTTTATGGCTTCTATAATTTTGCCATATTTGCATTAAATTGATTTTTGTATTGTACTATATTGTGTTTATCAATCAAAACATATATATATATATATATGTATGTATATACTTTTTTTTTTTTTGAAAAATCCAATTTCATTTCATTTAAACACTCTGATATTGTTTCTTAACTTTCCACTCCTCCTCAGTTCTCTGTGTTTCTTCTTTCCCCCCACTCCATTTCAACTTTCAGTTTTTCTCTATCTCCTTCCCTGATTTAGCTCTGAGGAGTCTTGGACTTGGATATTTTTCTTCGTGGATTATACAGATGCTGTATCATCATTTTATAGTTGGTTTCTCTGCTGATATAGGTTGGACAGGTTATCATGATTGGCAACTAGATAGGTCCGGGAGACCACGTCTTGCTCAAACGTTCAATTTTTGTCGTGAATATTTTTACTTTACTTTTTATGTTGGTATTCAGTTTTCATAGTGTGCAGACGGATGGATAGACAGATATATAATAGTGTTTATCTTCCAAGAACACTTTAGGTGGTAATTTGATATATACTTCTGGTTGATATATTTTCATTTCTTATATTGGAATTTACAGCTAAAATTTATATTCTTATTGTTTGAGTCATCATCATTATCATCGTTTAACATCCATTTTCCCTGTTATGTTAAATTATTCAAATTATTTTCTCCAAGCCCCTGACTTCTTTAGAAGTTTCTGTTAAATTAATAAACATCCACCATCTTCATACTATAGTAATCTTGTTTATATTAACTATAGTAATCTTGTTTATATTAATGAATACTATATACTAGTTACTGTTGTTTGCTATTTGGTCTGTTATCAAATTTTAATTTTATGAGTTTCTATTAAAATTATGTTATATATTTTGGTGCCAATCATCAACGATTTTTTAAAATTGATAACTAAAAAGACAAATTTTAGATACCTGGGGACATTTAAAATTATTATACTTCAAAGAAGATTAATATCAAAGAATAAAACTTAATCTACTGAATGGCTAATTTTGCGAACAAGTTTTCTTTCTCAGTTTACATTTTAAATTCCTTTAAACAATATTCTCATTTTTCTTTCCTATAATTGGTGGGATTGTACTTCAGAAAGAAATTAATATTTTACAATGTACAATTCAGCTGTAGAAAAATTATCCAGGGTAAAAATACAGATATGAAATGCAGACCAAAATAGCTATAATGGCATCACTGGAAATAGCTATGGTGAACCTATAGGTATTTAAGTCCAAAATAGATCCAGCTTCACCTTCTTTTCTCTCTGGTCTGTTTGCATTCGCTCTCTTCTCTTTAAGCTACTTGAGGAGGGACATCATGTGAGGCAGTCATTGCAGTTGTAGGTGTTGTCACAGTCAAGTCATGGTATTTCACTTACCAAGATGATATCTTATCTCGATCAACATCTCCTCATTTACTCGCTTATCCATTTCTTTATCTAATGTGAACACATTTTTCAAGCCACATGCACACATTAACTCAAATATTCACAAAATACTCTTATCTATGAACTCTATATTTAACAACAAATCAAGGAAATACTTTTTTATACCAAGCCTTTTACACATTCTGTTTGTGTTATATTTTGGTACATGATTTTGTCATATTCCATGACATAAACAAAAATATCTAACTTAGCACTTCGCTTTCCTTGTTGGTCCTAATCATTTATTTCTTACATCAATCAACACATTGACCAACACAATAACCTGCCAAAATAGTCTTGAGTCATTAAAATAGTTGGTTGTTCTTATTTTTGTTTTTTCAAGCTATTTTGCAAGTTTATAGAACTGGAGTAAATCTTGATTTCCAATGAATCAATGTGTGTGTTTTCTAATCATTGCCTTTAGTTGTATTACTTCATTGCTCTATTTCTTTACCATCTCTAAATATAAAGTAAAAAAATATAAGGTAAAACAAATAAACAAAATGACTGATAATTTTATTTATTTCATAACCCAAAAATATAAATTATAAGGAAAGTATTTTTTTGTTTCATTTCAGGCTTAAAATTTAATAAATAAATTATTTAGCATTCTAGAAAATAAAAGAAGATACAAATTTAAAATGCTAGTGATTTGGATCCTCTGACAAATCTATGTTTCAGTTAAAGTTTTCTTTTAACCAAATAACAGTTTAGTCACTTAAAAATGTATACAACAAATGTTTACATCAGCGACACTTTCAATTGAATTGATTTTGTGTTTTGTTTACACTATAAGATTTGATTTGTTTTATAATATTCTAATATTCTTTTTCTCTTTTTCTTTTCAGGGGCAGCACATAATGAGAAGGATACAGCGGCCTGTAGCAGCAGCAGTAGTTTTGCTACCAGTAACACACTTTCTAGGCCCCCACGGGGGATACTCAGCCAAGATCGGACGGCAGTGGGAGAACAGTCATTGTCACAGTCGCTGCAAAACTTTAGTCAACTTCAATCACAAGAACAAGCGGCTACTAGTTCCGCTACTGGCCCTGAAGCCGGGACCGATCCTGCCAAACCCCTCAGTTCTGCCTGGGCTACAGCGCTGGCTGCCACCACGGTAACCAATATGACCCGGAAACGGGTCAACATCCGGAAGCAGGCTCAGCAGAACATTCGACCTGCGCGGTCGATGTTCTGTCTGACCCTAAAAAACCCACTCCGGAAAGTCTGTATACGGATTGTAGAATGGAAATATCCTTTCTGAATATTGAAAGCAATATATATATATATATATAGGCATTATTGGGAAATTTATTTTAAAAGCCTGTGATTAATATTAATTGATAAGTAGAAGTATGGGATAGATTTTAAATGTTAACTTTAATTCTATTTTTTTTTTTATTTTACGAATATATGTTTTTATTTTTATTTTCATTCTTTTATTGTGATTAACTTTAATGATGTAGATTTGATTTGAATTAGGAAAAAAAAAGATTCAGTTTCTCTTGATTGTTTCTTTAGTTCATTTTTCCCTGTTTTATTTCAAAATATTGCATACTGATTTTCTTTCTCAGTATTCTCTCTAGATTGCATAACTTTCTCAGGCTTAGTTTCATTTGTCTGGGTTGGGAGTTCACATATGTAATGGTTTCAGAGCCATCATTTATTTTTGTTGGAAGCACCTTTGCATTATTGGAGTTTACAAAGTGCACTAAACAAGATGGAGTCGAGCAAGAAAGGGTGATGTATATATTTTCCTAATTGCACTCTCATACATTTATTTATGTGTTATCATTGATAATTATTTCGAAATATTCCAATGATGTCCTATAATTTTCATCATCTAAAAAAATATAAAGTGTTTTCCTAGTCAAAGAAAAAAAATGGAAGAAAAATATTAGATATTCCAAACCTATTTCTTTATTTCATTTCAAACTTCTATATTTTCAAAAATGTATTCTTCTGTTTATTTCTGTCCTTATTTATATTTTGAGTTATATTGAACAAAATTTATAACTCAAATCTATCTATTTTCCAATTATTTTTCATAAAGTTTTAAATTTTTAGTTAAATGTTGATTACAAATACTAATTATGAACCTGATGGAGTTTATTATCTCTTTATGAGTTACCAATCATGGAATTCAACTGTCCTTTATTAGTTTTCTCATTACAACTTCTTCAATATATTTATATATTGAAGCTAGAGTAAGTGCGGTTATTTTTATGCTGTAGTTTGCCTTGCTCAATTTACCAGTCAAATTTCCTTCAGCAAAATCTCAATAGGAAAACCACAGACTTCTTTAAGTTGTAAATCTGAAGACAACATACTATACAAGTTTTTCATTTGACCAACTAAACCAATAACCTTTGGTCTTAATTATGTTATTATTATATATACTGAATATAACAATACAGCTGTAATAATGGTTCATATTTTATTTTCAATATATAAGAAATCTTAATATCTTTTTATGTTCTAGTTTTATATTGTTTACTGAATTAGATAGTTAATTTGGTAGTTTAAATTAATCCATCTTACTGTTTGGAACAAAGATTTCATATGCCAAAAAGGGTCAACAGGACTCTTCGGTTTTGTCAAAGGCACAGCAACCTCTGTAGTGTAGGTGATCTACACAATAAATGCACCTAGTACACTCTGTAAATAGTTGGTAATAAAAAGAACATCCAGCCATAGCGAGCCTGCCAAAGAAAGGGTCAGGAGAACTCTTCAGCTGTATTGAAGACATGATAACTTCCCTAGTGCTGGTGCCATGATAAAATGCACCCAGTGTATTTTGTAGAGTACAGGAACATATGTAAATGGGAAGCAGGGACCCAGCCCATCTGAGAGGTCAGTAGCTTCGATTGATTACTGACTTGATTTACGACAGCCTATCCAGCCCTTGCTAGCAGAGAAAATGGACATTAAATAATGATTACATTATATCATGCTATTACACATACAGAGATCTCAGCGTATCTTTAAATGATGATTCTCTGCTGAACATTTATTAATGTAATCAACATGTAAGCAAAGTCAATCCTAAGAGTTATTTTCAATAGGTATTACTTAAGCATAAGCATATGTAGCATTCTGTTATCAAACATTTTATAGGATTTATGTTACTTTATTACCATTGAATAACTGAAAATTTATATTGATGTTAGGAGGATATAAACTAAGATTATTTTAATTATCTAGTCTGATGTCCTTAACTTGCTATCATATTCTCACTTCACTTTTAGTGTGTAGAATCAGCTCAGAATTGGTTCAAGGAATTTTTAATGTCACAATGGATTAAAGATAGAATAATATGAAAACAATTGTTTTTCACATAGTTTATGTTTTATGAAAGATAGCAATTTTGCCAAGTTTCAAAGAACAGTAATTGAGCATCACTAAAGGATTTTTCCTGTTATTCAAAATTGTCCATGTGAGGATTTTTAACTCAGTGCTGACAAAATATTTATAAATTATATAATGGGTTTGTTGCTACTCAATTAACAATTATATTTATATTTAAATATCTTTGCCGGGACTTAGCTGAGTATTAGTGCTGGAATATAAATTGCTGGATTTCCAGCTGTTAAGAGAATAAATAATTCAAAGACACCATCCACTCAAAAATAATAGTTAAGTTAGTGTCCACATAGTTAATGTAAAGAACATTAAAAGGTTAACAAGAAATAATTGTGTTGAAGAAAAAACATTAGACAGTGATTATATTATTTTCATTTTTGGTGAAGAATTATTTGAGACAACTCTGGATATGCTTTAGTCTTGTTCTGACCTTGTCAATAAAGAATATTTCAGCTCCATATGGGTTCCTGTTGTTAAAAGTCTGTTATTTCAATCAAAGGCATTTCTTCAGTTTTAAAATGGAGGTATTTTAGTAAAATGGTAAATTCTTAGAAAACTGGTTCTGGTTGGAACAATTTCACTCATGCCACTTAAGTTCTTTCAAAACACATGAATGCCATACTTATTAATCTTATTTTACTGCCTTTCACAGAGAGAGAGAGACTGTGTGTGTGTGTGTGTGTGTGTGTGTGTGTGTGTGAGATTTTCAACATTTACCTTATGTTTTAAAAGACGTTCATTTCTCATATAAATTGAATGCATTATAAAAAAGACATTTTTAATTCTAAAGTAATATTTTAAAAGAGTATTTCAAAGCATGCTTGCCAAAGTTTTCTTATAAAGCATTCCAAAAGGAGTGTCATGATTTTCACTTCCCTTCTTCATTGGGATAGCATTTATAAAGTATGATTCTTCTCGTTACTATGCCAAATTGAGGAACACTCCCATTGGAGAAATTTCCTATTAATCACTTTCTATGACTTACAGGAAATGGTATGAACTATTCTTAAATTAGAGTTGTTATTATATCTCATCATTCAAGTAAATTGCCAAGCCAACTCACCTGAACATTTTCCCTTAACCCTAACTCTAACTGATCTTAAACATAGGATTTCTCTATTGACTGGAGGCTTTCAATTCAGTATTGTTGGTTCTTTAAAGAAGACATCTTTACCATTGATGATATCTCAGCTGTAGTTTATGTTATAATGTATCTAAATTGTTAACATCAAGATAAAAATAGCTCATATTTAAAGGTGGACAATGTCTGAAGAAAGAGCTATTGCAGGGAAAGGATCAATTTTGTCCATTTGATAGGATTATCATCATCCTCATTCAATGTCCATTTTCCATGCTTACATGAGTTAGATGTGTTGCCTTTTTATGAGACAAGTTAGGTCCGGAGACCATGTCTTGCTCATATGGATCTGTTTTCTGGCTTAATTTCCAACCACATTACAGTGTGAACTGAGTGCTTTTCATCATGGCACCAAAACAACCACCTTACAGGGTGAAGTGCGTGCTTTTTGTCATGCCACCAACCAACCACTTTACAGGGTGAACTGGGTGCATTTTGTCGTGTCTCCAGCACGACCGCCTTACAGTGTGGACTGAGCACTTGTAGTGCTACCAGCACTCATTGATAGAATCTAATTTCAGCAAAATCTTTATATTACCTATATGTATATTACCTATTTCTGAGAAGTAGTAAACATAGTCAGTGTAATATGCTTGAGCTCTTCTCCACTTTCAAGGAATTCGGCAAGCTGGAAGAAATTTTAAAGATATTGCTATGAAGATCTAATGCAAAAGCTACTTAGATTTCTAGTAGTTGCATCTGCAAAAACTTTAATATTATCTGTAGTTCTATAAATTATTCATATCAGTTACATTTGAAAATAAAAATACTACAGTTTATACTTAAGGTATAGGTGTGTTTTTCCTGGGTTTTCTGTAACAGTGTGAACTGGGTGCATAACTCACATTTCATTTGCTGCTCTAGCTATTTCATTTCACTTATATCCATTGGCCATCATAATCCTCACCATCATTTTTCACTTTTTTCCATCTCCAGTTGACTTTATTAAGTATTTATAGTGATCGACAATTTTCTTAGTTCTTCTTAGAATGAGGACATTTCAAATTCTCCCACTGCTTCTGAAGTCAATAGTTGTTTACACTACTGAGATGTTATATATATATATAAGAATGACCTGTAGTATCTATTTCATACTATTAACCTCAATTGAATATATATCTGACCAGGAATGCTTTTTGTGAAAATCAGTCATATGGAACTATTGTCATCTTGCCTGATGGTTTGAACTTTACAACACCACCTGCCTCTTTGAGGTCAAATACCAACCCAACTAGCATCTACAAACTGACCAATGAGAATTAAGACTATTCCTGCTGACAACATTAAATTATTCCTAACAAGCTCATATGTCCCAAGGCTCTGATACCATCAACACTATAAACACAGAGCTGGCATATCTAAGAACTGACTAACTGCCTGATGAGGTCATAGCCATTCAATGGCTATCATCGAAATCTATATAGCAGTAAATAAAGGATTATGAGTTCATGCAATTGACTTATGTTTCGTCACTATATATATATATATATATATATATATATATATATATATATATATATATTGACATATAGTGTCTCAAGTTTTTTTAAACCTGGTATAGCCCATTCACTCCAAGTCTAAACACAACCAATTTGTTCTAGAGAAGGAGAAAATGAGTGAGAGGCGAGGAAATGATAAAGAGATATACATTGGTCGCAGAGAAATGTCTGTCTTATACTTCGCTCTGCCCTGACATGTCCCTTCCACTTGGCTCTCCTCTCATCCAGACTGACAAGACAGTTTGCCTCAAATGCAATGGTAGCTTGTTGGATGACACAGTGCCAAGCATTACAGTCAGCAGCCTGGGTGTCCACCGGAGGGGGTCAATGTTACATACTTTCAGGGACTTTTTTTAGCATGTTGTTGTGTACTGCTTTTTGGTGCACCACTGTTTCAACAGCCCGAAGACAATTTTCCATAGAGTATGATCTTTGGTGCATATATATATCATCATCATCATTTAAATGGATGTTAAATAATGATGATGATGATGATATATATATATATATATATATATATATATATATATATGTGTGTGTGTAGTGTATGCACACACACGTTTACATATACATTATATATATGAAGTTGCTTACAGCCTGGAGAGGAAATAAGTATATACTTTACTAAAATCAATCATATTTGTGTTATCGTTATTTATTTATTTATATATTCATAATTCCAGATCTAACCAGTCTTACTAAAAATCATGTATGGAAAATTAATTCAATTCTTTTTTAATGTTAAAAGCTTATTTATAAGAACGCATGAAATAAATTAAAATATTTCAATCTTCTTACCTAGTTTATTAGCTACATTTCTTTAAATATAGTATACTTGTAATATGAATTCTTTTGGCATCTTTCTTTTTTTTTTTTTACTAAGAATCTGATGTTGAATGAGAACTATAAAATATATGTGTGTGTGTATATATATATATATATATATATACATATAAAGTATGGAAAAAAGTTTCACAATAGTTGCATATGATATGGCAGTGTCACATAAAGCTGTTAGTGAATACTAAATAACTTCTATGAATAGAAAGCATTCAGTATGCTATGCCTGTAAAGGTCTGAATGTAATCAATACTCATGTCTTGTTTTTATTCTATTCTGTTTTGATTTTGATACAACCTGGTAACATTTAGTAAAGCCTAGGACATGCAATGACACCAGTGATTAAAAAGACTGAATAGTCTAGACTGCAGCTACATCCTTTGATGTACATTTCCTTTACAAGCCATCCACAAATATATATTAGATATAAGTAAAAAAGCAATGGTTGTTTTTATTTAGACTCAAACAATTAGCTCTTTGGTAATCTTTACTAAAGCATATTGGTGTGTTTTTTTTTAATTAATAGAGAGGAAAATTTTGCATGATTTCAATGAATCATTCAAATAGAAAAACAATAGCTGTGTATATAATGTTTTAAATTATTTGTTTTAAATTAGAACATTTTATAAATTAAAAAGCAAATACTTATATGTAGATATAATGCAATTAGATGTAAACGTGTTTACATTTCAATTACTGCACTAATGCCTTTTGGAAGGACATTATATTGATTTCTCATTTCTCTTCTTTATAACTATAAAACTTCATACCAGTTTGATTAATCATTATAGTATTTTATCATCATCATTGTTAAGTAGGTTTCTTAAGATATTCTTCATATCTAACTCTTTTCTTGCATGAGATTACAAAATTACTCTAGGAGAGTTACTCCTACACTTTTACAATAACAGTTGAGGAAAGCAATACACTCCTTTTAACAACTGGTTGTGGTTCTGCATTTCTCTGATGTCAGAAACATTAACTTGATTTTCTTCAAAACAACTCAAGAAATGGATCACATTAACTTGTTAATTTGCTTCAAATAACTACTATGAGTTTTTAAAATGAGTCATGAGCTACATGGGAAATCAAGTTTTAATTTAGATGGAACTGAAAAAATTTGATAGAAATAATCTTGAATGTTTCCAAGAAAATCAAAAAAGTTTATGAAAAAGATAAAAACGTATAGAGAAAAGTCTGGAGGATTAATTCCAAGAAAGTGTTAGAGTTACTAGTTTGTTTCTATTTACATTCAGGATTGCTTGCTTTTCAATTAAAACACTGCAATTATTGTATAGTAAGCTGTCAAAACTTGGATGAGACTCAAAGACTGAAAAGACTAAAATCAAAGAACAGGCTAGAGTATGTATATTATAGCATATGTCTATATATATATGATATAAAATGATGTTGATGATATATATATATCATGCTAGCGTGGAAGATGGACGTTAAACGATCATGATGATGATGATGATATATATGTATGTATTTATATATATATATGTATATGTGTGTATATATAGATGTATATATATATATGTATATATATGTATATATATATATATATGTATATATATATGTATATATATATATATATGTATATATATATGTATATATGTACATATATGTATATATGTACATATATATAAGATCAAAAGATGGTTAAATGAGTTCCATGTATTTTATTATGCGCATTTCAAAAACAAATATCATCATGCAATAACATTTGTGTTTTCATCAGATAAAATAGGAAGACATGATATGAAGGTTAAAAACACTTGTGGATAGTGCAGTTTTAAATCAACATATGAAAAGTAGTTTTAGATTGATGTGTGATATTGTTTAAAAAAATTTTTTGAGGGGGGGGGGAGGTTGGAAAGGATGAAAAAGAGGAGGAGATGAGAGTAAAAAGTGGAGGGGGAGGAGTATAATGAAGAAGGATGAGATAGGAGGAGAGATGGGTGATAGAGAGAGATAGCTTTTATAACTGAGAAAAATATATTGTTTTACATAGAGAGGTTGAAAAACCGTTGGAAGATAATGTATAAATTAAAAGAATTTGAAAATTAACGAAGAGAAAAATAATGTAAAGTTAAGGTTTGTATATTGAAGGGTTTAATAATATGTGCGATGAAAAGAAATTGTTAATATGTATTAAGAATAATATTTAAAGGTTTAATAATATGTGCGATGGAAAGAAAATGTTAATATGTACTACAATAAAACTCACCTCCTACATTATATGTATATATATATATGTTATATATAATATATATATATATATAACTGCTACAAAGGTAAAGGTGATGCACTAGATAGAGGAAACTATAGAGGTATGAAGCTGATGGACCAGGTCATGAAAGTAACAAAGAGTTATAGCACAGTTGATTAGGGACCGGGTGAAAATAGACGAGATGCAATTTGGGTTTGTACCACTGATGCCCTCTTCCCTGTGAGGCAGCTACAGGAAAAGTACCTAGCTAAAAGTAAGCCACTCTACTTGGCATTTGTCGACCTTGAGAAAGCCTTTGACAGAGTTCCACGTGCTGTAACCACGTGCAATGAGTATAGCGAGGAATTTAGCGTACAGGTTGGGGTCCACCAGGGCTCTGTTCTTAGCCCCTCCTGTTCATCATAGTCCTGCAGGCAATAACGGAGGAGTTTAAGACTGGATGCCCATGGGAACTCCTGTATGCTGATGACCTCGCACTTATAGCTGAATCTATGGTAGAACTAGAGAAGAAATTCCAAA
>OZ024743.1:284506013-284551013 GCA_964016885.1 Eledone cirrhosa | reverse complement strand
ACAAAAAAACACACAGTCCACGCTGTAATGTGGCCGTGTAGTCAACACGGTAAAAACCTCCCAGACCCACACTGTAAATGTGGTTGGTGTTAGGAAGGGCATCCAACTGTAGAAAACCTGCCAGACAGTCCTATGCGAGCAAGACAATCACTCTTGCCTCAAGTGGGACTACCCCCGTCCAAACCCATGCAAGCGTGGAACACGGACGTTAAACGTTGATGATGATGATACACACGTATTTTGTGTGTGCGTTTGCATGCAAAAGAGAGATACAAAATGTAATACATGTGTAGAGTGAGATATAGTTTATCCTATTGTAGCTGTAAAGTTATACCAGTAACTTGAGGACAAAGAGTTTTGTGCTTCATGCACTTTTCAAACAAGTTTGAAAAGTGCATTAGGCATGAAACTTGTGGCCATCGAGTTACTACTGTAACTTTGTGGCTATAATATAACACATTGATATATATATAGTATCACTTCCTTCTTTGTGCTGCCAGAAGTATTTAGGAGTTTAGTAAGATTCTCTGAAACATAAGCCAAGAACATGACATGAAAATAAACTTATATAAGTTTCCCCAGAAAATTAATTTGAGATGTCATTAATTGAGATATGATATGGCATACAACTTCTTCAATAAATCAGAATTTAATATATATATTGCATCATTTCGTTTAGAAAATGTCAAGGAAAGAAGCAGTTTCTGAGGAAGTTTCTGTGTAGTTGCATTTTAGTAGTGAGGCATCTGTGTTATTATTCCAGTAAAGATATGAAGGCCATGCTTAGAACATTGATAGAAAGATAAATTTTATCTTCAACAGTGTGTGAGATAATTTACAGTTGCATATCCTTTAGATTGCTGTGAATTATTTCATTGGCTATCTTAACATCCTAGGTCCATTCCAGCAGAGTTGGCTATGGTTAGCAAAGGATATGAAAAAGATTTCCAAAAATGTTAACATTTTTGAGAACAAAAATACAAAATACATATTCTGAAAATCTCAAAGAAATGTAGAAGAAATCATTGAAGAACATTAACTGGACTACTGACCATATTTGGTAATACGTTCAAATCTTATAACAGCTTTTGTATTGTGCTTTTCTTGACTGTCAGAAAACAGATTCCACTCCTAGTTAATGGTTTATCATCATCATCATCATCATCATCATTTTACGTCCGCTTTTCCCTGCTTGCAAGGGTTGGATGGGTCCTATTCAGCACAGCATCTCTCCACTTGTCACGGTCCTTTGTCATCTCCTCAGTGAGTTTCAGTTCTCACCACCTCCACCGATGTTTTTCGTGGTCTACCTCTACTGCATCTTCCTTCTACTGGGATTTCTTAGCACTTCTTTAATAGTTAGCATTTGCTGTGGCATCCAGCAGTAGAATAATTGCTGCAACAAAACCCATTTCACCCTTGTATGCATGGAATAATATATGTAAAAGCCTTAAAACAAAATTTATAGTCTTTTATTTGGTTTTGTACATATATTGACAAATAGAGTTCAAAGAGAAATGTTTAATAGCTCCCAATAGGAATCTAACCACACATGCCCTGTTGGTCCATCAAGTTTGTTAAGCATCCAACACATTGGAAATCATAATTCTTGCTTTTTAATTCAGTTCATATATGTCAGCTGCCATTATAAACTATTATAGATATACTTGTGAAAACACCATGAATTTACTCAGTAACTCAAACTAAGTTTCCCCTCTTTCAGTGGCACATGTGACAGGATAGCTCATTCTTATCTGTTGTAAATATATCAATTGTCATCATTTAATGTCCATTTTCCATGCTTGCATGGGTTAGATGAGTTATCACATTATGAAATAAGTCAGGTCCAGAGACCACATTGTGCTCATATGGATCTGTATCTTGACTTGGTTTCTACGGCTGGATGCCCTTTCACACACCAACCATGTTACAATTTGGACTGGGTGCATTTTATTGTGGCATCAATATGTATATACACACACACACACTTACATATATTATTATATGAGGCTAACTGTGATGCAGATAAAATGAAGCACTCAGCAACATGTATAAATGGTACAAGCCAGAGAATTATACAGTATTAAATACATCAAAGGTCATATGCAGTTGTATTTAGGTTTATTTTATCTCCATGATATTTCGCTGGTCTCTATGGCTAGATTATTTTCTAACTACCCATTCCACCAGCCTCAGCTTGTCAGATGATATAAAATTCTTTAAAACAATTTCACACAATTTAAAAAATTAGAAATATTTAAAAATATATCATTTAACAAATATATCAATTAACAATATGCAATATATGTTTGCTTGATCAGTGACTACAACATTAATGAAGCACCATATTATTTATAGCACAACATATCTATGGTACACATACTTTTCCAACTCACAATATCAGTTGAAGTATAATATTTATGACATAGTATATCATTTCATGACAGTGTACAACACACTCCTTTCTTTATGATGCAATATAGTTCTTTATGATGCAATATCATTTGCATCATAATATATCAATTAAAACATACCTTTTTATTAATGTTATGCCATATCATTTACAATGAAACTTATGAATTATGAAAGAATATCATTTGTAGTACACTGTTAACCAATTATGTTTTATACATAGCAATGGTTAAAACTGTTTCTTGAAATTAAAAATTTGTTAAAATAAAACAAATTAATCCCAGTGGAATTTATATTTTTTGCAAACGTGGCAGAAATACATTTATGAACAATTCTGAAAATCATTTGGAAATTTAAAATCTTCCACCATACTGTCTCAAAAATTCCAGTCTTGTATGAAAGTGTTAACTTCAAATGTTAATGATTCTAATCTAAGGGTTGTGTTGATATTTTTCATTGAAAGGCAGCAGATAAAGTCAAAATAGCTCTGAGCCATATTTTGAAATATTCCCACTAATGCAGGAAAGTAAGAGTTAGTTTGCTGAGACAGTTGAGCAGCAAATGACTGTATATACTCAAATATAAGCTGATTTGAATAGAGGTTGGCCCCCTATTTTAGAAAAAGGCAAAAATCCAAACACCATTTATAAGTCAATGAAGATAATCAACATGTTTAGATGGTGTAGTTTTGAAATTCTCATGGGTGGAGAATATATTTATGAAGTTTTAATATTTTGATATTTAAAATGTTTTAAATTTCATTTAGAGTATAGTTTTTGTTTCACAACTCCATCACATAATGATTTTTTACCAATTTCCAGCCATTTTGAAGGCCATATTTGTTAAAAACATATCACATACAATAGGAGATATGAATTTCAAAGTAAAACTGGTGTAATTTTCAGCTGCAAAGTGAAAATATTTTAGCACCTCATTTATGTAGAATTTTGAAGTTGGTGACAATCGGCAAAATATTGACCTCGAATATAAGACGACCCACCACCCCCATTTTACCATCATTTTATTTGTTACATATTTCTCAGCTTTACACAAGCATATTTTGAGTTCAAATACCAATTGCATCAATGAAATAAGTACCAATAATATACAGAGATAAATTCAATTAATTACCAATATAGCATATTTTATACTAATGAAAAATCAATATTTTCAATAATATTATGGTTGTTCAAAATTGTTTTAGACCATGTTAAGACAGGCATGTAATATTGTAAATATATTTTTCATATTGAAATCTCACATAGCTTTTGATATATTACTGGTACTAGTCTATTTGGCACTTTACATTTCTTAAGATAGTTATTACTTGAGTATAGACTATGGAATATTGGATGGAATATTAGACTGTAAAACTAATTAATGTTTTTTTCTATTTGCACTTTCATTTTCTACATTTTCGATGTCTTCATATGCCTTATTTTTACATATTTACATACTCATGCATTCACACACACACACAATCATACATATACAAACATATATGTGTAAAATTGGACTAAGTTTTATTAGCATAATATAAATGTCATATTAAGAGTTAAATGCTGTAAAATGAGATTGTCTACAGTGCCTAAGAGTATTGGATTTGTGTTGTAGAGAAGAAAGTATGTGCTCTAATAGCTGATCCTCATCAATTTCATCAAACTGTGCAATTGAGAAGACGCTTCAACCTCATTTAAGCACTGATACTTCAGTCAATGTTTGGGTTGTTATATACATGATCAACAGTAGCATAATCACATTTTCTGAAATTGAAGGTTGTCTATAATGGGGCAGGTGTTGATGGCATGAACCTTTATCTCTAATACAGGGTTTCAAATGAGGTGCTAAAATATTTATATACCACAATTCTCTAGAAACAATGACATAAACACATTCCGAACCATCTAAAGAAATTGAATAGTCCAGGGTTGATTCATCTCTGAGCTACTTAATGCATTCTTTGATGCAAACATGTCATAAAATAAATAACAGGCAATCTCTTGGTACATTAATTACTTTGACAAAGGTACAAACATCACATAATTTCATCTCTTTTTCTATAAATCTGAGATTTCGTCTCTCTGTAAGAAATCAATATTCTCTTTGATTACTTATTTTCTCCCTTTCATAACATGATCAACAAATAGCATTCTAAATGTTGCCTGCAGCAAAATCATTTGCCAAAAGCAAGGTCCAACTCTCCATTCATTTTGTTTTCTACCACTCACTTACTTCCCTTGTGACCTAGGCATATAATCAAGACATATTTACACGTTTTCTTTCTCTATAGAGATTAATTGAAAATTTATCATCATGACTGAAAAATGGTCGGGGATGCTTTAGGAAATGTGACAATAGTAGTAAATTCTTTTTAGGATATCAAACTGAATTTGTTAGTATTTTTTAGTTTACTACTTGTCTACTGGTTGATGTTATGGCAGAAGTAGTTGAGTGCATTAGAATGTTTACTTCTGTCTCTCAACATTGTTAAAAATCTGGCTAAGGTCTATTTTATCTCTTATCCTTTGGGGATAAAATATAAAACAGCTTCTATGATGCCTCAAGAAATATTAATCTGTAGATACATTTGCCATGTAGCCTTGCTGAAATAAACTTTTGGATTCCAATCTGCGATGAAGTTGTGGGTCACCACATCCATAGCCAAAGGGAATAAAATTCTAAAATATCAGGAATTATTGGCGAAATATTTTTTCCATACAGTGACATTAGGAATGTTTGGGAAGCTGGGTTACTATCAGCTAGTTTTTTTTTTATTATTGGCAATATCAGTATAACATTGGACAACATGCTCTGTGGCACATAGTTACAACCCTTTATGTTCTGAGTTCAAACCCTGCTGAAATTATCTTTGCCTTTCATCCTTATGGGGTCAATAAAATAAAGCACCAGTCATGCACTGGAATCAATTTAATCGACGTTCCCTTTCCCCCAAACTGTTAGCCTTGTGCCTAAATCAGAAACCATTATTGGTGACTCTACTTATTGATATATCAAGTGATGCCTGTAAGGGTTATTCCAGTGCCTTAATCTTGCTCGCACATGTAGTTAAGCTATTAGGGTATTGGCTTGCCTTAGAAATTATTAGAGGGAAACTCCAGTACCTTTTTGTTGTGTGTGACTATCTTCTCCCAATTTTTTTGCTCTTTTCCTCTTTCTTCTTTATATAAATTGTGTTTATTTGTATGCATAATTATCTGAAATGTATATATATAATTAGAATGGTTTTCCAAATGGTATTGGGAAGTCATGTAGATGTCATTTCTATATGAAATCTCTCTCTCTCTCTCTCTCTCTCTCTCTATCTCTCTCTCTCTCTCTCTCTATATATATATATATATGTAAAATTTCAGGTTATCAATAATACTTGTTTAGCAGTAAATTATTTTACCATCTGTCATATTCTATCCCCTCTGTTCCTTCCTCTTTTACTAATATAAATACTTCAATTTTTCTGATTTTATCCAGTTTATCCAAAATCTCTGAAGAAGTGACAACTGATTATACATTTGCTATCGAATACTTGCTAACATTATATGATTACGCAAGCAGCGATACATAGGTATTCGGTCTGTTACAGAAACATATGTCAATACCTAATAAATTCCTTTTTTAACAAAAGCACTTTCATTTTATATTCATCCTTTCTATATATATATGTATATATATATATATATGTTTTCTATACCTTTCATTTATATATATATATATATACTATCCAGTGAATTTCCAACCGATAAGGTATGATTTCCATGGGTACGTCTCTATTTATAAAACAAACTTTGTAGTATTTTATCTGATGAAAGTGTACCAATGTTGTCTTGGTTGCCCTTGAAATATATATAATAAAATAATGGTTTTATAAATATAGTCCCATTTATTTAATATCATTGTATATATATATATATATATATAAAATGTTAATAAGAATTGTAGCTTTTTGTAAACTTTATTGCACATTACAATTTGTTTCCATATCGATCAGCTCAGGTTTGATCATGTGATCGGATCCCGGTCTATATATATATATATATATATATATATATATATATACATACACATGTATAATATTAATAAATCAAGAACCTATGGAATAAGTTGATATTTGTCATGGTCTGTCATTAAGCCAAATTTCCAGAATTGTTCTGCAGTATATTTTAAAATGATATTTTCAGTAATGTAAAAATGAGTTTGCTGAGATAGTTCAGCAGCAGACTAAATACTTTGAGATTATTTAGATGTTCAGGTCTGTTCAATCACCTAATACATCTCCACTATAAATTTGTAACTTTGTGCCAATATAATATTCATTTACTTGTTCACTCAAAGATTTGAAATACTTTCACTCCATAATATGTTGTATGTATTATAAACAAAGTTAGAATATTAATATTGTGTATATTACATTTTGAAAAAAGAGGTATCATCATCACCATTTTACATCCATTCTTCCATGCTAGCATGGGTTAGACAAGTTGTCCTGTTGTGGGCAATGCCTAGTCAGGTGACCATGTCTTGCTCATACAGTACTGATTTTGGCTTGGTTTCTACAGCTGGATGCCCTTCCTAACACCAACCTCATTTACAGTGAGTACTCGGTTCTTTTTTACTGTGGCACCTACACGACCACTCGACAGTATGGACTGGATGCTTTTTTGTCATAACACCTACACAACCACTTTACAGTGGGAGGGGAGGGGGCATACTGTCTATATGTGTAAATATTATTAATAAAAACAGTAAAATATGATAAGTATGAATGCTGCTGCTGTTGATAACTACTCTAACATATTGACAATCATCAGCATTTAGTTTTCTTTTCTCTTGGTGAATGTTTCTAGTTATTTGACTGCAATCAAAGGAATTTGATACCAATAGTTAGGCATAATAGCTATTATGGTAGCTAACAGCAACTATGGACATGAAAGAGTTAACTCATTCGAAAGAGAATTTACTGTTATGATAAAAAGAAGCATGATTTCTCATTTAAGCACAAGGCCTGCAATTTCGGAGTTAGATGGAAGTCAGTTATATTTACCCCAGTTCTTATTTAACTTTTGTCTTTCCTCGTTCATCAACAATAATAGCAATATTAATAATTGTTTCTACTTTTGGCACAAGGCCAGCAATTTCCCAGTGTATTACTGGTACTTTATTTTATCGACCCCGTAAGGATGAAAGGCAAAGTTAACCTCGGCGGGATTTGAACTCAGAATGGCAAGGGCCGTAACTCTATGTGTCAAAGCATGGCGTCCGACCCTCTACCGATACTGCCAATTCACTAAATTAATAATATTTTCTTTTATTGGTCACACATACCCGAGATGTTTGGGACAGTACACAGGTGGAATTAAAAAAACAACAACAAACAAATGACAGCAGGGATTTAAATCAAGTAACTTAGTGAGATGACCAAAATAATAGATACACATAAATAAATCATCATCATAATTATTATCATCATTTAACGTCTGCTTTCCGTGCTAGCAAGGGTTTGACAAGTCTACATAGATCATGTCAGTACTGAAGTGGGGCTACTGATCTCCCAGACTAGCTGGGAGGTTGGGTCAGCATTTCACTTACCTATGGTCTTATATTTTATCGAGGGCACAGGAAAGGTTGTTATGTCTTTGACACAACTGAAGGTTCATCCTAGCTGTTTGTTTGGAAAACCTTCTATGGCTTGATGCACTTCCTATCACCAGCCACTTTACGCCATGTACTTAGTGTTTTTATCATCTAGGTCACCAACACTAGGGAGGGTGCCATGTCCTTGATGTGACTGAAGGGTCCTCCCAACCCTTTAAATAGATATAAATAAATATATAACAATAGATAGTAAAACAAGAAAATGAATGATTTCTTAATAAAATAGTAATAATTGTTTCTACTTTTGGCATAAGGCCCGCAATTACCCAGTACATTATCATCATCACCGTTTTACGTCCGTTCTTCCACGCTAGCATGGGTTAGACGGGTTGTCCTGTTGTGGGCAGTGTCTGGTCGGCTGACCATGCCTTGCTCATACAGGAACTGATCTGGCTTGATTTCTACAGCTGGATGCCCTTCCTAACACCAACCTCATTTACAGTGAGTGCTGGGTGCTTTTTCGTGGCGCCTACACGTCCACTTTACAGTGTGGGCTGGGTGCTTTTTTGCCGTGGCACCTCCACGACCACCTTGCGGTGGGGGGGGGGGGGGCATATTGTTTATATGCTTCAGCATGTACCCATGGGAGGTCGGGTACCCTGTATTACTGCGTGACGCCAGAAGTCACGGTCGTGTGTCATTGACTTTGAGAGGTGTAGTTGGGTAAGGTCGGCTTTTATCACCTCATCCCAAGTCATCTTGGGTCTCCCCACTCCGCGGTTTCCATCAACTTCTAGTGCTCTGCACCTTTTTATGCAGCTGTCATCCTTCATACGCATCACATGTCCATACCAGCGTAACCGCCTCTCCTGCACGCAGCATTTGATTCCTCTTATGCTCAGTCTCTCTCTCAATTCATTTATGCTTTGTCGTTCACGTATATTACTGTTACACATCCATCGGAGCATGCAGGCTTCGTTTCTCTCTAATCTACGTAAGTCTTCCACCTTCAGCGCCCAGGTCTCACTACCATGCAACATCGCTGTTCGGATACACGCATCATACAGTCTGCCTTTCATTCTGAGGGAGAAGCCTTTTGCAGCTAGCAGTGGTAGTAGTTCCCTAAACTTCTTCCATCCCGTTCTTACCCTAGTTATTGTACTTTCTGAGCACCCACCTCCGTTGCTAATTCGGTCACCTAGGTAGCAGAAGCTGTCTACTGTTTCTACAGGGCCCTCCCAGAGATTGGTGGTACTTGTTTCCTGTGGCTGTTTGCTTGCTGTTTCAGCACAGCTGCTGCATGTGAATCCTACATTCTTAATTAAGCTTCCTGAGATCCCGCTACATCTCTTGTGTACCCATTGTTTGCATTTGGGGCAAAGAATGGAGTTCCTACCTACACCTTTCCTACATACTGAGCAAGGCCATTTCCCTGAGGGGATCTGGGTTCTGTTTTCTCGTCTACTTATAAGGACCTTAGTCTTTGTCATGTTGACTTTGAGGCCCTTTCTCTCTAGTCCCTGCTTCCAGGTTTGGAATTTATTCTCTAGTTCTACCATAGATTCAGCTATGAGTGCGAGGTCATCAGCATACAGGAGTTCCCATGGGCATCCGGTCTTAAACTCCTCCGTTATTGCCTGCAGGACTATGATGAACAGGAGAGGGCTAAGAACAGAGCCCTGGTGGACCCCAACCTGTACGCTAAATTCCTCGCTATACTCATTGCCAATCCTAACTTTGCTGACTGCTCCCCTATACATGGCTTGTACCGCTTTCACAAGCCATTCATCTACTCCTAGTTTTCTAAGAGCCCACCAGATTACTGCACGTGGAACTCTGTCAAAGGCTTTCTCAAGGTCGACAAATGCCAAGTAGAGTGGCTTACTTTTAGCTAGGTACTTTTCCTGTAATTGCCTCACAAGGAAGAGCGCATCAGTGGTGCCTTTCCCTGGAACAAACCCAAATTGCATCTCGTCTATATTCACCCGGTCCCTAATCAGCTGTGCTATAACTCTTTCTGTTACTTTCATGACCTGGTCCATCAACTTTATACCTCTATAGTTTCCTCTATCTAGTGCATCGCCTTTACCTTTGTAGCAGTTGACAATGATGCTACTGCACCAATCTTTTGGTATGGCCCCCTCTAGTATTACCTGGTTAACGATACGTGTGGTTATAGTGTGACCTACAGACCCAGATGCCTTCAGCATCTCGGCAGCTATACCCGATGGACCGGTTGCCTTCCCTATCTTCATATCTCTGATTGCCTTACTTACTACGCTGCCGCTGACTTGTACTGCTGGTCCCTCTATAGGGTCTACGTGGGGTAGGGTCTCTTCTTCCCATGCATTCTCCTCATTTAGTAATCTATCATAATGACTCTTCCATGCATCTTTCTTCTCAGCACTTGTGAGGGCAAGCTCACCTTTATCATTCCGGATACACTTCTCTCCAATGACATCACAACTATCTCTGACACACTGCCTCGCAATCTTGAATACCTCCTGTTTCTGGTCCTCACGTTGTAAAACATGCTTGAATTTTCTATCCTCTGCTTCCCTCCTAGCTAAGTATACTTGTCGCCTAGCTTCCCTCTTGGTCTCTATGTAATGTACCCTGCTCCCCCCGTTCTTCCATTCTTTCCATGCCTGTCTCTTGGCCTTGACTGCTTCATCTACCTTATTGTTCCACCACCAAGTCACTCTCCTCCTGCTTGAGGTCTTACTCCAGCCACAAACCTCATCCGTCGCCTCTAGTAAGTTATTTTTTAGGAACTCCCAGTTCTCTTCTACGTTAAATGTCTCTATCTGTTCTTCTTTACTGTCGTAGGCGTTGAGTAAAATATCTTTAAATCTGTTACTGGTTGAGGGGACTTTCAGCTTCCAGATCTTTCTTCTCCAGGTTGGCCTCTGTTTCAGGGCTCGTCTAGTTCTGACCGTGAGGTCGCTGACAACTAAGCTATGTTGGGATGTACATTCCTCACTAGGGAAGGCTTTTGTGTTTACGACCGTCCATCTGTCACGTCCTCTGATGAGGATAAAATCTAACTGACTAGAGTGCTCCCCTGATCTATAGGTGATCAGGTGGTTGTCGGGTTTTTTAAAGTTTGTGTTACATATCGACATGTCATTGGCGTCGCAGAATTCTAGAAGTCTGAATCCTTCCTCATTCCTTGTGCCAACTCCATGGCCTCCATGTACTCTATTGAAGCCGTCGCAGTGTTTACCTACGTGTCCGTTAAAATCTCCTGCAATGATTAGGAAGTCCTTGTCGTCTGTTAGAGCAGTAGTGTGTATTAGGGACTCGTAAAACCTATCCTTAAGTTCGTCTGGCAGCCCCGATTGGGGTGCGTAAGCTGATATTATTGTGGTAATTGTCTTATTCAGGACTAGTCTGAGTTTAATGATTCTTGCATTTACCCTGTACACTGAGATTACTTTATCTACCCACTTGTCAGCTAATAGTATACCTACACCACCCATCCCATCGTCATTTCCCACCCAGAAAAATTTGTAGCACTGGCTTTTTCCTACAAGGACTCTAGCAGACCCTCCTCTCCATCTAGTCTCTTGCACACAGCATACATCAACTTCCTTTCGCTCTAGCATTTCTACGATTTCTCCTGCTCTTCCTTTCATTGAGCCTACATTGATGGTACCAACTCGGAGTTTTGGGCATTTGTCGACACTCGTAGGGGAGGGTCTCTGGGTTGGCGCTTCACGTGGGTGCTTGGTAGCTCGCAGATTCATATTTCATCTATTGATTCAGAGTTGCTCGTGTATTCCCAGCTCATCCATCCATAACGGTGGGAAAATTGAGGGCTAGAAGGACAGTGGTGGTGGGGTAATGGCAGGGTGTGTTGGGATGCGCCAGAGGAGGAGAGAGTTAGTTAGGCAGGTAGTAGCAGCAGCAGCAGTGCAAATGGCATGCTAGGTTTGATTGGTCGAATAGACTATGGTGGTGTGTGGGGGTGGGGGGGGAGGGAAATTGTGAGGTAGGAACTGAGGGTCGCATGGTAAATATCCAAGTTAATACTACATCAGTAAAATTAACAATAATAACGTCATGAAAAATTGGTACTTTATTTTATCGACCCCTGGTACTTTATTTTATCGACCCCGAAAGGATGAAAGGCAAAGTTAACCACGGCGGGATTTGAACTCAGTCCGTAAAGGGACGTAACTATAGCCATTGTAGAAGACTCCAGCAGCTGTGAATTTGAACATTTTTAAATATAAAGTAATACTAATATTAGACTTATTGTATATATTTGTATCTAAGCTGCACCACTATTTTACATCATTTGCAAACACCATATACTTTGAATTGGAGTTTTGTAGGTTTCATAGATAAGTTATATGCTGATCATTTTGCATTATATTTTCATGGGAAAAGGTGCAACTTATACATAAGTATATTTGATATATGTTTCAATCATTTGTAATTTCATGAAACTAACTAAATTACTGCAGTGATAGACTGTGACAACTGGTACAATGTTCTGCATGTCTTCGAACAAAAGTTTTGGAAAGCAAAGCAATTACTCACACACACATATATATAACATTAATATGTATCATTTTTGGCTTGGTTTCTACAGCTAGATGTCCATCTTAACACCAACTTTACAGAATAAACTGAATGTATTATCATGCCACTCTCTATATTTAAAGGTAATAAATATGTATAACAACATACAGTTAATAAATGTGGCATTAAAAAGGCTGTATATTATGATTGTAACAGAGCAGATCTATGACATACAAACAAACATAGAAACTTGCAAATAGTTATGTGCATATTTAGATATAGGTATATGTATACCTTCTCAAATGGCTAAACTTATTGTCATATATATATAATATATGTATACGAGCGAGACGACCAATCTTGCCTCAAGTGGGACAATTCCCGTCTAAACCGATGCTAGCGTGGAAGATAGACGTTAAACGATGATGATGATGATATATATATATATCATTATCATCATCATCGTTTAACGTCTATTTTCCACGCTAGCATCGGTTATATATATATATATATGTATGTATATATGTATGATTGTATATATATGTATGATTGTATATATATATATATGTGTGTATATATATATGTGTATGTATATATGTATGATTGTATATATGTATGATTGTGTATATATATATGTGTATGTATGTATATATATATATATGTATATGTATGTATGTATATATATATATATGTATATGTATGTATGTATGTATATATATGTGTTTATATATGTATGTATGTATGTATATATATATATAGATATATATGTATATGTATGTATATATATATGTGTTTATATATGTATGTATATATATGTGTATGTGTGTACACATATGCCCATACAAACACACCCTCTTGCATATACATGCTTGAAATCATCCTTAGGTATTTTGATTTTTTACATTGAAAAAATCCTTTCCTATCTTTATTTGATGGTATTTTACAATAATTCATGCAGACTGCTTTATGGTTATACAATAACAAAACAGTCTGAAGTAGTTTAGGAGTCTTTGATACTTTAATGATTCTAATCACTTCCGTCATTTATTATATATCCTGTTCAATTCTTTATATTCACTTTCCCCATCAAACAATGCAGTCTTTTGTCGTGTTTATCTTTCTGGGGGGTTTTTTTCACTTCAATGTCCATTGTAACTGACATTGGTACATTTCAATGCAGAAATGAAGTAATATATAAATATTAAAAAGCAAGTAAGAAAAAAAAATTAATCATTTGAATCTAATGGAAAAGATTAAAAGTTATTTTTTTTTTTTTACTCATTAATTACAAATAAACCACAGTTGTAGCAACCGAACAATTTCTCATATCATCATCACCTTAATTATCATCGTAATCCCCTGAACAATAGATTTTTATAGCTATACTGGAAGAGAATTGGGATAATTTGATAACACCAATTCCTGTGGCCTTTGTGGAGTTTATTCAACCTGGCAACCAAAACCAGCCAATGGGTTCAATTTATTTAGAACTTAACATCCTCCCACCGTCACCATTATCACCCAACATATCATCATATCACTACAGCAATCATTGCTTGACCTGCTAGAAATAGCAACTAAATTCACCCTACCATCTTAAAACATTAGATAATATAGTCTTAGATACTTTATGACTGAAATATAAATATGGGATGGGTGTGGCTAGAATACTTAGATATAAATATATGTATACCTTCTCAAATGGATAAGCTTATTGTCATATACCTTTTGTTTCCTTGATTAAGGATGTGTGGTTATGATGTTCGCTTCACAACCACTTGGTTCCAGGTTCAATCTCACTATGTGGAACCTTCGGCAAGTGTTGTCTACCATAGCTTCGGGTTGACCAATAAATAGTGAGTAGAATTTGATAGATAGAAACTACAGAACTCCATTGTGTGTATGTGTGTGTGAGTGTTTGATGTCTGTCAGTGTTCTAGTTGATTCGATGAATGGAAGGAATAGCTGACTTGTGAAATTAACTCCCATGTGGCTGAGTATTCCTCAAACACAAGTACCCTTTAGATTCCTTAGGAATCTTTAGCCTGACACAAGGTGTGACAAGCCTGGCTCATTGAATTACAAGTACAACTGATTTTTGCCAGATAAGCAACCTGAAATAAAGTGTCTTGCCCAAGGACACAATGCCCCATCAAAGTCACAACCTTGCTACCCTGTATGTGGTTGTGTGATCTTCTAAAAATAAGATTTCCTCAAATCGCACCCTACTGTCTTTAGAAACAAAGGAGATATTGGATAATAATTTATGACTGCAATGCATTTAAACATGACTTTTCAATCAATGACACCATCGAATAATTTTCTAAGATCAAATATTAAAATGCTTGCCAATTACTATCTGAGACTTTCAATCCAACAGATTACAAATACCTATTATTGTCTGGCCTTGTGACTGTTAGAAATGTTTATTGACCTTTCCAGAATGAAAGTAAAAAAATAACTTGGGAGATTTTTAAAAATGATGATTATATTTAAATATTGAACGTGTTTCAAAATTATAATTTTGAATTGGAAGTGGAATGGACCTCCAACGGTTTCAATGATGAGTGTTCCAGTTGTTTGGTCAATGGAATAGCAAATGATTAAGCAGTCTACAGACACATATCCATAACATAATTCTCTGTGGTATTTAAACTCAGGATGTAAGGTGGCAGAATAAATACTGCAAAGCTTTTTATGCAATGCTCCAATGATTCTGCCAGTCCAATATGCCTTAAACAACTACAAAATAATTTAAATGTTTTAACAGGGAATGTCCAGAGCTTCGGATTCATCAGGAGTGAGCTCAAAATTAGACAATTAATTTTCCAAAGTGATCGCGCCAAAAATACATTAAAAAATGGCTAAGAATCGTGACGTGGCAGCGGTCAAGTTAGAAAGGATGTGATTAGTTGCTTACGGCGGGTAGGCTTATTGCTAGAAAGCGCAGCCCAATATAGTCTAATTGATTTTTTATATGGTTAATTATGCTAATTGGGAGAGGAAAAGGTATATATTTTATGTAATGATTCTAAAGACATGTTTTATGATATATAGCTCTGATTATTTAATTTATTAATTCTTCATTGAGCCACAACGTGACCCGTTGCAAAACACATAAATATCTATGACTTTATATATATGTAAACCTTTATATATATATATATATATATATATATATATATATATATATATATGTATGTATATATTCGTGTACAGATATTTTTGCATACACAATAACAAAATATAAACAAACGTATTTATTTCACGAGGGTCGATAAGCATAAATATATATCAAATATATAAGAATCCTAGAGCAAATCCCGAGCAACGAGCCATTCTGCTAGTCTACTTATATATATAACCAGCAATTTCTCTGTCTGTCTGTCCGACAGTGGAAACACGTGCGCGCGTGCGAATGTTTTTTGCGCACGCGTAGAGAGAGAGTGAGAGTGAAAGAAAGAGAATACTACGAGAGGGGGATAGGGAGAGAGAGAGAGTGAATAGACGCTAAAACACGTGCGTGCGTGCGAATGTTTTTTGCGCACGCGTAGACAGAGAGTGAGAGTGAAAGAAAGAGACAGACTACAAGAGGGGGATAGCGGGAGGGAGAGAGGGGGGAATTGAGGAGTGCTACAGAAACATATATACATTTCTGTGTGTGTGTAATATATATATACACACACATAAATATATATATATACACACAGAAATATATATACATTTCTGTGTGTGTAATATATATATATATATACACACAGAAATATATATACATTTCTGTGTGTGTAATATATATATATAAACACACAGAAATATATATACATTTCTGTGTGTATATATACCGCTGGGTGGTTTTCTGCTAGTCTCCTTATAATATATAACCAGCAATTTCTCTGTCTGTCTGTCCGACACTGGAAACACGTGCGCGCGTGCGAATGTTTTTTGCGCACGCGACGCATAGAGAGAGTGAGAGTGAAAGAAAGAGACAGACTACAAGAGGGGGATGGGGGGGGGGGAATTGAGGAGTGCTACAGAAACATATATACATTTCTGTGTGTGTAATATATATATATATACACACACAGAAATATATATACATTTCTGTGTGTGTAATATATATCATCATCATCGTTTAACGTCCATGTTCCACGCTTGCATGGGTTTGGACGGGAGTTTTCCCACTTGAGGCAAGAGTGGTTGTCTTGCTCGCATAGGACTGTCTGGCGGGTTTTCTACAGCTGGATGCCCTTCCTAACACCAACCACATTTACAGTGTGGGACTGAGAGGTTTTTACCGTGTTGCCTACACGGCCACATTACAGCGTGGACTGTGTGTTTTTTTTCTCGTGACACCTACACGATCTCATTTGTTTTGGCCTGGATGTTGTGGCACCAACATAACTTTACATTGAAAGGGGCGGCGTGGATGGGGTGGGGGTGGTGGGACGGGGGTGTATTTTGTTAGAGATGCCTACTGACTGTAGTAGGTTTTACTTTGTATTTAGGTAAGGCGGGTCTTCTCTATTACTGAGTACCGCCAAAGATCTCGGTCCAGTGACATTGTCTTGGAGAGGTGTGTGTGAGGTCGGAATTTATCAGGTCGTCCCATGTTTTTCTGGGTCTGCCTACTCCGTGGCTACCATCTATCTTTATTGCCCTGCAATTTTTTATACAGCTGTCATATATATATATATACACACACAGAAATATATATACATTTCTGTGTGTGTAATATATATATATATATATACACACACAGAAATATATATACATTTCTGTGTGTGTAATATATATATATATATATATATATATACACACACAGAAATATATATATATTTCCTTGTGTGTATATATATATATATATATATATTACACACACAGAAATGTATATATATATATACACACAGAAATATATATACATCCCTTAGCTACTGTACTGTATCTGTTGCTATCTCTCTCTCTCCCCAGCTATCCCTCTCTTTTAATCTGTCTGTTTCTCTCACTCTCACTCTTTCTCTTTGTAACACACTAACATTCCTCCCCTCTATCGCTGTGACGAATGGGGAGATGGAGAAGGAGGAGAGAGTCACTTCGTCACTTCACCTCTGCCTTTCTTTCTCTCCCCTCTCACTCCCTCATTACGTACAGACATTAGGGCGGTGGATTGGCAGAATCTGTAGAGAGTCGGACACCATGCTTCATAGCATGGAGTTAGTCCCTTTACGGTCTGAGTTCAAATACCGCCAAGGTTAACTTTGCCTTTCATCCTCACGGGGTCGATAAAATAAAGTACCAGTAATGTACTGGGTAATTGCTGGCCTTGTGCCAAAAGTAGAAACAATTATTAGAAACATTGCTTCATTTTTACATATCTAAGCATTAGTAAAATAACTAATAATTTCAAAAGTAATTTTTCAATTCCAATTGTTATGAACAGCAAAACATTAATAATAATTTTGTTCTAAGAAATATATATTCATTTCTGTGTGTGTAATATATATATATATATACACACACAGAAATATATATACATTTCTATGTGTAATATATATATATATACACACAGAAATATATATATATATACACACAGAAATATATATACATTTCTGTGTGTGTAATATATATATATATATATACACACACAGAAATATATATACATTTCTGTGTGTGTAATATATATATATATATATATATATATATATATATATATATACACACACACAGAAATATATGGGCATTTCTCTGTTTGTCTGTCTGTCTGTCAGTCCTTCCCTAAAACTCAAATGTAGGTGCTACAGAAATATTACCTTCCCCTTCCTTTCTCCACTTTGGTACTACCAAGAGAAACACTGTCGCTATAGAAACATTACCTTCCCCTCTCCACTGACTTTGGTCACTGAGGCCGAGGGAATCGCTGGTTGCTATAGAGACACCTTGCACAAGCCAGAAGTAACCAGTTCGAGGCGGTTCTGACTTGACACCATGCCAAGGACCATTTGAAGATATATTTCCATCGTTATATCATAACGTTTATATTTCCGTCACTAATCTCTTTTTCTCCTTTTTCGTTTTAACATATATTTATTTCAAAGATTTCACCGTATAGATAACATATATATTTATACATGCATAAAAGACACACCGAGAGACGGTGAACATGTGGTGCCGAAAACATTTCTCATCCAAATCTCAACAATATCAGTATATACACTAGATTTGCTAGCAGAAAACCGCCCACCGGGTGGTTTTCTGCTAGTCTATATATATAAAACTGAGGATGTCTGTCTGTGTGTGTGTGAGTTCGAATCCCTTAAACTTAAGAACCACCCAACCGACTGTTTTCAAACTTTACGCATGTAATACTTGTTTCAGGGAGTGTTCTGAGCAAAAGAAATGTTAAAATTTTCAATGCCCTAGGGATCACATTAGGCGATTTAGCGATCTCGCTCTATAATTCTTAGTCTTTCATTTTTTAGATAGATACATACTTATAACGTCGCGCCCTTATAATATCTGTCTGTATGTCTGACTGTCTGCCTGTCTGCATTACGTCACTTCTCTGAGGATGTCTGTCTGTGTGTGTGAGTGTGTCTGTGTGTTTGAATCCCTAAAACTCGAGAAGTACCCAACCGATTCTTTTCAAACTTTACATGTGTATTACTTATGTTTCAGGGAGTACTTTTTTTTTTTTATCTCCTAGGTGAAAAACTGCGTTTTTTAAAACATTTTTAGCGTTTTTTTGAGGCGTTACATCAGACCGATTTCCTTGAAATTGTAACTATGTATTAGTCAGTCTCTTCTTCATATCGTAAGCAAAGAAAATCAAACTTTCTTATTGACTAGGGCCCGCATTAGGTGAAAAACTTCATTTTTTCAGCTTCTTAGGGCTTTTTGAAGGCGTTACGTCTAGCCGATTTTCCCGAAATTTCAAGGCATATTATGCACATAAAAAAATTCATATTCTTGATCCCCCATTAGGTGAAAACTTGCATTTTTTCTGCCTCGTCTAGGAAAATCTTAAAGATTATCCAGCCATCAGAATATTCGGTTTATTTTCTTTACATATTGTCCAGGCATGCAGTTTTTCCACGATTAGGTCTATTGGCGGCCCGCGTTCCAAAATACCTTATCCCGTGCAACGCCGGGTACCACTGTTAGTAAATTATATAAATGTTGTGATTATGTCTTCAATTTTATTCCATATTTAAGAATTACATATGCAGACCATAGCAAAATGATATATAAATTTAAGAACCATTAACTCACTACGTCAATATTTCTCATACTCTTACTCATTCTTATCTTATTCATTCATTTTTGCAATACTCACACTTTAATGAGATGTTTTGACTTCGTATTGCTACTAGCCACATAGCTATATTTCAGAATAGAGTGCTGTGAAAAAAGCCAAAATCAAACTATTTCTTTTAAAGCATTTCCTCTGTTCAAACTTATGTGCTCAAAGCAGAGGGTTAAAGCCTTTATGTATCTAGTAGTTTGACAAATCTTTAAACATATATAATTTTGTAATTTATGGTTGGAGTTCAACTTTGCATCTGAAACAAGTATCATGATAACTGACATAATCTTTGTCCCAAAGTACTTTGAATAATGTCTTCTATTGCCAAAGACCTATCCTATTGCCAAAGAAATATATATGATATTAATCTCATCTCTTCACAGAATTATGCTCTTGGCCAACAAAGTGCTTAAGCTTGTTGCTTCCAGTACTGGTTCACAAGAATCACACTAAACTACTTTCCAGAACAGATATTTCATCCTTATTTTCTTCATTTTTCTTGAAATAATGTATTATTCCTTATTATGTTGACTTTATCATAGCTGGCATCATTCCAAATAGATTTGAGATTTCTGGGCAAATCGTAGCCAAAATGTTCTTCTGTGAAGAAGGAAACAATGTAACTTTATTCTTTCTTTCATTTCTAGAGCAAAAAAAAAAAAAAAAAATCCCATTTAAATATAAAGTATTATATTATCTGCTCTGTCCATGAAGGTATCTTATGACTAATTTTAGATTTTAATTTTATATTCAGTAAGATACTCTGTTTATCCCAAATACAGTTGAACATTGTTTAACAACTTCTAAGAGACTTGATAGTTGGTACAAGACCAGGAAGGAAAAATTTATTTCAGTGTTTTTCTTTAGGTTCTGATCAACAGATAGTATCTGATTTTTAAAATTTCCCAATGTAAATTATATTTTACTTCTTAAAAGTGTTATCTACAGACATGTTGCATGTATGTACATGTACTCACATACATGTGTATACCACATACACGGATGATTACCCTTTTTACATTAGTTTGTTTATGTTGTGAAAGCTATGGCTGACCCAGTCAAGGAGGCCCTGGATTATTGTCCAAAGAAGTAACTGTTCATGGTTATAGTATGTAGTAACACTGTTACTCTGTTATATTCTAGATAAAGTCACTGACATGGATCAGTCTACCTAGCTGTAAATATGTACAGCAAGCAGAGTTATATAATTGATCTCAATTGGCAACAAGAGAATTGCATAACTAATAAATATTTTGTTCACTTGTAGCACTAAGCTTAGATCTTTGATGCGCACACACATTAAACAATGTACATTTTGCATTTTTTAAAAGTCACTTTCAATAGCCAAATTTAATTTTATTTAGCTTAAACACATACAATCAACAAAGCAAATGAATTGGTCTGCAGTCATACTAATGCAATCTATATCAATCTATTACTTATATGTATCTCTATTTATGAAACCCCTAGAAAAGAGAGAAGATTTGAGAAAAAGTGAGAGAAAGAAGAATAGTAAAAGATAGAGGAAGAGAACACACCGAGAAAGATAGGGAAAGAGAAGTAGAATGGATATTCATTTTATTTAAATTTTGAAAGATGTTTTATCAGTAAAACCAGTTATTCATTATTCAAAATCCTCCTGATATCTGTATATGTTTACAGCAAACTGGATGAAACATTTATTCACAAAAGCAGTTTGTAATAAAACTTATTTAGTAAACTTCTACAGTAACTTGCAATACATTCTATTTCAAGAAAAAAATGCCCAAATCCTATTTTATTCATCAAATATTTGTAATGTGGGCAAAATATATTGTTACTGCCATGAAACACCTAGGCATCGGCAGATAGCTGTGCTAGTATCTATCTATCTATCTATATAAAATAAAATAAAATAAATAAGTCAAATGTTTAAAATTTGGCTTCGTTTATTACTGCTATATATATTTCGGTGACAGCCATCTTTGACTGTGACCTCTTCAGGCAGTCCGAATTAGTGTGGTAGAGACGAATACACATGTTGTTGAGGTGTATAACTTTGTCAATACCCGGATATGCCCAGTTCCTGGTTGGGTTGTTATTTCACTGAGGAATGATTCCAGTTCCTCAGTGAAATAACAACCCAACCAGGAACTGGGCATATCAGAGTATTGACAAAGTTATACACCTCAACAACATGTGTACTCGTCTCTACCACACTAATTCGGACTGCCTGAAGAGGTCACAGCCAAAGATGGCTGTCACCGAAATATATATAGCAGTAATAAACGAAGCCAAATTTTAAACATTTGACTTATTTATTTTATTTTATTTTATTTTACATTACTCCGGAGTAACCAAACCAACCTGCGCACTTCGTCGAGTGCTCCAATCTGCATACTGAGGTGTTGGTATACAACCAACATATACTCAAAATTTATCTATCTATCTATATATATATATAATGTGTGTGTGTGATAGTTTTAAAACATGAAAGATGGTCAATGACTGTAAATAACTACTGAAAATCTTTGATAAATTATCTTGTAATCGTAATTTATTTTAATTTGCAGCATTCAGATTTTAAACAAGTGAAAATAACTTATTCAAATACTTTTTTAGTGTTTTTAGTTAAAATAAAAATGATTAAAAAAATGAAATAAGATGTTAGTTACAATTTTTAAAGTTGTTGAATATTTAAATTCTTCAAATAACACCACCAGAATGTGTAAATAAGGAACAATTTGAATGCTGGCACTTAATTTCACTGAGCTTTTAAAAAGAAAACTCTGAATAACATTACAAAGAAGCAGCTATTTCACAGTAATTTCACAGGCCTAAACTGGAAATTTGATTAAATAAATTTGTCAAAATTGTTGGTTAGTTATCTGAACTGATGTATTTATTCATGTTCTAAAATGTCATGAAATACACTCAGATGAAGCTGAAGGTTTTATAGCAACCACAAATCAATGTCCAATGTTTTCTGAGAAGAAACAAGGTTGTGATGCTACCAAAAACTAAAATAGTAAATTAGTTTCCAATGGATTTTGAAGATAAATGCATGCTTTCATTTATATTATTTTGTTAAGCTTAGGAAACAACATTGTGTAAGACTAGAGGAGAGATAAAGTCCTGTAACTCTTGCTTGGGGGAATTGTAGGGGCGCCGTATTGACATATAGCATTTCTAGGGCATTTTTAAAACCTGGCAGAGCCCATCTCCTCTCTAGATTTGAATACAGCAGATTTATTCCAGGGAGGGATATATAGAGTTAGACAATGTGAGATAGAGGAAGAATCGAGCCCAGTACTAGCCTGGTACTTTTTTTAAATTGACCTTCTATGAATGAAAGGCAAAGTTGAACTCGGCAGAGAGCTGAAACAAATACTGCAAAACGTTCTATCCAATGTTCTAATGACACGACCAATTCACCACCAGTTTAAGACTTACATGCAGGCCTATTATTGTTTAATTTTGATATAAGCTTTGAAAATTGTTCCCATAGAAACTCAGAATTATAAGAGCAAAATAATAGTCAAGGATTTCAGGGATGGAGATTCTGCTGCAGTCATCTTTGTCAGAAAGGTAACCAATAATATGTGATGCTATTAGACAATGTCTAATTCCTGTGCATTGACAGTAGAACGTGTCACTTGGCCCAGGAGATTTTTCTCAATAGTTGGGAAGTATTATTAATATTTAATATATATATCATCAACATCAGCATCACCATCATTTAATGTTCATTTTTCCAGGCTGGCAAGGTTTGGACCTTTGTATGTCTAGCCCATGCAAGCATAGAAAAACTGATGTATGATGATATATACTGATTTGGTCTGTAATAACCCATCCATCCCTTGCTAGCAAGGGAAATGGATGTTAACTGATGATGATGATGACTATATATATATATATGTATATGTGTGTGTGTGTGTGTGTGTGTGTGTGTGTGTATATATATATATATATATATATATATAGATATATATATTATTGGATTGGCAGTATCGGTAGAGGGTCGGACACCATGCTTTGACAAATAGAGTTACGGCACTTGCCATTCTGAGTTCAAATCTCGCCGAGGTTAACTTTGTCTTTCATCCTTACGGGGTCGATAAAATAAAGTACCAGTAATGCACTGGGTATTTGCTGGCCTTGTGCCAAAAGTAGAAACAATTATTATTATTATCACAGAGGGCGGTGAATTGGCAGTATCGGTAGAAGGTTGGTCGCCATTCTTTCTAGCATAGTTACGTCCCTTTACGGTCTGAGTTCAAATCCCGCCAAGGTTAACTTTGCCTTTCATCCTTACGGGGTCGATAAAATAAAGTACCAGTAGTGTACTGGGTAATTGCTGGCCTTGTGCCTAAAGTAGAAACAATTATTAGCACAGATTAAAAGTTTAAGTAAACAATTTTTGCTTTCACTCTGAAGTAGGATCTTCATTTCTCTTAATGGGTATTTAGTTTTCTTATACCATACAGAAACCCTCTGATGAAAAAGCATTCTGTTAAGGGCAACCATATCAATATATTGGAACAGTCTGTTATTCTCCAGTTTCGAAACTGCAGTAAGGTAACTTAGTGAAGCCTCTTGCTTTAAGTTGCTTGACTAAGAATATATCCCTAAGGAAAGATGGTTGTGAAGTGTTTATATATATATATATAATGAACTCATAAAAAAAAAAAGTGAAGGAAGCTCAGTGAGTTATGATGGAATCACAGAGGAAAGCCACTGCATCCATCATTCATACCCAAAGATGACACATATAAGCATTCATATGCACAAACACAAAAATTCACACCCATTCACACACATAAGAAACACACACTAACACTATCACAAACACAATTATTTATAATGCAAATATACATTCATATACTTATAAACAAAAACTCACACTTACACACACACTCACATTTACTTATACATTTATAGCCATCAACACACAAATCCACATCAATTTCACATACACACACACTCATCCTATCACACACAAAATCTGAGTTCATCTGGGTCTAAACAACAACTATGAATGCTTCCTCTGTCCATTGATTCCTTTACTTAATGTATTTCACTATTTGCCACCTTACTCTCATGTAAAGATATACATTAATTTCTCCATGTAATAGCCCATGTCACTAACAAAGTGATATCTTAAAGACAGTGTGTTAGTGCTGGTATTATCATCATCATCATCATACATACATTTTCCACACTGGCATGGGTTGAACAGGTTGTCAGGATCTGAAACAGGACGAGATTGAGAGAACCACATTTTGCTCATACATTCCATTCTTGACACAATTTATACAACTGGATGTCCTTCCTAATGCCAAACACCTTACAGGGTGTACTGGGTGTGTTTTAATGTGGCTACTAGCACTAATGCATACAGAGCGTACTGGGTACATTTTATCATGGCACTAATACTAGAGAGGACTCTGTAATCTCAGCAGCATGTGTGTGTGTGTGTGTGTATGTATGTGTATGTATGTATGTATATATATATATGTATGTACATATATATATATATATATATATATATATATATATACACACACTATAATTATGTTAAATCTATACATATATAATGTATATCGATTAAGTTATTCAACAAAGGAACATGAAGTACAGAGCATATGTATCATCATCATCATCATCATCAACGTTTAACGTCCGTGTTCCACGCTTGCATGGGTTTGGACGGGGGTAGTCCCACTTGAGGCAAGAGTGATTGTCTTGCTCGCATAGGATTGTCTGGCAGGTTTTCTACAGCTGGATGCCCTTCCTAACACCAACCACATTTACAGTGTGGGTCTGGGAGGTTTTTACCGTGTTGCCTACACGGCCACATTACAGCGTGGACTGTGTGTTTTTTTGTCGTGACACCTACACGATCTCATTTGTTTCGGCCTGGATGGCGCGGCACCAACATAACTTTACATAGAACGGGGTGGTGTGGATGGGGTGGGGGTGGTGGCGGGACGGGGTGTATTTTGTTAGAGATGCCTACTGGCAAGGCGGGTCTTCTCTGTTACTGAGTACCGCCAAAGGTCTCGGTCCAGTGACATTGTCTTGGAGAGGTGTAAGTGTGTGAGGTCGGAGTTTATCAGCTCGTCCCAGGTTTTTCTAGGTCTGCCTATTCCGTGGCTACCGTCTATCTTTATTGCCCTGCACTTTGTTATACAGCTATCGACTTTCATGCGCATCACGTGTCCATACCAACGTAGCCTTCTCTCGAGTAAACAACATCTGATCCCTCCCCTCATAACTCTAATTTTTTCCTTAGTTCGTTTATGCTTTGCCGTTCACGTATATTACTGTTACACATCCAGCGGAGCATGCAAGCTTCGTTCCTCTCTAGTCTGCGTATATCCTCTGCACACAATCCCCAGGTCTCACTGCCATGCAACATTGCTGTTCGTATGCAGGCATCGTACAACCTGCCTTTCATTTTTAGGGAGAACCCTTTAGCAGCTAATAGTGGTATAAGCTCTCTGAACTTTTTCCAACCAGTTCTGACTCTAGCTACAGTACTTTCAGAGCACCCTCCCCCACTGCTGATTTTATCGCCCAGGTAACGGAAGCTGTCCACTATTTCTATAGAACCCTCTGCGCAATTGAAAGAGCTAGTATTTTGTGGGCACTTGCTGCTACTTATTGCACCAGAACACCGGCCACATGTAAAATCTATGTTCTTAGTTAGCTTACCTGTGATCCCACTACATCTTTTATGCACCCATACTTTGCATTTAGGACATAAAATGGAGTTTCTACCTACGCCTTTCCTACACACCGAGCACGACCATTTCCCAGAAGGGACCGCCGCCTTGTTTTCTTTCCTACAAACTAGAACTTTGGTCTTAGCCAGGTTAATTTTAAGTCCTTTTGACTCTAGGCCGTGCTTCCATGTTTGGAATTTCTTCTCTAGCTCGGCCATTGATTCCGCTATGAGTGTCAGGTCGTCTGCGTATAGGAGTTCCCATGGGCAGCCTGTCTTGAACTCCTCTGTTATAGCCTGAAGGGCAATAATAAATAGTAGGGGGCTGAGAACAGAGCCCTGATGGACGCCAACTTTTACGCTAAACTCTTCACTATATTCGTTGTTAATTCTAACCTTGCTGACTGTTTCTTTATACATGGCTTGTATAGCCCTCACAAGCCATTCGTCAACGCCTAGTTTTCTAAGAGCCCACCAGATAATGGAGCGGGGGACTCTGTCGAAGGCTTTCTCCAGGTCGACAAAAGCTAAGTAGAGGGGTTTACCTTTAGCTAGGTACTTCTCCTGTAGTTGTCGTACTATGAAAAGAGCGTCTGTGGTGCTTTTGCCTGACACAAACCCGAACTGCATTTCATCTAGGTCAATTCTCTCTCTGATTAGTTGCGCTATTACTTTTTCCGTGACCTTCATGACCTGGTCGATTAATTTAATGCCTCTATAGTTACTCCTATCTAGGGCGTCTCCTTTACCCTTATAACAGTTAACGATGATGCTGCTATGCCAGTCCTTCGGAACAACCCCATTCTGTACGACTTGGTTAACTATGCGGGTGACCATGGTGTGTCCCACCGTGCCAGATGCCTTCAGCATCTCAGCAACTATTTCCGAAGGCCCAGCCGCCTTACCCGTCTTCATATCCTTGATTGCCTTACTTATTATACTCCCCTCGACTAACACTGCTGGTCCCTCTATTGGGTCGATATGGGGGAGACTGTCTTTCTCCCATTTATTCTCCTCATTTAGTAGCCTTTCATAGTGACACTTCCAAGCTACCTTCTTATCAGTGTCGGTGATGGCAAGTATGCCATCATCGTTAAGTACACACTTCTCCCCGACAATATCACGGTTTTCCTTGACGCATTGCCTAGCAATCCTGAACACCTCACGTTTTTGGTCATCGCGTTGTAGAACATGCTTGAACTTTCTTTCCTCAGCTTCCCTTCTTGCTAAGTACACTTCTCTCCTAGCTTCCCTCCTGGCCACTTGATAGTCTACTCTACTTCCCCCATCCCGCCATACTTTCCAAGCCTGCTTTTTGGCCTTAATTGACCCCTCCACCTTACTGTTCCACCACCATGTTACTCTCCTCCTGCCTACAGGCCTGCTCCAGCCACAGACTTCGTCTGTCGCCAACAGCAGGTTTGCTTTCAGAAATTCCCACTGTCCCTCTATATTGTCCGACTCTAGATGCTCTTCCTTACTGTCGAAAGCATCAAGTAATATGCTTTGAAATTTATTTCTGGCTGTGGGGTCCTTTAGCTTCCATATTTTCCTCCTGAGGATAGTCCTCTTCTGCTGTCGAGTACGTCTCGTCCTGACTATGAAGTCGCTAATTATCAGTCTATGTTGGGAGGTGCATTCTTCATGGGGGAGGGATTTAGTGTTTACAACAGACACTCTGTCACGTCTTCTGGTAAGGATATAATCTACCTGGCTTGTGTGTTCCCCGGATCTATAGGTGATCAGGTGATTGTCACGTTTTTTGAAGTTAGTGTTACAGATAATTAGGTTATTTGCATCACAGAATTCCAGGATTCTGGAGCCTTCCTCATTTCTAGTACCAAACCCATAGCCTCCATGGATTTCGTCGTAGCCGTCACAATGTTGTCCAACGTGACCATTTAGGTCGCCTGCAATAATTATATAGTCACTGTCAGATATTTGGGAGGTAGTTAGCAACAGTGTCTCATAGAATCTGTCTTTTATAGTGCCGGGCAGTCCGGATTGGGGTGCGTACGCAGATATTACTGTCACCGTAGTTCTATTGAGGACAAGTCGTATTTTAATTATTCTGTCGTTCACTCTATTTACGTCTATTATCTTATCTGCCCACTTTTCTGCTACCATGATTCCTACTCCACCCAGCCCATCGTCGTTTCCCACCCAGAAAAGCTTATAACATCGTTTTTTACCCTCAATGAATCTAGCAGACCCACCCCTCCACCTGGTCTCTTGAATACAACAAACATCGACCTCCTTACGTTCAAGCATTTCTACAACCTCGTTAGCGCGACCCTTTAGGGTGCCTACATTTATGGGACCAACTCTGAAGTTTTGGATTGCATTTGGAGGGTGGGGGTGGTGGGGGGCGGGGGGAGATAGGGTTATGTTAGCCATCCGCGGACGAAACAAAGAGGAGTGCTCGCATTCTCGTCCACGAGGTGAATTTGACTTTAACTTTGGCATTTTCGCTCTGAGCGTCCAGATTTTTCTCTCCCTTCCACTCTCCAGGATTCCGCAGTCCGTCCATCCATCCATCCATCCATCATATATCGAAGGCAACCGGGCAAGCGATAGTATAGGCCTCTGGCTTATGATTGGTCCGCGCAATAATAATAATGGTGATGGGTGGGGGGGCTCTGGCTTATGATTGGTCCACGTATTAAGAATGGTGGTGTGTGGGGGCGGGTGTGGGGTAGCTAGCTGGAAGGTTATGAATGTTTAACAAGCGATTAACAAAAAGCAAAACTGCAAGATTTGTTCTGTTCAATACGACAAAAACACCGTATTTAAACCTTAAATAGATAACAAAAAATACAGATATCGGATTTTGCGAGATTGGATGTATATATATATATATATATATCATTTTACACCTACTTTTCATGCTGGTTTGGATTGAATAGGTCATTACTAACTCCTGCTTTAGCAGGAAGAATTGCCTTAAAATGCTCTTTGCTGTTATATATATATATGTATGTGTGTGTGTGAAATACATACATGGCTGTGTAATTCACAATAGTTGACTGAATACACACGTTCTTTTTCTCAAATGTGTTTTTCCATTCCTTCCTTTTCTCACTCCATATCTTCTTTCTATTTCATCTTTTATTTCACATTCTATCTTCTGACGAAGGACTAGTATCCCAAACATAAAGACTTTTCCAACTATATCAGACATTAAACTAATATATTTCTTCATTGTACTGTGTTGTTTGCATTTTTGTTTCCATTTACCTTTTGCACCCCCCCACCCCAAGGTTGGTGTTAGGAAGGGCATCCAGCTGTAGAAATCAAGCCAAAATCAGTTCCGTATGAGCAAGACAAGGTCACCCGACCTGACATTGCCCACAACAGGACAGCCCGTCTAACCCATGCTAGCGTGGAAGAATGGATGTAAAACGGTGATGATGATGATGAAATATATATATAGTGAGGGAGAGAGAATATGTATATAATATAATTGCACGTTTAAGATATCAACTTATGTTTCAATTTAGAAAACTAAGATAGTTTAAATACATTATTAAAATTAAAGTGTAGGCATATCTGCATGGTGGACATTGCATGAGTTAGTGTGCTGAGGAAATTGGCTAACAATCAACTTCAGTTTTTCTCTACCTGCATAGAACATTTCAATTTGTTTTCTTTCCTGAAACCTAGAGCAGCTGTTCTTAACTTTAATGAAAGATCCAATAGTAATTGTAGCAACTTTACAAAGTTAATTGTTTGCGTGATGTTAGATTAGAAGTGAGAGCAATAATGTTAACGGTTACAAACAAACAAAAAAAAAGCACCACAGCAATTTTCCATATTGATAAATTGATTTATTACAAAAAATATATCTAAAAGACTTTAAACAGTAGGATATATGTTTAAATGTGATAAGACATTTAAATCATCCAAAATTAGTTGGAAGGAGGTAGGAAATTATTCTCAGCCAGAGACACAGTCTGAATGCTTGCAACAGAGTGGACTTTTCTAAAGGTACCCAAAGGGCAGAAGATAGTGTTAAACTAGACAGTGAGGTTAACCCTACCACCCAAATAAGCGACATTGGGATTTCAACGCAACATGCAAAGAGCTAGAACAAATATAGTAAGGTGCCCCATCAGGTACTCTCACAATTCTATCAATCCACTTTATTTTATTAACCTCAAAAGGATGAAAAGCACAGTTGGCCTCAGCAGGATTTGAACACAGAATACAGTGTGTTGGAGCAAATACCACAAGGCTTGTTGTCCTATGTTCAAATGAATCTGCCAAGTTTCTACTCAGTTTCTGTGTCAACATACTTAATTTTCTCAATATACTGATTAACAATATGTTTTAAATATCATATGACACTCTGCCTAAAATATCAAATCTCAATCTACCTGAAATACATATATATTATGAGTTACACTGCCATCTATGTATACCTCAGTGGAAATATGATATACAACACAATCCTAGTCTCGCTCCACTAGGAGCATCTTATTTATCTGTTAGCACTGCTTACTTCATCTTTATATAGTTTCCTTGGTCTTGTGTACCTGGTTTGATCATGTAACAACGGAAGGTTTTGACTACTCATTAAGGATAACATCTTAGTCTGATCCCAACTGAGATTGATGATTGTTATTTTGATGTTATGAAACCATTCTTATTTTATTAATAGTGGTGTAATATGAAGGTCGGCTGAAAAGTTCATTGGCTGACCAAAATACTCTCATGGAATGACCAAATGAGGTTTATTTTTCAACATAGTTCCTGGAAAGAAACAAAACAAGGCAGTTATTAATAAGAATAGTTGAAAAATGCATGCAAGATTTCACAGCTCTAGCATCACTTCTTCATAGTCAGCCTATTAACTTTTCAACCTACCCTTGTATCACCAGTTTAAGACTGTCATTTAAAATTATCTAACAATAATAAGTTGCTAATATGGGATTTGGTTTTCATGCAGCTCATCATAAAGTTTGTGAAGCTGAAATGAGCCATTATAGAATCTGGAATTCACTACACACACTCATGTCTAATATACTTCATTAATAATTTTTCTAAAGCCTTAAACACTTCTCTTGCCCATCACTTACATAGTGATTTCTTGGTGATGTGCAATTGTAAGTTCTTTGTGAAATTTCTTTAACATGTGCACAAACATCACACATTCATATTTGTTCTTCCTGTTATTGGTATGAAGACTTAAAACATCTTCATGGTATGTACTTCAATACTGGAGTAAAACAATGATAATAACTACTGCAGAGAGATGCCGGAAAGAAATCCTGATAGGTCTGAGCTAAATGATAAGCCATATAATCTGAAGGATTAGAAATGCATTCTTTTTTTACTCTGTATAATTGGCCTTTTTGACTGCCTTACTAAGGAAAGGCTCTGTATTCTATTCTCCTCAATGACAGTGTCTGGCTGTCACACTTCCTATAGATCTTTCTCAGTGTTATTGCATACACAGCTGCACATTCTTATATATGTGGATTTATACACTAACACATGCATACATACAAACTTGCATTCATGCCAGTATACCTATGCCATTGCACATGATGCATATGCACATGTATACATACACATACATCCAATCTTACTTATTGTCACTGCATGCCAGTATACCTCTACTGTTACACATTGATGTATATAAACATGAACTAGTATACACAAATGTACATAGACATATACTGCTAGACATACTTTTCTACAACAGCTTAGTTTATTTAACAGATACGAATCTACACTTAGAAGTTTTTAGCATTGTAAAATCCACTGCTGCCACTACTACTTCCATTATTACGATAATCACCACTGCCACTTTAACAATCAACTCCACACCTACTACAATGCCACTGCTACATCCACTATTACCTTCATAACTATTTTCACTGCTACTATTATGGATTTTAATACTACTACCAATATTTCCATTACCATCACCACTACCACCACTATAACAACTTTCACCACCACTACTCTTACTTTTGTTACTACCACTAGCTTGACAGCCACTATGACTACTATCATAACTACCATCAACATCACCAACTCAACCTCCATTTATAACTTTTATCACCATCACACTACTACTATTACTACCTCCACCACTACTTCTACTACTACCACCACCAACACCACATCCATAACTATTGGTGCTACTACTTTTGATACTACCACTACCACCAACATTTCCATTACCCCCACTCCCACCCGACATCCATAACTACTTTTGTCACCACTATTAATACTTTTAATACTACTACCACCACTACCATCAACACTATTACCACCACCACCACCACCACTACTACTACTACTACTGCTACAACCATGTAACAACAGCAACACTTCTAGATGTTATTATTACTTCAGCATAGAGACTTTATATTTTTGTTATAGTTTTTTGTTTTATTGATTACTGCTCACGTCAACAGTACCAATGTCGCTATTATATCAACACTATCGTCATCACTATCACCATTATCATCATCAGGTTTTGACACCACCACCATCATCATCATCATCAGCAGCACCATCATCATCGTTGTCATCATCATTATCATCATCATTATTTTCATCATCATAATGCATCAGTAATGCAGTGGGTAATTGCTGGCCTTGTGCCAAAAAGTAGAAACAATTATTTTCATCATCATCATTATCATCAGCACTATCATTATCCTCATTATCATTATCATTTATCTTTAATGACACTAACAAGTGAAAGGTTCCTACCTGTAGCTTTATAGTGTCATATTCTTGTCTCCACCACCCACTGTCATTGCTTCTGTCCTCATATATATTACTGCTGCTGCTGTTGACACTACTATTACTACTACCACCACCATTACTACTGCTACTACCACCACCACCACCACTACTACTACTACTACTACCACCACTACTATCGTCACTACCACCAGCACCATTGCTGCTACCACTACCATCAATACTACTACTACTACTGCTACTACTACTACCACCACCACTACTACTACTACTACTACTACTACTACTACTACTACTACTACTACTACCACCACTACTATCGTCACTACCACCAGCACCACTGCTGCTACCACTACCATCAATACTACTACTACTACTACTACCACCACTACTACTACTACTACTACTACTACCACTACTACGTCACCAGCATTATCATTATCAATTGTTGTTTAACACTAGGTCAACCCTGATCAAAGGCTTTCTAGCCATGATCATTCCATCTTTTTAAAGGAGGCGTCTTTTCTATATTAAAGACAGTAAGGTGAGACAGTAGAAATTGTGCTTCTATTTCTAGCAGGTTGAATGGCCATGTTGTGACTCTTTTATTGTCTCATAAGTAGTAGTAGTTGTAGTTGTAGAAATTATGGTTATCATATTATTATTGTTATTATTAATAATTATTCTTATTCTTATATTTATGGTGGTGTTGGTGGTGGATTGTAGTAGTAGTAGTAGTAGTAGTGGTAATTATGGTGTTTATGATGATGCTGGAGTTGCTGCCATTCTCTTGTTGCTGTGACTGTCTTTCACTCGGTGCTACAACTACAAACATCACTCTACCACTATAACCACTAACATCATCATCATCATCATTGTAATAATTATATTCTCTCCTTAGCAGCTTCACAGACGCTGCTGCTGCAAGCATCACCACTATCTCCATCTGTTGTCAACTTCGGAAATGATCACCACCACCTCTGTCATCTCATTGCTTCTATCATAACTATCACACCAACCACCTTAGCTTCTACCACTATCAACAGCATCAACATCACCTGCTCTTAAAACACTACCACCACCACCACCATCATCATCATTACTTTCAATACAAGAGTTTTAGCAATGAACTAATGTTCATTTTATCTTAGGTGTGTTTTTTTTAAAATAGTATTTTCTCTGCATCTCTCCCCCCCCCCCTCTCTCTCTCTCTCTCTCTCTCTCTCATACATACATACACATTATCTTTCTCTCTCTAGTGTACTAACACACACACATTATCTTTTTCTCTCTCTCTCATTTCTCACCCACTCATTTAACTGATTACTTAAAGATATTAACCTTCTAGATCTGTTTCCTTTATCTTTATATGTTTTTTAAAATATATTTTCATTTCTTTTTTGCTTTTGTATTTCTTTTATTTACCTTGCTGCCTTTGTTGTTAATTTTTATTTGTTTCTTGTTTCTACCATTTCAAGTCATTTCTCTTTCTTTATCTTTGTACATACAAACATACACACATGCACCTATATATATATATATATATATATATAATATATATGGTGTGTGTATATGCACACATATATATATATATATACACACACACACAAACACATATTATAGTCAACAGTAAGGATACCCATGAAAGAAACTTCCTCAAATGCCTAGAAGCTTTACTAGAAGTAGTAGATAGCTTTTGCTATCTAGGTGACCTCGTTAGCAATGTAGGCAGCTGTACTGAAAAAATGTGGTAGCCAGAGTGAGAATAGGATGGAAGAAGTTGAGGGAGCTGTTACCAACAAAAAGATTTTTCTCTCAGAATGAAGTTCAAATTGTACAATGTTTGCGGTCAAATTTTTTGCTGCATTGTAGCCAGACATAAGATTTACACTGACTGGAAAGGAATGAATCATACATGCTCTAATTAATGCCTAGTGAACGACAGAGCACAAGGGAGCTGAGAGCAAGTTAAGTGAAAGAGGAGTCAGATGTAGTATGCAGGAGAGATGTTTGTGCTAGTATAAACATGTGATGCTTAAGAAGAGTGAGAGCTGTGTAAAGAAGTGCAGAATGCATGAAGTAAATGGAACTTGCACTACAGGGAAGACAATGAATGAAATTCTGAAGAAACTGAACCTCATAAAGGACATGACAAGATTGTGACAACTGGCAACTCATATTAGAAAAAATGCCACCCATCAGTAAACATTTGAACACTAAATATAAATGTGATGAAGTATGAAAGACTGCATGGTGTGGTGAATTTAACTATCAGTGGATAATACTGGTTGGTGATGGAACCAAGTCAATATAAGATAGAGAGAATCCTCTGGTCTTGTCAATGACTAGACAACCTCTCTAGTTCTGGTGCCATGATAAAATGTACTGAATACACCCTGTAGAGTGTGGGAACATACGTAAACAAGATGCAGCACCCTCACCAGACTATCTGTGAAGTACTGACTTGGTTGATTATGGCCCATCCAACCCTTGTTAACAGGGAAACATGATTGTTAAATGATGATGATTGAGAAGCATTTGCAATTGAAGTTACAAGGAAGGTCAGAAAAAGTTGAACTAGTTTAACAGTTTCTGACTTAGCAGACAAGAAACCTAGTTTATGAAGTAACACTAAAATGGCATCGCTTGTCTTACACTTTGTTATTGTTCATTAACAAAGGATCTGTACAGGGCGACACTGTATTTTTTAGGGGTGGGTGATTGGGTGATTTTTGTTTTTTCAGTGTGTTTCTCTTAAGTCACTGCTGTTTATGTTAGCGCCAACAAATCAAAGGCAGTTTTTCAAACATTTTCCCTTTCAGAACTATGATCAGAATTTTTTTACAGTCCCTCACACATTGTTACACATCATCCCCACCGACTTCATTAAAATTTCTTCACATAAACTAATATGAAGAACAATATTTATTTAAGCCAACATTTTGTTATGAAGTCTTAATGAAGTTATATTCCTTGAAAGTAGTGAATCAAAATCATTTGAGATTTTAAAGATTATTTTTGAAAGATCTGATGAAAAGAAAATCATTAGTCTGAATCACATTATTAGAAGGATAAAAGGTTGTTAGTTTATTTTGTCATGGGAGTAACCTTGATAACATTATTATAAACAGTGAAATTCATTTACATCACTGTTTTAATTTGTAAAGTTAAAACAATGATATATTATTTGAAGTATACTAAATTAAAATATATAAGGATTTCTTTCTATTCTTAATTGTTTGGAGCAGAAATTTGTTAGCCTGGGTCGTGACTTTTTCATGGTCAGAAGGTTGTGGGTTCAATTCCTGGATGGGGCAGTGCACTGTGTTCTTGAGTAAGATGCTTCATTTCACATTTCTTTTCATGATAGAACCCAGTATACTCTGTAAAGTGGTTTGTGTTAGAAACTGCATCCAGCCATAAAAACCATGCCACGGACATGACAACATCTTTAGTACTGGTGCCACAAAAAAAGGACCTTGTACACCTTGTGAAGTGGCTGGCATTAGGAAGGGCAACCATTCATAGAACATTTGCAAAAGGGTTCAGAGGACTCTTCAGTTGTGCCAAGGACACGACAATCTCCCTAGTGTTGGTGACATAAAACATAACCATTACTCTCTGTAAAATTATGGAAAACTTGTCTAACAAAAGTAAAAAGTCTCTTTAGTTATACCAAAGATGTGACAGCGTTTCCTGTACTGGTGTCACAATAAAACAAGTACAGTAGATTCTGTAACATGCAGAAATGCATGTAAGATGCCCATCTAAGAGGTCAGTAGCACCAATTAAGTACTGATTTTGTCTGTGGCGGCCTGTGCAACCCTTACTAGCAGGGAGAATGGTTGTTAAATGATGATGATATATATACATAAATTATGTATGTATACTAGTCAATCTGATGTACCTGTGTCTATGTAGCAATGCACACATAGTCTTTGTGGGGAGGTGGTGACTATTTCTTTTAATTTTTCTTTTTCAATTATTTTTCTTTTTCTTTTATTGGTGTTAATACAGTAAGTACTCATGATGTACTGGGGTCAATCTAATCAACGTTTTACTCTTACTACATTTGTGTCATTGTGTGTGCCTATGTTAGAAATCATCACTATTACCTGTTCAGTCATAATAATCAATATTTTGAGAGTCGGGAGAAACTGACAACATGAAAGAACTGCAAATATTGTGAAAACCTGAACATTAAAAAAAATTATGATTGAAGTAATAACAACAGTAGTAATATTGAGCTTCTCTCTCCCTATGTGGTTGATTTTTGCTATTATAGCTTCTTTTCTTTTTTCTTTTGTTGTTTTCTGATTTATCTTATAGACTTCAGGCAGTGATTCCTGAGATTTACCAATCTGCTTGCTGCCAGTTATTTTATTAAACTAAATTCTTCAACTGTGTCACTTGCTTTTCAATCAAATTTAAGGTAATAACTATTTAGCAATTATTAGAATTTGATAAAGATTGGCAGTTTGGGTTTATTTTATTTTATTTCCCATCCCTACATCACAGCTTTAGTTTTTCCAGATTGACAAAATGATAAGATTGTTGCTTGTTACAACTATTCCTTCTCCCCTTCTCTCTCACTTGATAGCAATATATGCATAACTCTAATTCTCTCTCTCCCCCCCCCCCCCCCCTGCATGCTGATTTTGTTATATCTCTCTCTCTCACATAATATCTGTCTATCACACAATATATATTTTTCTTTTGCTCTCTCTCTCATCCCCCATTCCCCTCTCCCTCTCTCTGTATTAATGTATGTATGTATGTACGTTTGCTTTTGTATAGACAGATTTGTATGTGTGTAATGTATGTACATGCACACACGCATTCTTTGTCACCTGAAATACTGCATGGCTGCATCAAACAAGAAACTTTAAGATGGATTTAGCAAAATGCACTCATCATTAGATATACTGAAGTTTTAGATATATTTATGGTAGCACAATACAAAAATTTGTATTTATATATCTATATCTACTTATCATTCCCGCTGAGGTTGACTTTGCCTTTCATCCTTACGGGGTTGATAAAATAAAGTACCAGTAATGTACTGTGTAATTGCTGGCCTTGTGCCAATAGTAGAAACAATTATATATAATAGGTGGATTCCTGAAGTATATCGAGAGGTGACCACAGTTAAAAAAGATACTCAATATGTTAGTAGAGTATAGGCATTTTTATTTTATTATAGGAATGACATCTACAGAACTAGAACTTTCATTTGTAAGAAATCATCAGGACATACCTAATGATTTATGAATGAAACAGTTCTAGTCCTGTAGAAGCTATCTAAACTATAATAAAGAAAGGAGTGCGGGATTGCGTCCAGAATATATTTTTTTACCCCATTTGTAAAATAAGTTTGATTACTTTGAATAAATAATTGTTTCTACTTTAGGCACAAGGCCAGCAATTACCCAGTGCATTACTGGTACTTTATTTTATCGACCCCGTAAGGATGAAAGGCAAAGTCAACCTCGGCGGGATTTGAACTCAGATCGTAAAGGGACGTAACTATGCTGGAAAGCATGGCGTCCGACCCTCTACTGATACTGCCAATCCACCAAATAATTGTTTCTACGTTAGGCACAAGGCCAGCAATTACCCAGTGCATTACTGGTACTTTATTTTATCGACCCCGTAAGGATGAAAGGCAAAGTTAACCTGGGCGGGATTTGAACGTCCGACCCACAACCGATACTGCCAATCCACCAAATAATGAATGAATATTACATAATTTATGTGCTAAATTTTGTGGCTGTTGATTAAATATATTTTATAGCTTATTTAAAGATCTTTAAAATTCACTTTTTAAAATTTTCAAATGTCAACACTTCCGGTTAGCGGCTGTTATATTATAACACATATAAAAATATTGCATATATTTCCGTCGCTAATTTTCTCCTAATGCAGTTTATATATAATATCGTCTTTTTTTTAATGTATCATGGATTACGTTACTGATTACAGAAGACAGTGTAACATAGACTTTGTTCAATTTCTGTGTATATTGTCAATTACGATTTTATTTGATGTATCATATCTACATGTATATATATTTGTGTATAATATCAATATACACACTACATATGCTAGCAGAAAACCACCCTACGTCTGGTTTTTCTGCTAGTTTCTATAATAAAATTAAAATATATTATATATATATGTTTATATATATGTGTGTGTAAGTATATATATATATATATAAATGCCTCCCGTTCACTCAATAAGGTTGTTTGGCAAAAGGAAGGGCACCCTACTGTATAAACCATGCCTAAAAGGATTGAGAGAACTCTTTAGTTGTGTCAAAGACACAACAACCTCTTTAGTGATCTGTATGAGAAATGTACCTAGTACATGGTGTAAAGTGGGTGGCATTAGGAACAGCATCCAGCTGTAGAAAGCTTGCCAAACAAAGGGTTGAAAGGACCCTTTAGTTGTGTCAAAGATATGATAACCTCCTTAGTGCTCTATGTAGTCCCGTCCAATTCTTACTGGCAGTTAAATAATGGTGATGATGATATTTATATATAAACTGGCACTCCATTGGTTATGACAATGAGTGTTCCAATTGATCCAATCAATGGAACAGGCTGCTCGTGAAATTAACGTGCAAATGGCTGAGCATTCCACAGACATGCTTACCCTTAACAGAGATTGAGCATGACACAGAATGTGACAAGGTTTGCCATTCGAATTACAGGTACAATTCATTTTTGTCAGTTGAGTGGACTGGAGCAATGTGAAATAAAGTGTCTTGCTCAAGGACACAGTGTGTTGATGGGAATCACTCACAAACCTACAATTGTGAGCTGAATGCCCTAACCACAAAGCCATATCCCTTCGGGGACACACACACACATATATATATATATATATTAAAAAACAAAGTTAAAGACACATTAATTTCCTATAATTTAATGAGCTCAAGGAATTGATTCCGGGCTCTTTATAAATCAGTATATAGAGATAAGTACAAAAAAAAGTATGTTTAATCATAGGGGATAGAAAACCACTAGAGTGAAGAGCATATTGTCTATGAAAGGAAAGGAGAATACAGATCAATTAAAAGAATAAATCAAAATGTACTAACCATCCAATAATAACTATTACACCTGGACATGCTCTAATCAGAGTATGTTTTGCCACAAAAGGTGTAGATTCCATATTGTAGAGGGCTTGTCAACAGGTGAACTCAATATGGTCCACACTTCTAAAATATATCAGATAACTAAACTATGCACATGGTGTAGAGAGAAAACACGTGTTGTATAGTCCATGGTGGTGAGAATAGACTAAAAAACAGCAGCACAGAACCATTCAACTCAAGAAGCTCTACTTACATATAGAAATGAATTAGGAGCCAATATATCAAATTAAAAAAAACAGCTAAAAACTCATGTTGATCTATAATTTAATGAGCTCAAGGAATAGATTCTGGGCTCTTTATAAATCAGTATAGAGAGAGAAGTACACAAAGAGGTATGTGTTTAATCATAGGGGATAGAAAACCACCAGAGTTAAGAACACATTGTCTACAAAAGGAACTATATAACGCGCGTGTTTTCTCTCTACATATATATCTACACACACACACACACACAGTAGATAGTCTTTTTTAATGAATCTACTTCATTCCAGAACCTCATTTGCTGCCACAAATATTTATTACCACATCAATTAAACTATATCTATTAAGGAATGACTTGTTCTATACCACCAATCAATACCAAACTACTACATGCAAAGAATCCTTCTAAAAATTAATAGAACACAAATTATTAATAAAAAATAAATGCATATAATAAAACAAAGTAATAATAGTGCAATAAGGTTATAAATTGCAATAATAAATAAACGGAGAGAAAAATAAATTTGCTTTCAATTTATTGTTGTTTATTCCCAGTTTGTCTTGCTTGATGCACATTAGTGGCAGAAGGGTGTCGGCAAAGGGAAATAAGTTGCATGAGCTGCGCCAAGTGACCTTTCCTTACCAGCATAACTTCAGTTTATGCTTTCTCTTCCCCAATTCAAATTTGTTTCATCATAGCTTTATTAATAATTGTTTCTACTTTTGGCACAAGGCCAGCAATTATCCCAGTGTATTACTGGTACTTTATTTTATCGACCCCGTAAGGAAGAAAGGCAAAGTTAACCTCGGCGGGATTTGAACTCAGAATGGCAAGGGCCGTAACTCTATGCGTCAAAGCATGGCGTCCGACCCTCTACCGATACTGCCAATCCACCTCATAGCTTTATTAATAATGCATAGTTTTTAAATTGAAATTTCAGAAGTTTAGATTACAATTATGTTGATGTAATTTTATGGAAAAACATTTTTTTTTTTCCTTGAAATTCATATTTCTAGAAATCATATTGCATACCTATTGACATTATTCATTATCAGCATGAAATTGGAAGGCATGATGAAAAAAGTTCTGAGTTTACATTTAGCCTACTACAAACACAAATTGAAAGTATTCAGTAAATGAAAGCATTATTGAACAGAATTATACGATAATGAAAGTATTAAAAGAATTTAGTAAATTGTTTTGACCCACAAAAAATATATAATAAATATAAAGTGAATTTAACAGATTTTGTATAATGTGTTAATCACTCTTCCTCAAAGAAATTGCTATAGATTCAACACATTGCCTCAGTTCAAGTCACTTTCTTGACAACTCCTATATATATATATATATATATATATATATATACCTCTCTCTCTCGCTATATATATATATATATATATATATGGAGGCACATGGCTTAGTGGTTAGAGCATTGGCCTTTCAATCGAAAGGTTGTGAGTTCAATTCTCACACCAGGTGATGTGTTGTTTCCTTGAGCAAGACACTTTATTTCACATTGCTCCAGTTTACTCAGCTGTAGAAATGAGATGATAGGGACTGGGGTCCCTATCATTCCACTGTAAAGTGGTCGTGGAGGTGCCACGACAAAAAAGCACCCAGCACTCACTGTAAATGAGGTTGGTGTTAGGAAGGGCATCCAGCTGTAGAAATCAAGCCAGAATCAGTTCCCGTCCCACCCTTGCAAGCAGGGAAAAGCGGACGTAAAATGATGATGATGATATATATATATATATATATCATCATCATCATCTATATATATATATATATATCATCATCATCATCATCATCGTTTAACGTCCATCTTCCACGCTTGCATGGGTTTGGACGGGAGTTTTCCCACTTGAGGCAAGAGTGGTTGTCTTGCTCGCATAGGACTGTCTGGCGGGTTTTCTACGGCTGGATGCCCTTCCTAACACCAACCACATTTACAGTATGGACTGAGGGGTTTTTACTGTGTTACCTACACGGCCACATTACAGCGTGGACTGTGTGTTTTTTTGTCGTGAAACCTACACGACCTCATTTGTTTCGGACTGGATGTTGTGGTACCAACATAACTTTACATTGAAAGGGGTGGTGTGGATGGGGTGGGGGTAGTGGGACGGGGGAGTATTTTTGTTAGAGGTGCCTACTGACTGTAATAGGTTTCACTTTGTACTTAGATAAGGCGGGTCTTCTATATTACTGTGTAGCGCCAAAGATCTCGGTCCAGTGACATTGTCTTGGAGAGGTGTAAGTGTGTGAGGTCGGAATTTATCAAGTTGTCCCAGGTTTTTCTGGGTCTGCCTACTCCGTGGCTACCGTCTATTTTTATTGCCCTGCACTTTTTTATACAGCTGTCGTCTTTCATGCGCATCACGTGACCATACCAACGTAGCCTTCTCTCGAGTAAACAACATCTGATCCCTCTTATTTCTAATTTTTCCCTTAGTTCGTTTATGCTTTGCCATTCATGCAAGCTTCGTTCCTCTCCAGTCTGCGTATATCCTCTGCACACAATATATATATATGGGGTGGCTGTCTACTCTTTGAAGAGCTTGACCTCTTCTTGTACTTATAATTGCTCTTTCTTAAAGTGAGATCTTAAATGAGTTTTGAGCGCTGAAAGGAATTTGAAGTGCTGACTGCAAATACAGCAGCAATGTTTCATTCCATCATTGGCTCCATTCTCCTCTTGTTTATTACAACTGTCCAAGTGTCACTTCAATCTTCCATGTAACTTGCACATTTTCCACATTTGGCTCAGTACTATGTGGCATTGCAATTTTTATGCAAACTTTGTGCAATCTGCATGAAGAGAGAAACCCTACAACCGTCTCCAACTACAAATAAATCTTAAATATTTGTGTATGTCTATGGGTTTCAGGAAGTTGATGTACGAAAGATATTGATATAAAATACTATTGTTGTCTTCATTACTACTGGTGTGGGTGATATTAGTAGTAGCAGTTATAGAGATAATAGAAGCAATGTGATATTAATACACGTTTAATAGAATGTTCAATACTGCCTTACTTATGAGACATATGGTATTGTCATGAGTGCATGCACATTATCTCAAATTTCAAACCTGTCTCTGTACATATGTGTGTAACTACATCAAATAGTCTAATTTAAAAAAATATCAAATTGACACAGTTAATCAAAATTTCCTTTTGCTGAATGTTATCTATGTTGTATGCTTTTTTTTTTAATAGAAGATTTACATTTTCAGCATTTTACTTTAAATCTGGGGGAAATTATATTCCAAAACACTTAGCACATCTCTCTCTCTCCCTCTCTGTCTCTCCCCCCTCTCTCTCCCATTGTTTTATATAATCGTGACAGTATAGTTTGCATCAATCAATATACACTCACAAGAATATATATGCTATTATTTAAGCTATTCCACTTCCATTTAACATGTATATTGGTATTTTGGAAGTTAACCATCATGTGTAGTGATATATTACATTTCTATAAACAAGTATATAATAAAATAGTGGGAGAAAAACAAAAAGCCATATTGATCAAAGGTGAAATGAAATAACCTCCATTATTTCTTAGATTTAGAAGAGAACTGCTTGAAAAAGTTGCTTATATCTCTTTACATTTCACGGTCAAAATCTCACTAAAGTTGATTTTGCCATCCCTCCATTTGAAGATCAATAAAATTAGAATCAGTCATGTATAGGGATCCATCTAATTTTGGCTGAAAGATATATCCTTCAACTGATATTTGTGACTTAAAGAATATTATTATACATGGCTTAATTTAAATGACTACACCTAGCCCACTATAAATTTGAGATATTGTGCTAATGTAAAAGTATCATATATTTTATTAAGGATAATAAACTATGAATAGCTTCAGTTTCTTTTGTTTCTCTAAGTCAAATTAAAATCTCTGGTTTCTCTAGTATTATACAGAAGAGGAAAAATGAGATGTCTTCCTCTGGATAGGCTGACTACAACTTTATTGTGACTACCCAGTATACATCCAGACACTACACAGCACCCGATCGATTGCCCCCCCCCCCCCCCCCCCAAAAAAAAAACTCTGTAGCACACCAGGTCAGCTATCTCAACTGAAACAGCTATGCAGGTGACTGGAACCATCCTCTTAGACATATATTTCCATCTCCCACACAAAATCTCCACTCTAAATTCCTTCCTAACCTTCCAAACCCAAGCACCATTCACAAGTAACCTAGACACTTTATGCCAAATCTGCATTGACTCCATAAACATAGTTTTCTCATTTATACTAATTTGTTTCTTAAATGTAAGCATTGTAATTTGCAATATCCAAATCCCTGTATCCAGTTTTATTGACCTTTGAAAACCTGCTTCAC
>OZ024743.1:284499112-284505813 GCA_964016885.1 Eledone cirrhosa | reverse complement strand
CAACATTGTTCAGTTATATTTTTGAATAACTTGCTCAGTAAGTAGGTAGACAAGTAATTAAGTAGCTAGGTAAGTAGACAGATATATATCCAGTATTGTATGATGAAATAAATTTCACATAGTTGTTGAGAATAAGTTGTAATTTATTTTATGCAGGCTGCAGTATGTCTGCCAATGTACAACTAAATATTCAGTTATAAAGCACTTTTTAATAAGCTGAATATACTTACATAAATACCAACTTTTTTATAAATGGAAAGTTAGTTGTATAATGTGTGTCATTCTTTTCAAACTCCAAAAAAATGTTGATGTTATGGAAAAAATAATAATACAGATATCTTATAGAGTTAAATTTTATTCTCAACACATTAAACCATTTCATGAAATAACAGATGTAATTTTTTTGTATTAGAAGAATCTTATATTCAAATATCATTGAATTACATATTTTGGTGATGGGGAAAATATCATAAATTATAGAAGTATAGGGTAGGTGATTTGGTACAAATATTAGTGTTACATACTTAAAATTCATTTTGATATCTGATTTAGTACCTCATGTTTCTGTTCTCAAATGCTGTTCAGTTTGACATTTCCATTTCTTGCCTATATCTCCAATAGCTGTTGCATCTTCTCTAAACTGGTGGTATCCAATCTGAGAATAGTATAATTTGAAAAGGCCAGATGATATCCTCTCAGGAGATGTATAAATGTATCAATATTAGAACTCACAAAAACTTTTAGTTTCCTTTTTCAATGTAGAGATATTCATTGTACATTACATATCATCATCATCATCATCATCATCGTTTAACGTCCATATTCCACGCTTGCATGGGTTTGGACGGGAGTTTTCCCACTTGAGGCAAGAGTGGTTGTCTTGCTCGCATAGGACTGTCTGGCAGGTTTTCTACAGTTGGATGCCCTTCCTAACACCAACCACATCTACAGCGTGGAACTGGGAGGTTTTTACCGTGTAACCTACACGGCCACATTACAGCGTGGACTGTGTGTTTTTTTTGTCGTGACACCTACACGACCTCATTTGTTTCGGCCTGGATGTTGTGGCACCAACATAACTTTACATTGAAAGGGGCGGTGTGGATGGGGTGGGGGTGGTGGGACGGGGGTGTGTTTTTGTTAGAGATGCCTACTGACTGTAGTAGGTTTTACTTTGTATTTCAGGTAAGGCGGGTCTTCTCTATTACTGAGTGCCGCCAAAGATCTCGGTCCAGTGACATTGTCTTGGAGAGGTGTAAGTGTGTGAGGTCGGAATTTATCAAGTTGTCCCAGGTTTTTCTGGGTCTGCCTACTCCGTGGCTACCGTCTATTTTTATTGCCCTGCACTTTTTTATACAGCTGTCGTCTTTCATGCGCATCACGTGACCATACCAACGTAGCCTTCTCTCGAGTAAACAACATCTGATCCCTCTTATTTTTAATTTTTCCCTTAGTTCGTTTATGCTTTGCTGTTCACGTATATTACTATTACACATCCAGTGGAGCATGCAAGCTTCGTTCCTCTCCAGTCTGCGTATATCCTCTGCACACAATGCCCAGGTCTCACTGCCATGCAATATTGCTGTTCGTATGCAGGCATCATACAACCTGCCTTTCATTTTTAGGGAGAACCCTTTAGCGGCTAATAGTGGTATAAGCTCTCTGAACTTTTTCCATCCAGCTCTGACTCTAGCTACTGTACTTTCAGAGCACCCTCCCCCACTGCTGATTTTGTCACCCAGGTAATGGAAGCTGTCCACCATTTCTATAGAACCATCTGTGCAATTGAATGAGCTAGTATTTTGTGGGCACTTGCTGCTACTTATTGCACCAGAGCATCGGCCACATATAAAATCTATGTTCTTAGTTAGCTTACTTGTGATCCCACTACATCTTTTATGCACCCATACTTTGCATTTAGGACATAAAATGGAGTTTCTACCTACTCCTTTCCTACACACTGAGCATGGCCATTTCCCGGATGGGACCGGCGCCCTATTTTCCTTCCTACAAACTAGAACTTTAGCCTTAGACAGGTTAATTTTAAGGCCTTTTGATTCTAGGCCATGCTTCCATGTTTGGAATTTCTTCACTAGTTCGGCCATTGATTCAGCTATGAGCGTTAGATCATCTGCATATAGGAGTTCCCTTAATGTAATTTATTGTCATTTTACACAAGAATGTTGAGAAATTTCATTATGACTTTATACACATTAGAGAAGATAAAAATCATAATGTATAACATCTAAACAAATGTTAGTGAAATAATTATTTCAGTAGTACAGTAATATCAAATAACCTAAGTGAAATAAACTACAAAATCAGGTATGTGGTTTCAAGTATTGTAATATTTTACTATTAAATACACTTTGATCTAATTACACAAGCTCTGGGCCCTATAATTTTACGTTACCTCTATCACTTTTTGTTGTATGGTGAAACTATGACAACTTCCTTATATAATCGATATAAGAATGGTAAAAACATATGTTAAGTGAAATGAGAAATACAAGCTGAATATGTGGCAAGGATTTATGGAGGAAATATTATAAATAATGCTACAGAAATTCTAAATTATAGAGTTGGTCTTGCAGGCCCCATGTAAGCTTCTCCATTTTGCCTTATTGTTTGCATCTACACTCACCAATCCCCTAGCTTTCATTTCCTCTATCATCTTTAGCCATCTTCCTGTACTTCCTTTTGCATTCATTTCCATCACTCCTCTCACTCAGTCACTTTCATCCTTCCTCAACACATGGCACTACCATGTGCATTTATCACTGGTTCTTGCCAATTCATTAGCTGTCTTATTCTTGCTGAGCAATACTCCTCTCTTTACTCATTAGATTATGAAAGTATTAACTTGATTTATTATTTATCAGCACTTACCCTCTCCAAAGCTTAAATAAGATCTATAATGGAGTTAATGGTGCTGTTGCTGCTACACACACACGCACACACACACACCACACACTAGAATAATATTCAAAAGAGCCTGACTAATAGGCTAAAACTTAGCCAAGGGAAGAATCAATAAAGCAATGAATAAAAATTCTTAGGGGCATTTAGTCACCCTCTTCTTTTACATTCTGAGTTCAAAACGCTACCTCAGAGGGGTCAGTAAAGTACTGGAAAGGAAAAAAAACAAACAAAAAAAAAAAACATTGTGGCCTTTCTGCACACAAATACTACCAGAGTTGGTTTTTTACCATTCATTTCTCCTAGTTAATTAAACTAAGTACTTGCTATATACTGGTGTTGATTACCCTTCCCTGCAGATATACAGTCCTTGTGCTACATCACCCAAAGAACTAGTTTTTGGGGTTGTAAGCTATTTCTATATTTCTAGCAATAACATCTGTTAATTCTCTCCAGGCTTTCTTTCAACAGCAATGTAAATTAAAAAGATTATTTTTCCTCTTTCCTTTGGTTAGAATATAAAGATATGACAAGCTAAAAGTGTCAATAATCTCAACCAACCAACTGTTAATTTGTTAATGATTCTAATTTCAATAACAAATATTATGCAGATTTCGATAAATGATTATATCTGCTATTATACAATATTCAACAATAATTGATTACTCAGTTTGATATACTTTTACTTTTAATTGAAGTGCACTAAAGAACCTAAACATGTGCCTTAGTACTACAGGAATGATTCATTGAATATAAGCCAACACCCCCTCCAACTATTTTATGTCTGAGAAATGGACTAAAATTCAAACCCCCCATTTATAAGCTGAGGCAGTTAATCAACACATTGTTTAGATGGCATTTAAGCTGACCCCTCCTCCCCAATTTTACCATCGTTTTTATTGGGGGGGGGGGGGGGGGTTACATATTTCTTGGGTTATATTCGAGTATATATGGTAATTGGTATCTGCAATATATTATCAATGTGCTACTAATACATAAGTAGAATATTTCTAAAAGTTTCAATTTTAGTATAAATATTGTCAGGTGATCTTTCCCTAAGGTTTCTCAAAGGTCCAATCACTTCTGAAAGATGAGGAATAAACTAATAGGTGTCCCTCTACATTGGGTTTGCCAATAGTGTATAGTAGTAGTGCAATTTTGACTTTATTAACTGGCTCATCCTTTTTAACCACCACCATAAAATGTAAAATCCTGTTTGAAGATACCAACCGTCAGGTAACTTAATACCACATATAGTGCCAGGAGCTAGAAATTTATATTCAGTCATTTAGTAATCTTCATTAGACAGCAAAATCACTGAGTTTATTGCTTCAGTTGAAGTTTGTCTAATTAAAACTGTACATGTAATATATGTTGATAAAGTCAATAATACAATTCAAGCGATATTTTTGATACCATATTATAGTTGTTTATTATTGTTCACTGTTGTTATCCTGGCAGTATGCTAAGTTTTTATATTCCATTCTCAAAATTAAAGTGGTATCCTTTTTTTATTGATGCCCACTGCCTCCTGTACTTGCATATATATTATACATGTATAAAGAAAGACTACTCTCATTACAGTTACTATGGTTATTTGTGAGATCTGTAAATATATTGCTGTTGGGTATTTTGTGAACTATAGTATTTAAAAAATGAGGTGGAAAGAAAAAAACTAAGAGATTTAGTGCAAAGAGATGAGGCTGTGCTACTTTATGAATCTAGTTTGTTGCTTCATATTTCTGAACTCCATCTTGATTCTACTTAGTCTTTCATCTTTTCTGGGTTGATAAAATAAGTATCAGTAATATAGTAAAGTCAGTTCAGTTGATTCTTTTGAAAATTCAACCAGTAGAACATCAGGCTATATAGCTTTCATTGTGTAACTTCATCCCTTTTTATTTGATATTCTCCATGCCGAATTTGATAATATAATTACTGGAAATGTACTAGGTTGATTTAATTGTCTACACTCTTTCTTACAGTTTTCTTTGAAAAAGATTTTTTTACTGTTTAGTCTGAGAGGTAAGGCCAGTCAGTCCCATGAGCCTTTTCAAGACCTCCAAAGAGATGGAAAAGATAACCTCAAACTGTGTAGAATTTGCTAATGGCAATCAAGGTGTTAAATTGAGCAACTGATTGAATCTACTGGTCAAATAGACCAACCTGTGATTTGAACTGAGAATGCAAAGAGCCAGAACAAATATTGCAAGGCATCTCATCTGAAACTGACTTTTATGCCAATTCATCATCCTGGATTGGTATTATATTTATTGACCTCAGCAGGATTTGAACTCCAACAGCTAGAGCACCAACAGCTAGAACAAATATTCCAAAGCATTTTATTTTGCACTCTATTGTTTCTGCCAATATGGTGTATTGTGCTCTTTAGCCAAATTAGAAATTATTATTATGAAAAACTCTGGTTCTGTACGTTTTGAGTTCAAATCTTACTGTGGTCAGCTTTGCCTTTCATCCTTACGAGGTTGATAAAATAAAGTATCAGTAATGCACTGGGGTTGATTAAATCGACTTTCCCTTTCCTTTCAAATTGTTGGCCTTGTATCAAAAGTAGAAACAATTATTAGAACAAATTATTATTATATAGAGATTTAAGAAAAGCTAACATGTATGATAGAATCTCCTTCAATTAGTTTTGAGTTCAAAATCTTCCCAAGTCGATTTTGTATTTCTGTTAGAGTTGATAAAAATAAATAACAGGTATTAATTCCATTAGTTCTATATACACATACACTTAAAATAACATTATACCTAGGAAAATGAAACCATTTTTATCATAACAGCTGCTGGATTCTCCACAAGATATTTATATTTCATATACCTAGCTTCCAGTTTTATGTTCAATTACTTCAGTTTCTTAAGCTGTAACACATTTAATTTTGTTATAGAACTAAATTAAAGCCTAATTGCTAATTTATTACATATCTTTAAATGTATTTGTGCAGAGGTGGTACATGAAGGTTATCCAAGGAGTGGTTATTGCTAGTTGAAAACTCTTTAAATGTATTAAAGCATATTTCTTAATGGGAAACTCCAGTAATGTGTAATATTCTTTAGTAGAATAAGAAAAGTATGTAAAAGTCATATTAAATTACTTTACTCACATTATAGTAATTATATAACCATTAGACTTATATATAATGTCTGGGAATTTAAATGTTTAGTAATCGTCTATATTCATTTTGCTATCATTTTTAAGATGGTTTTTCTTTTTACCTTTCTTTTTATACCAGACTGAATATTTTTCTTTTATAAATGTTCTACTATTTAAGGATAAACTATATTCTCAGAATGTCATTCTCAATGAGTAATTTTCAACTTCTTTATTTAGCTAACCAGCTCCAGTAACATTTAATAAAATAATCAAACATGCACAAATACCCATACATCTTACATATGCTGAGGCTGCATCGGCGTAAGTAGCTAGTGTAACAGTTAAAAATGTGAAGGTGTTAGTGAGTGTTCACTGTTCACCTGATCATCATATGTACACATTTATGCATTCATTCACATACTGACATATACACATTATATGCATATGCTCTTATCCACTTGTAAATACACATACTCACATACACTCATGCACACCAACAACACTTCTCACATATACATATATGTATATGTGTGTTTGTATTTATATATGTGTGTGTGTTTGTATTTATATATGTGTGTGTGTTTATGTATATATGTATGTATATATATGTGTGTGTGTGTGTGTGTGTATGTATGTATATATATATATATATATATAAGTTAATCCA
>OZ024743.1:284254112-284494112 GCA_964016885.1 Eledone cirrhosa | reverse complement strand
AAGCAAACCTGCTGATGGCGGCAGACGAAGTCTGTGGCTGGAGCAGGACTGTAGGCAGGAGGAGAGTAACATGGTGGTGGAACAGTAAGGTGGAGGGGTCAATTAAGGCCAAAAAGCAGGCTTGGAAAGTATGGCGGGATAGGGGTAGCAGAGAAGACTATCAAGTGGCCAGGAGGGAAGCTAGGAGACAAGTGTACTTCGCATGAAGGGAAGCAGAGGAAAGAAAGTTCAAGCATGTTCTACAACGCGAGGACCAAAAACGTGAGGTGTTGAGGATTGCTAGGCAATGTGTCAAGGAAAACCGTGATATTGTCGGGGGGAAGTGTGTACTTAATGATGACAGCGTACTTGCCATCAGCGACGCTGATAAGAAGGTAGCTTAGAAGTGTCACTATGAAAGGCTACTAAATGAGGAGAATAAATGGGAGAAAGACAATCTCCCCCACATCGACCCAATAGAGGGACCAGCAGTGTTAGTCGAGGGTAGTATAATAAGTAAGGCATTCAAAGATATCAAGACGGGTAAGGCGGCTGGGCCTTCGGAAATAGTTGCCGAGATGCTGAAGGCATCTGGTACGGTGGGACACACTATGGTCACCCGGATAGTTAACCAAGTCGTACAGAATGGGGTTGTTCCGAAGGACTGGCATAGCAGCATCATCGTTAACTGTTATAAGGGTAAGGGAGATGCCCTAGATAGGAGTAACTATAGAGGCATTAAATTAATCGACCAGGTCATGAAGGTCACGGAAAAAGTAATAGCGCAACTAATCAGAGAGAGAATTGATCTAGATGAAATGCAGTTCGGGTTTGTGTCAGGCAAAAGTACCACAGACGCTCTTTTCATTGTACGACAACTACAGGAGAAGTACCTAGCTAAAAGTAAACCCCTATACTTAGCTTTTGTCGACTTGGAGAAAGCCTTTGACAGAGTCCCCCGTTCCATTATCTGGTGGGCTCTTAGAAAACTAGGTGTTGACGAATGGCTTGTGAGAGCTATACAGGCCATGTATAAAGAAACAGTCAGCAAGGTTAGAATTAACAACGAATATAGTGAAGAGTTTAGAGTAAAAGTTGGCGTCCATCAGGGCTCTGTTCTCAACCCCCTACTATTTATTATTGCCCTTCAGGCTATAACAGAGGAGTTCAAGACCGGTTGCCCATGGGAACTCCTATACGCAGATGACCTAACACTCATAGCTGAATCAATGGCCAAGCTAGAGAAGAAATTCCAAACATGAAAGCACGGCCTAGAATCAAAAGGCCTTAAAATTAACCTGGCTAAGACTAAAGTTCTAGTTTGTAGGAAAGAAAATAAGGCGCTGTCCTTTCCGGGAAGTGACCATGCTCAGTGTGTAGGAAAGGCGTAGGTAGAAACTCCATTTTGTGTCCTAAATGCAAAGTATGGGTGCATAAAAGATGTAGTGGGATCACAGGTAAGCTAACTAAGAATATAGATTTTATATGTGGCCGGTGCTCTGGTGCAATAAGTAGCAGCAAGTGCCCACAAAATACTAGCTCTTTCAACTGCACATAGGGTTCTATAGAAATAGTGGACAGCTTCCGTTACCTGGGTGACAAAATCAGCAGTGGGGGAGGGTGCTCTGAAAGTACAGTAGCTAGAGTCAGAACTGGATGGAAAAAGTTCAGAGAGCTTATACCACTATTAGCCGCTAAAGGGTTCTCCCTAAAAATGAAAGGCAGGTTGTACAATGCCTGCATACGAACAGCAATGTTGCATGGCAGTGATACCTGGGCATTGTGTGCACAGGATATACGCAGACTAGAGAGAAACGAAGCTTGCTTGCTCCGCTGGATGTGTAATAGTGATATACGTGAACGGCAAAGCATAAACGAACTAAGAAAAAAATTAGAAATAAGAGGGATCAGATGTTGTTTACTCGAGAGAAGGCTATGTTGGTATGGTCACGTGATGCGCATGAAGGACGATAGCTGTATAACAAAGTGCAGGGCAATAAAGATAGACGGTAGCCACGGAATAGGCAGACCCAGAAAAACCTGGGACGAGCTGATAAATTCCGACCTCACACACTTACACCTCAACAAGACAATGTCACTGGACCGAGACCTTTGGCGGTACTCAATAATAGAGAAGACCCGCCTTACCTAAATACAAAGTAAAACCTACTACAGTCAGTAGGCATCTCTAACAAAATACACCCCCGTCCCCGTCCCACCCCCACCACCCCCACCCCATCCACACCACCCCGTTCTATGTAAAGTTATGTTGAGAAGACCCGCCTTACCTAAATACAAAGTAAAAACCTACTACAGTCAGTAGGCATCTCTATCAAACCACACCCCCGTCCCACCACCTCCACCCCACCCACACCGCCCCTTTCAATGTAAAGTTATGTTGGTCCCACAACATGCAGGCCGAAACAAATGAGATCGTGTAGGTGTCACGACAAAAAACACACAGTCCACGCTGTAAATGTGGCCGTGTAGGCAACACGGTAAAAACCTCCCAGCCCCACACTGTAAATGTGGTTGGTGTTAGGAAGGGCATCCAGCTGTAGAAAACCCGCCAGACAGTCCACGCTGTAATGTGGCCGTGTAGGCAACACGGTAAAAACCTCCCAGCCCCACACTGTAAATGTGGTTGGTGTTAGGAAGGGCATCCAACTGTAGAAAACCCGCCAGACAGTCCTATGCGAGCAAGACAACCACTCTTTCCTCAAGTGGGAAAACCCCCGTCCAAACCCATGCAAGCGTGGAACACGGACGCTAAACCTGATGATGATGATGATGATATATATATAGATATTTATAGATATATATATATATATTTATAGATATATATATTTATAGATATATATATATATATAGATATTTATAGATATATATATATATATATTTATAGATATATATATTTATAGATATATATATATATATATATATATTTAATAAGGTTAATATATATCTGAGGGTACAATGTACCCCCGGAAATATATAGTGTGTCTATGATTTAAGGTGGTTCTATGGTAATAATTTGATATACCAGAACTTAATATCAAGATAAGCAGAACAAGTAAAATTCAACCAATTTTTCAAAATAAATCAAAATTAATATACAATTAAACTTAATCAAAATTAAAAAATATAATATAAATATTTACCTATTCAAATGGCCATTTGAATAGGTAAATATTTATATTTTTTAATTTTGATTAATTTTAATTGTATATTAATTTTGATTTATTTTGAAAAATTGGTTGAATTTTACTTGTTCTGCTTATCTTGATATATATATATTGATATATATATATTTATATATATATATATATATTTATAGATATATATATTTATAGATATATATATAGATATATATATTTATAGATATATATATAGATATATATATTTATAGATATATATATATATATTTATAGATATAGATATAGATATTTATAGATATAGATATTTATAGATATATATATATATATACATATATATATTTATAGATATATATATTTATAGATATATATATAGATATATATTTATAGATATATATATTTATAGATATATATATATATATATATCTATAGATATATATATTTATATATATATATATTTATAGATATATATATATTTATAGATATATATATTTATAGATATATATATTTATATATATATATATATATATATTTATAGATATATATATATTTATAGATATATAGATATATTTATAGATATATATATTTATAGATATAGATATTTATATATATATATATATATATATATATATATATATATATATATATATATATATATATATATATTTATATATATATATATTTATATATATATATATTTATATATATATATATTTATAGATATATATATTTATAGATATATATATTTATAGATATATATATTTATATATATATATATATATATATATTTATATATATATATTTATATATATATATATATATATATATATATATATTTATAGATATATATATTTATAGATATATATATAGATATATATATTTATAGATATATATATAGATATATATATTTATAGATATAATATGTATACAAGGCACACAAATACATACATACACACATATAGTTCTGGGATAAAATGTATTGATTAGCATTAGAAAGGGCATCAAGCTGTGGAAACCATGCCAAAACTGCAATGTATGTAAGCAAGATATGGTGACAGTCTTGGAGAATAGTAACTGATTGAGTAATAACGTATGAAATCCATGCTGGCATGGAAAGACAGACCTATGATGATAATGATATGTGTTGGGAGGTGTGTCTGATCATGTGGTTAAGAAATTCAGGGGTTGCATCTCCCATACATTTCTGCATTCTACAAAGCATACTGGGTGCATATTATCATAGCACCAGCACTAGGGAAGTTGTTATGTCTTTGACATGACTAAAGAGTCCTCTTGACTCTTTTGGGGGCAAGTTTTCTACAGTTGGATGTCTTTCCTACCACCAGCCAGCTTTTCTCTCACTTCATCTATGCTCTTTCATTCATGTACATTAACATTACACATCCAATGGGACATGCTCACTTAATTTCTGTCCAGCCATCAGATATCCTCTGCATTTACAGGCTATGTCTCACTGCTATGCAACATCACACTTCTCTAGCAAACATTATACAATCTGTCCTTTGCTTTCAGAGAAAATCCCTGTTGTCAACAAAGGTAATAACTACCTAAACTTTTTTATAGCTTGTTTTTATTCTAGCTACTATGCTTTCAAAGCAGCCCTCTCCACTATTAGGTCACCTACGTAACAGAAACTACATACACAGTATGATTTGTAGAGTATAATTATTTTATGCATGCATTTGGTGCCCTTTGTATTCCTCTTACATGGAGTTTCATGTTATTTACATTTACTTTGGCTATGTCTGTATAATGTGAAATTGCATGTAGCAATGTAGAAGGCGCCAGCTGCGTACATTGAACATATAAAAAAATAAATCATACACAAAACGCCAGCATCAACAGTTTTCCAAGAGATATCAACATGAATGGACCTTTTATTTCTATCTAAAGATATTTTTTTCAATTCCAACCCGCTCGTCCCTTCAATCTATCTTATTTCTCATTCTTTCTTCTGATGAAGGACTAGTGTCCGAAACGTTAAGACTATCTTCCTGCTATTTCAAGCGTTAACCTAATATATTCCTTCTATATACTGTACCGATTGTGTTGTTATTTCTGTTTGCCTTTTACATATATATATATAATTATGTATAAAGATGGAAAAATTATCTTTTACATCATATTTAATTCCTTACACATGTTTCAAGGAAGTTGTGCATCCAATTATTTAAAAATGTTATGAGACAATGCACATAATCAATATTTATTCATAGGCAATGATATATAGGTAGATATGTGTACTTCCCCATCAGTATGGTGCTGTGCTATACTAATGGATCGTCTTTTAAGATTTTATGTCCTGTCTAAGGTACAAATTGTATTTAGGACATATTTTATTCCTCTGATGATGGGAAAGTACACATATCTACCTATATATCATTGCCTATATATACATACATACATACGTATGCACATATGTATGTATGTCTATATATCATTGCTTATGTATAGATATTGATTATGTGAATTGTCTTGTAACATTTTCAATTAATTGGATGTACAACTCCTTTGAAACATGTGTAAGGAATTAAATATGATTTGAAAGATAATTTTTCCATCTATATACTTGATTATATTTGCTCTGTTTTTATGTCTGCATTTCCATAACTTTCTCCTTAAAACTTCTTTCTCTTCAAAGCAATATAATATATAAACACAGTGAAGTAATTCTGAAAAAAGCATGGCAATTACATATATATATGGAGGCACATGGCTTAGTGGTTAGAGCATTGACCTTGCAATCGAAAGGTTGTGAGTTCAATTCTCAGACCGGGTGATGTGGTGTTTCCTTGAGCAAGACACTTTATTTCACATTGCTCCAGTTTACAAATGAGATGATAGGGACTGGGGTCCATATCATTCCACTGCAAAGTGGTCGTGGAGGTACCACGGCAAAAAAGCACCCAGCACTCACTGTAAATGAGGTTGGTGTTAGGAAGGGCATCCAGCTGTAGAAATCAAGCCAGAATCAGTTCCTGTCCCACCCTTGCAAGCAGGGAAAAGCGGACGTAAAATGATGATGATATATATAAATATAAATACATATATATAAATACATATATATATATATATATATCATCATCATCATCATCGTTTAACATCTATCTTCCACGCTAGCATGGGTTTAGACGGAAATTGTCCCACTTGAGGCAAGATTGGTCGGGTGACCATGTCTCGCTTGTATAGGACTGCCAAGCAGGTTTTCTACGGCTGGATGCCCTTCCTAACACCAATCACATTTACACTGTGGACTGGGAGGTTTTTACCATATTACCTACACGGCCACATTACAGCATGGACTGTGTGTTTTTTTGTCGTGACACCTACACGACCTCATTTATTTTGGACTGGATGTTGTGGTACCAACATAACTTTACAGAGAAAGGGTGGTGTTGGTGGGAGTGGGGGTGGAGTAGGGGTAGTGGGATGGGGTGTGTATTTGGTTAAGAGGTGCCTACTGACTGTAGATTTCGCTTTGTACATAGGCAAGGCAGATCTTCTGTATTACTGTGTAGCACCAAAGATCTCGGTCCAGTGACATTGTCTTAGAGAGGTGTAAGTGCGTAAGGTCGGAATTTATCAAATCATCTCAGGTTTTTCTGGGTCTACCTACTCCGTAATTTCCATCAATTTTGATTGCCCTGCACTTTTTATACAACTGTCGTCTTTCATCCGCGACCATACCAACGTAGTCTTCTCTTGAGTAAACAGCATCTGATCCCTCTTATTCCTAATTTCTCACTTAGTTCATTTATGCTTTGCTGTTCGTGTATATTACTATTACACATCCAACGGAGCATGCATGCTTCGTTCCTCTCCAGTCTGCACAGATCCTCTGCACACAATGCCCATGTCTCACTGCCATGTAACATTGCTATTTGTATGCAGGCATCATACAATCTGCCTTTCATTTTTAGAGAGAAACCTTTAGTGGCCAGTAGTGGTATAAGCTCTCTGAACTTTTTCCATCTCGTTCTGACTCTGGCTACTGTACTTTCAGAGCACCCTCCACCACTGCTGATTTTTTCACCCAGGTAACGGAAGGTGTCCACTATTTCTATAGAGCCATCTGGGCAATAGAAGGAGCTAGTATCCTGTGGGCATTTGCTACTTAATACACCTAAGCATCGGCCACATATAAAATCTATGGTCTTAGATAGCTTACCTTTGATCCCACTACATCTTTTATGTACCCAATGTTTGCATTTGGGACATCAAAAGGAATTTCTGCCTACTCCGTTCCTACACACTGAGCATGGCCATTTCCCAGAGGGTACCTGTGCCCTATTTTCCTTTCTACAGACTAGAACTTTAAGGCCTTTTGATTCTAGGCTATGCTTCCATGTTTGGAATTTCTTCTCTAGTTCAGCCATCGATTCAGCTATGAGTTAGATCATCTGCGTATAGAAGTTCCCATGAACTCCTCTGTTATAGCTCGCAGGGCAATAATAAATAGGAGGGGGCTAAGGACAGAGCCCTGATGAACACCAACTTTTACACTAAATTCTTCACTATATTCATTATTAATTCTAACCTTGCTGACTGTTTCCTTATACATGGCTTGTATAGCTCTCACAAGCCTTTTATCAATACTTAGTTTTCTAAGAGCCCACCAGATAATGGAGCGGGGGACTCTGTCAATGGCTTTCTCCAAGTCAACAAAAGGTAAGTCTAGGGTCTACCTTTAGCTAGGTACTTCTCCTGTAATTGTCGTACAAGGAAAAGAGCGTCTGTGGTACTTTTACCTGACACAAACCCAAACTGCATTTCATCTAGATCAATTCGCTCTCTGATTAGCTGCGCTATAACTCTTTCTGTGACCTTCATGACCTGGTCAACTAATTTAATGCCTCTATAGTTTCCCCTATCTAGGGCATCTCCTTTACCCCTGTAGCAGTTAATGATGCTGCTACGCCAGTCATTTGGTATGACCCCATTCTGTATGACTTTGTTTACTATCCGGGTGACCATAGTGTGTCCCACCATTCCAGATGCTTTCAGCATTTCAGCAACTATCTTCGAAGGCCCAGCTGCCTTGCCTGTCTTCATATCGTTGATTGCCTTACTTATTATACTCTCTTTAACTTGCACTACTGGTCCCTCTATTGGATCGATTTGGGGCAGACTATCTTTTTCCCATTTATTCTCATTACTTAGTAGTATCTCGTAGTGACACTTCCAAGCTACCTTCTTATCAGCATCAGTGATGGCAAGTACACCATCATCATTACGGAAACACTTCTCCCCGACAATATCACGGTTTTCCTTGACACATTGTCTTGCATTCCTGAACACCTCACGTTTTTGGTCCTCGCATTGTAGAACATGCTTGAACTTTCTTTCCTCTTACACTTGTCTCCTAGCTTCTCTCCTAGCCACTTGATAGTGTTCTCTACTTCCCCCATCCCACCATACTTTCCAAGCCTGCTTTTTGGCCTTGATTGACTCCTCCACCTTACTGTTCCACCACCAAGTTACTCTCCTCCTGCCTATAGGTCTGCTCCAGCCACAGATTTCATCTGTTGCCTTCAGCAGGTTACCTTTCAGGAATTTCCACTGTTCCTCTATATTGTACGTCTCTAATTGCTCTTCCTTTCTGTCAAAAGCATCAAGTAATATGCTTTTAAATTTGTTACTGGTTGTGGGGTCCTTTTTTACTTCCATATTCTTCTCCTCAGGGTAGTCCTCCTCTGTTGTAGAGTACGTCTAGTCCTAACTATGAGGCTATGTTGGTAGGTGCATTCTTCATGGGGGAGGGATTTAGTGTTTACAATAGACACTCTATCACGTCTTCTAGTAAGGATATAATCTATTTGACTGGCGCGTTCCCCTGATCTATAGGTGATCAAGTGATTGTCTCGTTTTTTGAAGTTTGTGTTACAGATAGTTAGGTTGTTAGTCACAGAATTCCAGGATTCTTAAGCCCTCCTCATTTCTAGAACCAAACCCATAGCCTCCATGGATTCCGTCATAGCCATCACAGTGTTGTCCAATGTGACCATTTAGGTTGCCAGCAATAAGTATGTAGTCACTGTCGGTTATTTGGGAGGTAGTGAGCATTAGCAACTCATAGAATCTGTCTTTTATAATGCCAGGTAGTCCAGATTGGGGTGCATAAGCGGATATTATTATCACAGTAGTTCTGTTTAGGACTTGTCTTATTTTAATTATTCTGGCATTCACTCTATTTATGGCAATTACCTCATCTACCCATTTTTCTGCTAACATGATTCCTACTCCACCCAGCCCATTGTCATTTCCCACCCAGAAAAGTTTATAGCATCGTTTTTTACCCACAATGAATCTAGCATACCCACCCCTCCACCTAGTCTCTTGAACACAACAAACATCAACTTCCTTATGTTCAAGCATCTCTACAACCTCATTTGAGTGCCTACATTCATGGTACCAACTCTGAAGTTTTGGATTTTGTTGTGTGGGTGGAAGGGATGGGTTGAAGGCGCAGGGAGGGGTGAGGGAGACGGGGTTATGTTAGCCATCCGTGTCTGAAATAAAGAGGAGTCCTTGCATTCTCGTCCGGCAACAGGAGGTGAATTTATCTTTGACAGTCATTGAGTGTTCAAATTCTTCAGACTCTCCAAATTCTGTAGTCCATCTAGCATATCGAAAAGCAACCCGGTCTAAACTTAAGGAGTAATAGTCGAGACGGTGGTTTTGTGAAAGAGATTGGTAAAAGAAACATATTATAAGCCGCTGAATTATGATTGAACCAAATAGTAATGGTGGCGTGTGGGAGCGGGGAGGGAAATGGGAAAGTCAACGAGAAGATTATTTTTCTAAAGGTCCTACAGCTTCGACCATAATTATGAGAAGTTAAACGAAAAGTTTAATATAAATACTGATATGTAAATGGACCAAGAAAGTTGTAGAGTCAACAAAATGAAGTGAAATACATTACATTTCTCAAAACGACAATTCAACAGCAGTAAGGATTCGACAAATCCTGAATTCATAACTCACGACAGGTTTATTTTATAATTGCGGAGAGAGAGAGAAGGAGGGGGTGAGAGAACATGTAAGCATGTAAACAATGTATGAGGGAGACAGATAGGGGAAAGAAGGAAGGTTCCAGAGGGAAAGTTAACGAGAAGATTATTTTTCTAAAGGTCCTACAAATTCAACCATAATTATGAGAAGTTAAACGAGAAGTTTAATATAAATACTGATATGTAAATGGACCAAGAAATTTGGAGAGACAAGAAAATATATATAAATTAATAAAAATAATGAATAAAAACAAAGAAACAGTTCCTTATATTAAAAAATTCATCATTTTACGATCGTTTCTAGGATATATGTTTGTGTTGGTAAAATTTTATTCTCCTTAGATATTTACATTAGCATTATTCTTTTATAACATCAATTTTTCGTGTACCTTTTACCGACCTGACCTATTTTCATTCCTAAAATAATCTTTTCATTCATCATACTCTTTCCATTCAAAACTGAAATCTGCTTTCCTCTACCCTTAAATTAAAGTTCTATTACTACTATTCTACCATCTTGACCACTTACTACCTTTCTATTGGTCAATTCAAAACCTGTTCCCAAACAGACCTATTATATTAAATCTTTGTTGGTTTTTTTCAATAAACAAATATCATTATTTCTGAAGACAGCATATATATGTGTAGGTATGTATATTCCCTCTGATAGTTTGTAAACATTTTACATAGAGCTATATGATATACATACCAACACACACATATATATCCTAGAAACGATCGTAAAATGATGAATTTTTAATATAAGGAACTGTTTCTTTGTTTTTATTCATTATTTTTATTAATTTATCTTGACTCTGTTTTCCTGTATTTTTCATCTAAAAAAAATTTTTGAATACATCTTCTCTTTTCATGATATTCAGATTACATTGAGTTCTTCATATGGATTGGACACTACCGTACATTTTGGTAGATTTATCTACACATATATATATATATATATATACACTATCATATATAATTCTCTACTTTCTTTTGAGCCTTGTATATTTAGTTTTACATTTGCTATATATATATATTTATATATATATATACATATATATATATATATATATATATATATATATATATATATATATATATACAGGTAAAATTCCATTATAACAAATTTTTTTCAATCCCAGAGCTAATAACAAACAAACACACAATGTGTTTCTATCGATCTCGTTATAAAGAATTTTTCGTTAGATCCAATTTCTTTTTATACCTCGTGAATTTCGTTATAACGGAATTTCACTGCATGTGTGTGTGTGTATATATATATATATATATATATATATATATATATGTATATATATATATATGTATATATATATATATATATATATATATATATACACACACACACATATATATATATATATACACACACACACATATATATATACATACATACACATATATATATATATATATATATACACACACATATATATATACATACATACACCACGTTTTTTCACATTGTCCACACGTCTGGAAACACCTATTACGTAATTACAAAGCTCCAGATTGACTAACATGAACAATCTATAATATTCTGAATAACATGAATAATTTATTCTGAGCATCCATAGTTATCTCCCTACATTGATCTATCGTGGGTTTACCTTTCCCTTAGGAACTGACTGTTTCTGCACATGCGTATTCATATAGTTGTGTTTTTTTTTATATATAATCTCATTTAAACCAAGCTGATGATCCAAATAAGGTGAAACAATTGTATATATTGTATATATTGTATATATAATAGAAAAAAACGAGGAAGTTTTGTTTACATATGAAAAATATTTATTGCATATCGACCTGTTACACGCATTTTGTAGAGGATTGGCTCAAGGTGACCCATAGGGGTTATGGACCTGACTCCAGTTTCAATCTGCTCCTCAGACTAGTGATGCGACAAAAGATATATTTTTGTTGTGGTATGTGGACCGAAAAGTTATATATATATATATATAGGCATTGGCCCTATTTTTTTGTGTGTGGGTGTATGTGTATATTTCACTGTACTACCTACACTATATATATATATATATATATATATATATATACACATACATAAATATAGTCACATTCTTTGTCTTATTGTGTATGTTGAGATACTTCTGCTCAAATATGGTTCCAATAGAACAGTCTCTAGCAGTTCACTACATATAAACAAATATAATCATTCATACACATTTGGAATATTATATTTCAAAATTGTTAGGATGTTATTTCTTTATACTTCTATATTTATTATTTTTCTCTTTAATTTAATGCCTCAGATTGTTCCACAATAAATATTAAGTGACCTGTTACATTTATTTTTACAACATTACTAGAGAATTCTTTTCAAGACATGTACATGTCATTTCTCAAATTAAAGAATTAAACCGATGTTGATGACATCTTTTCTTGAATTTAATCTAAAAAAAGAATTACACATGATTAGATCAAAATAAGGGAATATAACCAAAAATGGAGTTGAGTTCATTAACAAATTTAACTCTTGATTAAAAATAATGCATATAATTTTTTGTACAGAATCTTTGAAAGGGGTAAAAGACAGACAGCAATATCAACAATATTAAAGGGTTGGAGGAGTTCTCAAGTGTTATAGTTCTACAATTGGAAGAACTGTGCATATTGACTGATGTAACATATTAAGAGGGGAGTTAAAGATAAAAATAGACAAGAAGGAGTCAGTTTAAAAATCATATATTTTTTAGGGATATAATTCTGCTTATATTGTTTGGTTTCAGTTGACATGTTTGGTTCATTAGTTGACATGTTCAGAAATGCTACAGCTACTTTTGACTGAGATTGTGTTTTTTTTAATAGTTAGCTGTTGTTTAAAGTAGTTAGCTGTTGTTTTAAATAGTTATGTTTTAAGTCGACTGTTCCCAATCATGGGTTTTGGCACATTTTATACATTTAGTTTCATCCTCTTTTAATTTCAATATCTTTTAAAAGATTTTAATGGACCATAGCTGGCAGAAAGTGTGAACACACTTATTAAAGTGTGAAAGAAATTCCAGGTGGTATTTATTTGCATTTCAGATTTCATATATCATCATGCTTTTACTATCATCTTTCACAGGGTAGCTCGTGGTGAAAAAAATACATACCATACCCAAGTTAGAAATCAATACTTTAGTTTTCATTGGCTAGATTGTATTTATTAGGTATTTTTTCTTCTTGATTTGTTTATTGTATAAAGCAATATATCATGTGTTGTGACAAGATGTAGACATTGTTTGAATGAGCTATTTGAAATAGAATTTTTAATACAATTTGATGTGACTTACAAAGCTAAAATCTTCAACTGTGAAGTGACCTAAGTACCTATTTTCGAATTATTTTAAAGTAAATTCATTAAGTTATCAAACAAGAGTATGGATTCCCTACCATTTTCATACTGTTTACCACATGGTAACTTTTTGAAAGTAAATTTACCCTCAAACTTGTTTTCTTCAGTAATTTGAGTTTACATCTCTACTATAATACAGTGACTGATAAAGGGTAAATTTTGAAATACTGTTTTTAGCATTATAATTTTAAGCTTAAATATCAATAATAGCACAAAACATTATTTTACTAATGAACAACTAATGATGAATAGATGTTGGTACCAGGACAATATATGAATTAATGGGACTTAGACAATTCATAAAATCCAAAATGACTGAAAGAAAACTATTGGTAAGCAAAATAAGCCTACTTCAAATTTTCTCAACTTTTTATAATTAAAGATATGTACAAATCCAGAATCAGTCAGTTTACTCCCTCAGTAAGTGAAATTCACTCCAGGTTGGGAAAACCTGAACTCGAGTACGTGAACATATTTAGTCTTGCACTCTCGTATTCCTACCTACCTACTTAATGTCGAAAGAAAAAATGAAATAAACAATAAAGAAAAACAATATCAAAAAGAAAAGGAAAACTCTTCAGACATCATGTACATCATTTAAGTAGTTCAGATATCTGCATTTATCTCTGCCAATGTAGAAACCTAGGCAATTCTTTTTATGTTGGCAACTATTAGTTTTGGATTCTCCTCTCAAAGCTAAGAAATGGGTGTTTTATTTAAGCTGACTTTTATATCTTCAAACTTTGTCTGTTTTGTAACATCTACTTTGGCTGTTGCTATGATGACCTTTTTCTAAAATGTCTTCACCCTGAATATCATGCTTCTCTGCATATATTCATTCCTCCTGCTATGGGTTATTGACAGCCTGCCAAACTCTACATTGACTATTACATATTTTTAAAGAACAAAAGAAGGAAAAACAAAGAAGATAAATACTATTTAGTTTCCTAGTTTCCTTTTCCTATTCCGTTTTAACAACATTTTGCTAATGTTATTTCTACCAAATTTCAAACTATTGCTTATTATTTTATAACTTTAGTTTGTTAATCTTAAAATATTTTGTAAGTTTAGTTAATCTTAAAAGATATTGTTATAAAAAATATTAAATTTCGTACACATGTGTAATACATGTTTAATCTGATTTTATTATAGACATTGATTTCTTAATTAAACACAGGCTATAGTTAATTAAATCAATCTAGTGTAACACTTAATTTACCAAAAGGAAGGGGACTGAGACACTTGCTTGAGGCAGGTGGGGGCAGGTCTTCTCTGAAGACTTTCTACTGTCCAGCTCTCATGAGAGTTTCTTATCACAAAGGAAGGCCATGTTTGATAAGAAGTTTTAGATACACTTGTCTGATAATAAACAAACAAGAAGTTTACTGGTAAAAGGCTTTCACTCATATGAGTTCTTTATCAGGACAAGACTGGGATGAAACAACATCTCTAAGTGGGGGATAGAATGTTCATTGGTAGAATTTGGACTTGAAAGTTAAAGGAATAAAAAGTAACGTGTTCTTCCTTGCATTGTATGTATTCATGTATAATGTACATCTCTTTTCTACCAGAAAAATGTCTGGAAAAGCCTGGTTTTGGTGTATAACATTTAGTTATGGTGTATATCTTGCATCCCCCAAAACAAACAAGGAAAAATGTGAAACAAACTGTGCAGTATTACAGAAGAATATGGTACTTAGTTTGGTTCTCGCCCACTTCATGATTTAGAATATAGGTCCTTTATATCATAAAGGTCCCTGGAAACTTAAGAATGACTCATAAAGACACTGACTGAAGAATTTACTGCTAGGTAAATTACCATTATTTTTTTTTTTTTTGTAATCTTCTTTGGACATCTGATACATGTTGAATAAATTAAGGTGAATAAATTAAGTCAGACACACCTGGAAACTTGACACATAATATTGATTTTTAGCATTGTCACAAGGCCACATATTTTGGAAGAGGGTACACTTGATTAAATTAACTCATACCTCATTCCACATTTTGGAAGAGAGTACACTTGATTAAATTGACCCATACCTTATTCCACGTATTTTGGAAGAGGGTACACTTGATTAAGTTGTCTGATATCTTATTCTACATATTTATGTTATATTTAATTAAATTGTATAAAATAAATTTCAGTTAATCATTTTCGATGGCAGCACACTTGCTATATATTCATGCATACAGACATTCTAACATTAACAGAAGAAGCACTTGATTCCTATATAAGTAGAGTATATAATTTCTTTTTACAAATAAAATGTTAAAAAGCAGAAGAGAATTTATGTGTGGGAGCAACAGGCTCTAGAGGAAGCTTGTGAGAATTGGACAGGTTTGCCAAAGACTTTTATGCACTGACACATTAACACCTAGATAGAGCTTATATATGTAGAAATATAAATATATACAAACACATGTATACACACACATATTATCATCATATAAACACATATTCAAACATATATGCATATCATTAACATAATCATTTTAAAAGGCTACAGGATATAAACAAATGTCAGCCAATCCAAAGTGAAGACAAATGCAGAGACAAACACAGACTTCAGTGCATGCGCATGCACACGCAAGCTGTCTACTCCATACAAATCTTAACCACTTCTTGCACTTTATGTCTGTTCCTTCCTGGCATGAGATCTCAAATGGCTTTTGCGTCCTGAAAGCTTGTGAAAGGCCCATCTACAAATATTACAATGTTGTCTCATATACATTCTTCATCATCATCATCATCATCATTTTACGTCCGCTTTTCCCTCCTTTCCGCTTTTCCCTTTAGTTGTGCTAATATCCTTTCTGCCACTTTCATAACCTGATCCATCAGTTTTATACCTCTATAATTGCTCCTCTCCAGAGCATCCCCTTTACCTTTGTAGCCATTTATGAGAATACTGCTGCACCAGTCTTTGGGTATGACACCACCATATATAGCCTGATTGATGATGTGTGCAACCAGTTTAGTGCCTACGTCCCCTGATGCCTTCAGCATCTCAGCAACTATCCCCGATGGTCCAGCAGCCTTACCATTTTTCATTTCCTTAATCGCCTCTTGGACCCTATATTCGTCAATCTCAATAGCTGGTCCCTCTGTCGGATCTACTGAGGGTAATTTCTCTCTCTCCCATTCGTTCTCCACATTCATCAGTCTCTCATAATGACATTTCCAGGCCTCCTTTTTCTGATCATTCGTGACACTAAGTAAACTGGCATCACTCCGGAGACATTTATCTCCAACAACATCCTGATTTGCATTGACACACTGCCTTGCAATGTGGAACACTGCATGCCTCTGATCTTCCCGTCGCAGAACATTGGCAAACCTCCTATTCTCAGCCTCCCTGCGTGCTAAGTACACCTGACGTCTAGCTTCTCTCTTAGCGACTGTACATCCTTCCCTACTCCCACCCTTATTCCAAGCCTTCCATGCTAGTCTTTTGTCTCTAATAGCCTTATCTACTGTGCTGTTCCACCACCAGGTCATTCTCTGTCTGGTTGGAGCTCTGCTCCAGCCACAAGTTCTTCAGTAGCCTGCAGCAAGTTGTCACGTAAGAAATTCCAGTTATTATCTATGTCATACGTCTCTAAATCGTCTTTTTTCGTCATACACATCTTGACGGGCTTTCCTAAATTTATATTTTAGTGAAAGGTCTTTTAGCTTCCAGACCTTTATTCTCCACACCTTCCTTTATGTTTCATTCCATCTCTTGCTTACTGAGATATCACTAACGACTAACCTATGCTGTGGGGTACATTCTTCCCCAGGGTATGCCTTGGTATTTGACACCATCTGCCTGTCCCACTGCCTAACTAGTAAGAAGTCAATCTGGCTTATGTGCTCGCCAGATTTGTAGGTTATTATGTGGTTAGTAGGTTTCTGGAAGTAAGTGTTGCAAATAGTCAGTGTACTTGCATCACAAAATTCAAGTAGTCTCACTCCTTCTTCATTTCTTGATCCGTAACCGTGCCCACCATGTACTCCAGTGTAACCATCCTGGAGCTGTCCAACATGACCATTGAAGTCCCCTGCTAGCATAACGATGTCTCTGTCCTCTGTCATTGTGGCTGTTTGTAAAAGTTGCTCGTAAAAGCAGTCTTTCTCTTCTTTACCTAGGCCTGCTTGGGGTGCAGAGGCAGAGATGATTGTCAGTAGTCTCCTGCCTACAACTAATCTAAGCTTAATTATTCGATTATTAACTCGAACTACCTCTATTGTCTTATTGATCCATCTCTCAGCCAGGAAAATGCCTACTCCCCCTAACCCATCATCCTTACCTACCTAGAAAAGCTTATAACTAAGATCTTTGCCTGCGATTAGTCTCGCAGAGGCACCTCTCCATCTCACCTCTTACACGCAGCACACATCCACATGCCTTCTCTCCAGCATCTCCGCTATTTCACCAGATCTACCTGTGAGAGTGCCAACATTAAGTGTTGCAACTCTGAGATGCAACGTTTTCATATTTTTGTTCCTATATATTTGTTGCTGTGTTCATAATTGTTTTGGCATTGATACACTGGTTGGATGCCCTTCCTAACACCAGTGCCACTTTACAGCATGGACTGGGTGCTTTTATTCGTGCCACCAGCACTAGAGAGGATGTCTTACTGGACTCATGGGCCCTCACTACCCTCCATTTTACAGCATGGTCATAACAAAAAAAAAAAACACCACTTATTGACACTCACAGCACACACACACACTCACTCACAGCACACACACACACTCACTCACAGCACATACACACACTCACTCACAGCACACACACACACACTCACTCACAGCACACCCACACACTCACTCACAGCACACACACACACTCACTCACAGCACACACACACACTCACTCACAGCACACACACACACTCACTCACAGCACACACACACACTCACTCACAGCACACACACTCACTCACAGCACACCCACACACTCACTCACAGCACACACACACACTCACTCACACACCAACACTCATGCATACAAACACACGCACGCCACTCACACACACACATACATATATTACCGTCAGTACTGATACAAGATCATGTCAACTGCCTCCTGCTCCTTCAACATTTTTTTGATTTTAAAGAGCAAAAATGTTATTGTCTCAAAATTCCATTTTCAGTTGTATATATTTGCAAACAATAAAATTTAAAAAAAATGGTAGTGGGAGAAATATAGATAAATACCCTATTGCTGACTGGTACATCTTAGCTATGCTCCAGAGACAAGGTAGCAAAATCATTGCCGCTGAGGACCACCAGTGAACCTACTGCATCAGCTATTACAACTCACAGGGCTCCATTCTCAGGTGCGATGTCATCCTCACAATTTTGCAGAGGCACAAAAATAAACAGTCAGTTAAAGCTTGGCATTATGGGTATTCATGAACAGGTTTGTAGCTAAAGTGAGAGGTTAGTACTTGAGAATATGCTGCAAAATGTGATGTCTCAGATGAATGATTTACCTCACACAAATAGGAAAAGAGTTATGCTATCTAAGCACTTATATTCTCACCAGAGTTGAAAGTGACCGACACCAATGGTAGTGGGAAACTAGCTGTCTCAAGGCTCCTTCTGATGACATCATTCAAAGCAGCATACTGAGGGAACCAGCTTGCAGTGTGGCAACAATAGAGAGAATGTAGTCCAAACTTGTCAACAGTGGTTCCACAATGGTATTTGTGTGGTTCACATTCAGTGACAAAGGTGTAGGGCTATTCTGAAATGGCTTTGCCCATCATCAAGAAGGGTACCAGCTGATGAAGAAGCCACCTAATTGAGTGATACACTACTGTTTGACTGCAGGGCAGACTAAGGGCAAATGAGATGTTGATTTAGGGAAGACTTGCTCTTTGTGCATGTTCAACTGAACTTGTCATTCCAGACGAATTGATATCCTGCATATTAAAGGACAGAGGCCACCATCAAGGCAGATGGCCAGGGCTGACTTGAGCTTCCAGTCCACATTAGTTTCTGATGTTTTGAAAGGAATCTCATGGACAGGAGGGTGCGGCTGGAGCCAGTACAGGAAAGATAGACTGGTAGTGCCAGGCTGGCTATTGAGTGGATGCTGAGGGCAGCAAATCTCATTGGAAGTTTCACCTGTTACTAGCCTGTGTCTTTGAAACTAACATTGCAGATAAACACAATAGTTGTTATTAGATTCACTTAAGAATCAAAGCTATATTAATCCTGTAAACTGCTCACATATATTGAAATATCAATATATGTATACATGTAAAAATGTTTCCATTAATATATACTGGCATGCATGTATATATGTATATTTTATGTATACATTACTTTCCAACACAGACATGCATATCTGCTGAGTCTTGAACTAGAGATTGGCTCTTCCCTTTTATACATTTACTACCTACAACAAACAGTATGATTCTCTTGAGAACATGTGATCTCTTGGGAACATGTTGGCATGCATGTGTCTAATGCATATGTTATGCTTGTGTTGCCTTCTAATCTAGACACCCATCAAAACTACCAAAACATGTATTGTACATTGACCTCTTTCTAAACATCCATAAGTTTACAACAAAACACTATTGCGTTCAGAATGTGTGATAACTATAACACTTTTTGATCATTTGTTACTTATCTAATACTGCTGATTTTTATCATTTATAAGATCACTTAACATTAAAAACACTATAGTTTCTTGCTTTTCTTCTGTTAGCTTTCTCAAAAATACCATTTTCCTTATGCTTCAGTCATCATTGAATTTATTTTCGGGTACTTCTAATTACATCCCTTCCAAGAATTTTTTTTTTCTTTAGACTTATATCAAACAGTTTACTCTTGTATGCATATTTGCTATTGCTGAAAATAACTGTCAAATTTTAACCTATAAGTCACGTTCTATGGGTGCATTGATTATGTCAAGTCATACAACCATGCTAAAAATACTGTTACTGAAACCAAAGATTGATTCATTCAAAAATATCTAAGAAATGCTGTTTTATGTTTTCAAAGCCACTCTAGGGAGCTACTGAGTGCAGTTTAGATAACTTAATCCACTTCTTTTTTAACAGCTACAAAGCTATTACATTTCTCTTTTCAATTTATCATATGAGAGAGGCACTATCTTAACCTTTCCTTAATTATGATACACATTCTAGTTCTAGCCTGTGAAACTGTAGTTGTAAAACAAGTAAACTTTCTGAGTACATTCAATGAATACCTTGAATCTTTCATTTAATATATATATATATATATATGTGTGTGTGTGTGTGTGTTCCAAAGTCCTGGGATGAATATAATCAGCTAAAATCTATATTGAGGTATGCCATCATAGGTTTTATTTTATCAACCTCAGTCGAGGGCAAAATGTGAAGTTGACCGGGCATAATAGAAGCAACTAATATGGATTGAAATACCATAAGGTATTTTCACTCTAAATGCTGATTCTTTTTCTTCTCATGAGAACAGCAATTCATACACTTATATCATTGTGTGATGGCTAATCCAAGGATCTGTCACACACAAATTTCACATATAAGATTTTAGTAGAAGACCATTGCTAAACTACTTAATTTTCATCAAGTTTACAATATCCTAATATAACACTGTATACACACCTCTGCATTAATGTCAACCTTGTCATTTTCACTTTTATGTATGCATGAAACCTTTGAATTTTCTGTCATATTTTTGTATTTTCTACAAATAAGGATTCTCCTAACATTTTGTGATCAAGACTTGACAAATTATTCTAGTAAACAGCAATAAAATATAAAATGGACAAAATACAGTTTAAAAGTAATAAAACTACTTTTACTGCTAATAAACAATACACAAGTCAAAGCCATTACTGCATTCATTAACATTGTGTGGATATGTATCATTTCCCTACTTCTTCTAATGCTACTAAAATGGTCCATATGCTAACTCTGTTAACTTTAAGATTCTGTGCTTTTTATTTTTCTGTATCTTTATAAAATCAATCATCCAAACAATGGTTTTGAGAAACTGGAATTGTTATTTGTGAAACTAGAAAATATTTTGAATACCCAAAATACTGAAAAGTCTGAATGATCACACACACACACACACATGAGTATGCTAATAACCGCAAATATTATATAAACATTGTTTATAAAAGCCAGTTGTGATATTTATGTTCCCTGTAAACAGAATGTCCTGCAGTGTTGTGGTTTGCAAACATCAGCAGTATATATACCATAATTAATATACGGTATGGGTTGGGATTAGGAAGGAGATCCAAATGTAGAAAACACCGCAAAAAGTTTTATCTAATACATGCAAGCATGGAAAATGCCATAGTAAATATTATGAATATGTGAATACATGTGTGGATGTAATATGGCCAAATGTTTAAGAAGTTCATTTTGTTTGGTACTACTGTGTTGCACTCTATATGTCTTTTTCTATAGCCTCAGATCAACCCACATGTTGTGAGTGAAATTGTGTTGATGGAAACTAGTTGGAAGCTTGCCAGATAAACTGTAATCCCAGCATTTTTACACGGTGTCACACTGAATCTCTTTTAGAATTATGTTAAGGATATACTCTTCTGTGGAATATTCAATTACTTGCATAGTAGAGTACACAATTGATTGAACAAAAACCAACAAACGTCCATTTTATATACACACATTTTCTTACATCATCATCATCATCATGATCATTTTATGTCCGCTTTTCCCTGCTTGCAAGGGTAGGACGGGAACTGATTCTGGCTTGATTTCTACAGCTGAATGCCCTTCCTAACACCAACCTCATTTACAGTGAGTGCTGGGTGCTTTTTTGCCGTGGCACCTCCACAACCACTTTGCAGTGGAATGATAGGGACCCCAGTCCCTATCATCTCATTTCTACAGCTGAGTAAACTGGAGCAATGTGAAATAAAGTGTCTTGCTCAAGGAAACAACACATCACCCGGTCTGAGAATTGAACTCACAACCTTTCGATTGCAAGGCCAATGCTCTAACCACTAAGCCAGGTGCCTCCATATATATATATATATATATTGTTGGATTGCCAGTCTGAAGAGCAGATAAATAATGGAGTTGGGTCCATAACTTCTATGAGTAACCCTGAGCCAATTCTCTGCGAAATGCACGTAACAGGTCAATACACAATAAAAACCTAAATACATGTAAATGAAACTTAATCGTTTTTATATATATATGGAGGCACATGGCTTAGTGGTTAGAGCATTGGCCTTGCAATCGAAAGGTTGTGAGTTCAATTCTCAGACCAGGTGATGTGTTGTTTCCTTGAGCAAGACACTTTATTTCACATTGCTCCAGTTTACTCAGCTGTAGAAATAAGATGATAGGGACTGGAGTCCATATCATTCCACTGCAATGTGGTCGTGGAGGTGCCACGGCAAAAAAGCACCCAGCACTCACTGTAAATGAAGTTGGTGTTAGGAAGGGCATCCAGCTGTAGAAATCAAGCCAGCATCAGTTCCTGTCCCACTCTTGCAAGCAGGGAAAAAGCGGACGTAAAATGAAATGATGATGATATATATATGTGTGTGTGTGTGTCTGATGGTAGCTAAGATGCTTCCATAGGCGGTATGCCAGTTGAGCACTCTATGTTCTTACAGAGCAGAGTATGATATGATATAAAACAAAAAATCAGTGATGCATCTGAACTCAATTTATTGTTTCACAGTGAAAGAATTTGCTCTGAAATCATTAGAAGTGTCCCTCGAACCTGCAAATCCAGAATCAGACAGATCCACACAATGATCGTGTCTCAAGCTGTCTGCCGGCGAAACAATTGTAACACACAATAAATTGAGTTCAGATGCATCACTGATTTTTCGTTTTATATATATATATATATATATATATATATATATGTGGAAGGGTATTGGAGTTAGGTTGAAGCATTGTGTAAAGTGTTGAAAACGGTAATTTAGATGCAAACGGTACATTAAATATTAGGAATAATTATTTCTACTTTTGGCACAAGGCCAGCAATTATCCAGTGCATTACTGGTACTTTATTTTATCGACCCTGTAATGATGAAAGGTAAAGTTAACCTCAACGGGATTTGAACTCAGACCGTAAAGGGACGTAACTATGCTGGGAAGCATGGCGTCCGATCCTCCACAGAGTAATTGTTTCTACTTTAGGCACAAGGCCAGCAATTACCCAGTGCATTACTGGTACTTTATTTTATCGACCCCGTAAGGATGAAAGGCAAAGTCAACCTCGGCGGGATTTGAATTCAGATCGTAAAGGGACGTAACTCTGCTGGAAAGCATGGCGTCCGACCCTCTACCGATACTGCCAATCCACTGATCTTCCACAGAATAATGATTACAAAATTGTTTGAATGTTTCCATGGAAATATTTAATTGGTCCTTGATATATTTCAGGAGAATATTCCTTTTCAAAAGTATGCGTGATTGTGTGTACATTTACTTTCACCCATGCACACAGATATCAATTATGGAAAGTGCCTTTACTTAAGTCAAGCAGATGTTTCAGAGATAAATTTATAGTTTGGCAAAGTTACTAGTAATATTATTTTAACCTGGATTTTTTCATCTTCCTGAATTTTAATTATTTATTCAGCTAGATAACAAACTAGGGCTGATTGGGTGGGGGTAGAGAAAAATGAGGCTGTGGATTTACATTATACTTTCACTTTTGTTTTCTCATAAGATATTATGAGGCATGACAACGATTAAATTACTTCACACTTCAAAAATGGAATATAAAAGCAGAGAAAAATAGAAAGGGAGATAAATTAATTGATAGTTGCTAGTGTGTCTTCATCTTTGCGTGCAATATTTGCAACTATGTAGATTAATTATTAAATCAGTCTGTTTCTTTACATTCAGGAACCATATATTCTTCTCTATATTTCTTTCATAATCTTTGTCTTCTTCCTCTCGCCTGCCTTTTCTTTTCCAGATTAATAATCAATAATCATCTTGTTATATTAATGCTTCTCATAACTGTTGCATACAATTAAAGCATTGTATATATATATATATATATCATCATCATCACCGTTTTACGTCCGTTCTTCCACGCTAACATGGGTTAGACGAGTTTTCCTGTTGTGGGCAGTGTCCAGTTGGCTGACCTTGTCTTGCTCATACAGGAACTGATTCTGGCTTGATTTCTACAGCTGAATGCCCTTCCTAACACCAACCTCATTTACAGTGAGTGCTGGGTGCTTTTTTGCCATGGCACCCACACGACCAATTTGCAGTGGAATGATATGGACCCCAGTCCCTATCATCTCATTTCTACAGCTGAGTAAACTGGAGCAATGTGAAATAAAGTGTCTTGCTCAAGGAAACAACACATCAACCGGTCTGAGAATTGAACTCACAACCTTTCGATTGCAAGGCCAATGCTCTAACCACTAAGCCATGTGCCTCCATATATACATACATATACATATATATATATACATACACATATATATATACACATATATACATATACATACACATACATACATAGGACTGGGGTTCCTATCGTCCGACCCTCCTGTATATGTATAATAATAATACTATTTATAGTTATGTATATACTATAATCAACTATAAACAGGAAAGGTCAGTCATTTCCTACTTATGTATATGTATATATATGTATATGTATATATATGTATATGTATATATATGTATATGTATATATATATGTATATGTATATATATATGTATATGTATATATATATGTATATGTATATATATATGTATATGTATATATATATGTATCATCATCATCATCATCAACGTTTAACGTCCGTGTTCCATGCTTGCATGGGTTTGGACGGGGGTTTTCCCACTTGAGGCAAGAGTGATTATCTTGCTCGCATAGCACTATCTGGCGGGTTTTCTACAGCTGGATGCCCTTCCTAACACCAACCACATTTACAGTGTGGGGCTGGGAGGTTTTTACCGTGTTGCCTACACGGCCACATTACAGCGTGAACTGTGTTTTTTTACGTTACACCTACACGATCTCATTTGTTTTGGCCTGGATGTTGTGGCACCAACATAACTTTACATTGAAAGGGGGGGTGTATTTTGTTAGAGATGCCTACTGACTGTAGTAGGTTTTACTTTGTATTTAGGTAAGGCGGGTCTTCTCTATTACTGAGTACCGCCAAAGGTCTCGGTCCAGTGACATTGTCTTGGTGAGGTGTAAGTGTGTGAGGTCGGAATTTATCAGCTTGTCCCAGGTTTTTCTGGGTCTGCCTATTCCGTGGCTACCGTCTATCTTTATTGCCCTGCACTTTGTTATACAGCTATCGTCCTTCATGCGCATCACGTGACCATACCAACGTAGCCTTCTCTCGAGTAAACAACATCTGATCCCTCTTATTTCTAATTTTTTCCTTAGTTCGTTTATGCTTTGCCGTTCACGTATATTACTATTACACATCCAGCGGAGCATGCAAGCTTCGTTTCTCTCTAGTCTGCGTATATCCTCTGCACACAATGCCCAGGTCTCACTGCCATGCAACATTGCTGTTCGTATGCAGGCATCATACAACCTGCCTTTCATTTTTAGGGAGAACCCTTTAGCGGCTAATAGTGGTATAAGCTCTCTGAACTTTTTCCATCCAGTTCTGACTCTAGCTACTGTACTTTCAGAGCACCCTCCCCCACTGCTGATTTTGTCACCCAGGTAACGGAAGCTGTCCACTATTTCTATAGAGCCCTCTGCGCAGTTGAAAGAGCTAGTATTTGTGGGCACTTGCTGCTACTTATTGCACCAGAGCACCGCCCACATGTAAATTTCTATGTTCTTAGTTAGCTTACCTGTGATCCCACTACATCTTTTATGCACCCATACTTTGCATTTGGGACACAAAATGGAGTTTCTACCTACGCCTTTCCTACACACTGAGCATGGCCACTTCCCGGAAGGGACCGCCGCCTTATTTTCTTTCTTTATGTATCATCATCATCATCATCATCACCGTTTTACGTCCGTTCTTCCACGCTAGCATGGGTTAGACGGGTTGTCCTGTTGTGGGCAGTGTCTGGTCGGCTGACCATGCCTTGCTCATACAGGAACTGATCTGGCTTGATTTCTACAGCTGGATGCCCTTCCTAACACCAACCTCATTTACAGTGAGTGCTGGGTGCTTTTTTGCCATGGCACCCACACGACCAATTTGCAGTGGAATGATATGGACCCCAGTCCCTATCATCTCATTTCTACAGCTGAGTAAACTGGAGCAATGTGAAATAAAGTGTCTTGCTCAAGGAAACAACACATCAACCGGTCTGAGAATTGAACTCACAACCTTTCGATTGCAAGGCCAATGCTCTAACCACTAAGCCATGTGCCTCCATATATACATACATATACATATATATATATACATACACATATATATATACACATATATACATATACATACACATACATACATAGGACTGGGGTTCCTATCGTCCGACCCTCCTGTATATGTATAATAATAATACTATTTATAGTTATGTATATACTATAATCAACTATAAACAGGAAAGGTCAGTCATTTCCTACTTATGTATATGTATATATATGTATATGTATATATATGTATATGTATATATATATGTATATGTATATATATATGTATATGTATATATATATGTGAGTGCTGGGTGCTTTTTCGTGGCGCCTACACGTCCACTTTACAGTGTGGGCTGGGTGCTTTTTTGCCGTGGCACCTCCACAACCACCTTGCGGTGGGGGGGGGGGGGGGCATATTGTTTATATGCTTCAGCATGTACCCATGGGAGGTCGGGTACCCTGTATTACTGCGTGACGCCAGAAGTCACGGTCGTGTGTCATTGACTTTGAGAGGTGTAGTTGGGTAAGGTCGGCTTTTATCACCTCATCCCAAGTCATCTTGGGTCTCCCCACTCCGCGGTTTCCATCAACTTCTAGTGCTCTGCACCTTTTTATGCAGCTGTCATCCTTCATACGCATCACATGTCCATACCAGCGTAACCGCCTCTCCTGCACGCAGCATTTGATTCCTCTTATGCTCAGTCTCTCTCTCAATTCCTTTATGCTTTGTCGTTCACGTATATTACTGTTACACATCCATCGGAGCATGCAGGCTTCGTTTCTCTCTAATCTACGTATATATTTGTATATATATGTATATCTATATTTGTATATATATATGTATATATGTATATATGTATATATGTATATATATATGTATATATGAAATATAAGAATCAAAGAACTGTTCAAAACATTATTGTGCTTACAGCTGTTTCCTCCAAACCGAGGTTTGGATTCTTCGGAGCAATTTATTAATGCATGGACAGTTATATGACCTCCTTTTCAGCCGAGAGACATACCAATACATATTCAAACATTGATACATATTCAAACATTGTGGGTCAACATTCATTACAGAATTTAGAGTGGCAGTACACACTTCGAGATTACATTTATATTAATAGGTACAATCAAAAATCAAAGATATAGGTTAAAGTACAACATGAAGATAAGTGGTTATATAGTGCAAATGTTATATGTGTGGCACGCATGTGCGTCTTGTTTATATAGTGTGGCAGAGAGATATGTGTGGTAGAGGCACTTAGGTAGGTAAATAAGAGTGTTAGGTTGGTAGATCTGGTGGCAAAGTCTTTATATGATTGATATAGTCTGTGTTTTAATGCTTATAATATTTCTCCACACACAGACTATATCAATCATATAAAGACTTTGCCACCAGATCTACCAACCTAACACTCTTATTTACCTACCTAAGTGCCTCTACCACACATATCTCTCTGCCACACTATATAAACAAGACGCACATGCGTGCCACACATATAACATTTGCACTATATAACCACTTATCTTCATGTTGTACTTTAACCTATATCTTTGATTTTTGATTGTACCTATTAATATAAATGTAATCTCGAAGTGTGTACTGCCACTCTAAATTCTGTAATGAATGTTGACCCACAATGTTTGAATATGTATCAATGTTTGAATATGTATTGGTATGTCTCTCGGCTGAAAAGGAGGTCATATAACTGTCCATGCATTAATAAATTGCTCCGAAGAATCCAAACCTCGGTTTGGAGGAAACAGCTGTAAGCACAATAATGTTTTGAACAGTTCTTTGATTCTTATATTTCATATAACTGCTCTGTAAATCATCTGATGTTTTTACATTGAGCTACTTAACTTACTGGTAATAAGGTAGTAATACATTACTGCCTACCACTATTTAGGGTGTGTGTAAAATACTTACAACTGCTTAAGGTTTTGTGTTTACATAACCATAAATAGTATAACTAATACTATATGTATATATGTATATCTATATGTATATGTATATGTATATATGTATATATTTATGTAAATATATATATGTATATATGTATATCTATATGTATATGTATATATGTATATATTTATGTAAATATATATATGTATATATGTATATATATATGTATATATATCTGTATATGTATATATGTATATATATATGTATATATATCTGTATATGTATATATGTATATATATCTGTATATGTATATATATCTGTATATGTATATATGTATATATATATGTATATGTATATATATATGTATATGTATATGTATATGTATATATATGTATATGTATATATATGTATATGTATATATATGTATATGTATATATATGTATATGTATATATATGTATATGTATATATATGTATATGTATATATATGTATATGTATATATATGTATATATATGTATATGTATATATATGTATATGTGTAGATATATGTATATATATATGTATCTATATGTATATGTATATATATATGTATATGTATATGTATATATATATGTATATATATGTATATGTATATATATGTTTATATATGTATATATATGTGTATATATGTATGTGTATATATGTATATGTATATGTGTATATATGTATATGTATATGTGTATATATGTATATGTATATATATGTATATATATATGTATATGTGTATATGTATATATATATATATGTATATATATGTGTATATATGTATATGTATATATATGTGTATATATGTATATATGTGTATATATGTATATATATGTGTATATATGTATATATATGTATATATATATGTATATATATGTATATATATATGTATATATATATATAATAACTAACTACTAGTTATCGCTCTACATGACTGAATACAATAAATGTAATCTGAGCTTTTCGAATATTAATAATAAGGGGCTCATTCTATTGACATGGCTTATAAAAGAGACTGTTTGCATTATTGCATACGAGGGTGGTGAATTGGCAGTATCGGTAGAGGGTCGGACATACTTTTCAGCATAGTTACGTCCCTTTATAATCTGAGTTCAAATCCCGCCCAGGTTAACTTTGCCTTTCATCCATACAGGGTCGATAAAATAAAGTACCAGTAATGTACTGGGTAATTGCTGGCCTTGTGCCAAAAGTAGAAACAACTATTGCATACAAATCAAATATTATCATTAACATTAAAAAAACTCAGATTACATTTATTGTATGTATAGATCCAAAATAAACTAGTAGTATTACACCATATATATATATATACATATATATATATATATATATATACATATATATATATATATATATATATATATATATATATATATATATATGTTGTAATACTACTAGTTTATTTTGGATCTAGCTGACAAAAAGGCCGGACCTCAGCCATCGTGGTCCTGACTCTTTTCCTATGTATATATCTATATGTATAAATATTGATGATGATGATGATGATATCATCATACATCCGTTTCATATGTTGACATGGGTTGAGTAGGTTGTCACAGACTTAGACAAGAAAGTTTGAATAACTATGTCTGGTGCATATATTCCTTATGCTATCATAGGTACTAGGTGCATTTTATAGTTGCAAACAGTACCATTTTATAGAATGTATTGGGTACATTTTGTCATGGCACCAATACTAGTGGTGGCTGTGTCCTTAACAGCATAGGAGAAGCAATAATGGGAGAGAAGGAGTAATGATAATAGCTTCTTTGTTGCTGAGAGAGACACAAAGAAGTGGCAGATGCTGCTAGAAGTTTTCTTGTTGGGTAAAAAGGTGCAACTCCAAAAAGTCTGTGGCAGTTAGGTGTAGTAGATGCAAATATTGATATGTAATGTGGCAGGAAATATTAAATATATTTACAGGACTGGGTGGGATCATTCACTGAGTACGCAAATGAGTGGATGGATAGGCATCAGAGGGCAATGAGATTCTGATAGCTCCTGAGCTATCCCCAGTTATGCAGGCAGTGGGGAACAGTGAAATGTTCTGGGTTTTTCTCTTCCTTGGGTTCCTTCTGCTGCAAGTGCCCTACACTTCTTTATCCAGCTGCCATTTGCTATACATGTCACTTGTCCATAATAGCACAATCTTCTCTCATGTATATGGCAACTAATCCCTCTTATGCCTAGTTTTTCTCTCAGCATAAATAGAGGCGCATATATATATATATTTGTGTGAAATTGTATTTATATATATATATATATATAAAATAAAGAATATAGATGCATATGCCCTCCTAACATATTGAGTACCTTTTTCAGCTCCCATTGGGAATCCACTAATGATTATATATATATATATATATATATATATATATATGTATGTATGTATGTATGTGTGTGTGTGTGTGAAATTATTGGCAAGACAAAAACCTATATGGGCAGTGACAATGAACAAGAAAAAAACAAATAAATGAAAGCAAAGACCTAATAGGAAATTTCCCCATATTTCAGCTGTCTATCAGATATCTTTGTAGTTCTGACTGACAGGGGTCCACAATGCTAAAATGCATTTTAATACTGCTCAGGATTCTTTTTACGAAAGGTTGTATTGAGACAGATAAGTAACATGCCTAGATGAGGCTAATCAGCAAAGTTGTTGGAACATGGCATGAACAAAACATACATGTAATGAATAAACATAAAATATACAATTCTTATACAATTCTCTTTGCATATGTTTGTAAAATAACTAATCATTATGTACTGTGGAATATATAAAATATTTGTTTCATATTCATAAATGTTTCTTGAAATTACTGCTCTCTTTGTAATCTTTATGAATCTATTTTACTTCTCATATGTTCAATTCCAGTTCTTTCTCCAGTATGAAATGTTTAGATTCACAATCGTTATTCTCTTCGTCTGTAATGTGTTTCTTTTATGATTGCACCATAATGTCTTAATGTTTTATTCATTAACTTCTAAGGCAGTACAGTTTCTTGTACTTTTAAACCAAGAAATTTGAATGATTGTCGTAACAGGCCTCTTGTTATTGCTGTACAGAAGACAATGTGTTTATGAGTTTATGTTTGTGTGTCTATTTTCTATCAACTGTAACTCTTCTTTCATCATTTTTATGGATTTTATTTATTTGTTAGTTTTGTTAGTGTGATTGGATGAATATTATGAAAGTGAAGCATGGGTGATGAACATGGAGTAGCAGAAAAGGCTGGGCAGAATAAAACTGAAAATGATTTGGAGGATGAGTAGCATATTGCTTAGAGAGAGGAAGAAAAAACAATGAATTGCAGAGGATGATGGGAATAGAGCCAGTGATGAATGTTAAAAAGAGAAATAGGAGATGGTTGGGTCATGTGCTATGTGAAGGAAGTGATGGAAATCTATGTGAAAGGAAGTAATGTAAGGGGAATACCAAGAAAGACATGGCTAAAGATCATGGAAAAGGAAATGAAAGCCAGGGCTTAGTGAGGAGTGTGTCATGCAAGCGAAAAAGCAAAATTAATACGCATCTAATGGGGTCTGCAAGACTAACCTGCTTTCGCAGAGAAAATTACTATAAAAGACTTGTTGTTTTTGTATTAGATGAATTTTGTATAGGGTAGGTCTGGCGACAGAAACAGTGTCCATAATATTCACAGGTTCACCGAGACCAGATCATTTGATGCTGTTGATGTTTCACTTAAACTAAAGTTGACTTACATAGGAAAGACATGAACAAGGGAAAAGGTCCAGATGGTAGATGTTCTGGTCAGGAATGGTTAGGTGTATTGATTAAGGAAGAGTCGGACACAACATGGGCTGCCAGGAGAGGAAAGATGTCCCAGAAGTGCTTCAGTAAGATGGCATGAGAGTAGCCAGGACTAAAGAGCAGAGACCATTATGGTAGTGTATGACATAGAGAGATGACATAGCATGTCAGTTGACCAAAGACTGGAATATATCTGTGTGAGTGACCTTGTATCAATTAGTCAAGTGGCCTTTCTTTGGATGTAGTCTGATGAATGAAACTGTTTAAAGAATATATGGCCAAAATGCAGTAAAGGAAATAAGAGAGAAATTAACCTTATTGTCAGGAATGTAGAACAAGCTAATTCAAGACCCAGTCTTCATTGATTTTGCAGTACTTATAATATCAGTAATCATACACATGAGTCCATTTAGAAAGCTTTCTATAGAACCATCTAGAGTGAGATTAGTATTTCACTAAATTCTACTAAAATTATTGTCCTTGATTTACAAGCCGCTCTCTTTCATATTTCTGTCATATTGGAAAACAGTACCAAAATGATTGTTCTGCAGAAATCAGCATTAACCATTTTGACCTTTTGATACCAAATCATATCTAGTTGTGTGATACAAAACTGTTTATTTAAAATTATTTATATCTATGCAAAAACCTTACATCATAATTTTATGTAACCTTTGTTAAATTATGCTCCAGACACCAACTTAATAATGAGAAAGTTAGTTACTTTACTAAATCTAGCCAAATTCTTGATTATTTCCAAAAGGATTTAAAAATTATAGGCAGTCTTTCATTGGCAATGAAAAGGTTAAAGAATATGGTTTCACATAGCACTCATTCCACTAAGTAAGCACCACAAGTTCTCTTGTGTAAAGCTATTAAGATGACTGACAGAGACTATTATTACAGTCTATATTCTCAAGAGATGTTTAGAAGGTGCTATCTTTTCCAATTATGGTTTGAAGAATGCTTAAAATTTTGAGGTGATATTAAACACACCAGTTATTTAGATTGCTGTCAACTTGTTCATGCTAGACGGAATTCTGGCGGTGGTGGTGGAAAATGAGCTTTTACAAAATATAGATTTATATCTTGGAACAAACAAGACATCTGTATATATCATAAATGGTTGCACAGTAGAACTGTATTATTTCCAAAATCTAATTACAACAAAAATACTCAAGCTGTAGTAACTGGAATGTTACCCATGCAGCAATAATATATGCCATCTATTTATCTATCATTCTGTCTAATCAAATTGAATCTTGTGTCAATAGGAAGTGATTTTCATTTCTTATAAGAAGCCATCACTTGACAAATCATTTTCTGATCTTTTGGGAAATTTCTTCTCTTTGGGATGTGTGTATACGTGTATGACTATATGTATATGTGTATACATTATGTGTGTGATTCACTTTTAGATTTGTATTACTTTATTGCATCTGTCACTTTAAACTTGACAATAAAAATGTTGTTTTTTTTTAAAACGAATCCAGTATACTTTAGATAAAGTTACCACCAAGATGACCTGCAATAGAAGTAGCAGATATCAATAACACCTATTTTTAATCCATCATAGATAGTATTTGTTAAAATAGCTTACAGAATATCCCGTCTCTATGTATTGTTGTCCTTAAGGTATCATTGTTGTTGTACCTTTGTTGCATCCAATGACAAGTGCTCCAGTTGATTCAATGGAGCAGCCTGCTTGTAACATTGACAAGCAAATGATTGGATATTCCACAGACACATGCACCCTTAACAAGATTTAGCATGACACAGTGTGTGACAAGGATGGCCCCTTGAATTACAGATAAAACAACTCATATTTGCCAGCTGAGTATAATAGAGCAACATGAAATAAAGTGTCTTGCACATGGTCACAACATGTCACCTGGTTTAGGAATTGAACTCACAGCCCTATGGTCATGAGCCCAGCACTTTAAACCATTAATCCATATACCTTCATTAAGGAATCATTACCACCATCATAATCATTATCATTACCACTCCCATATATATATTGGTGTTTCAAAAGAAATGAGTGTTTTTCTCTCAAAACATGAGTAGTTTCTCCTTTTCTTTGAATTATATATTGATGCATAATTTTGGTCGTTTTATAGTGTACAGATTAATCCTGTTTAAATTTAAATAACTCCTGTGACCAGTGAGAATCTGACATTTTATAAATGTTAATTTCTATTATGTTTTCATGGGCATGTAAACATCCATGTAAGAAAATGATAAATGCATTTCGAATGAAATGCCTTTAGATTATTTGTTTTGAACTGTGTTACACAAACCCTGCCTGTCCCGTTGCTCTGGCTGTTAAATGTTCAGTGGACTAGAGACTGATCTACTGGATACTTGTAACTAATAATCCTATTGTTTAAAAGTTGCAATATAAAATATATAAATAACAACACAAAAAAATGAAAGAATATATTAGTATGAATATATAATATCCAAATTTATTAAATTGTTTCTAATCTTCATGTTTGAGTAATCTCTTAATGATTAAACCAATAAACACAATTGTTGCTCTTTATACTTAATACCTGATTCAATCGATAAAAACCACCATCAACTTTGGCTTTTTAAAGTGTTTAGAATCATTGCATTAATTGATTGTAAGTGTTTCAAGCTGCTTACTTCTCAAGTGTTTATATGAAAAACTAAACTCCTTGGAATTATTATCCTTTAGAGCAATAATCAAAAGCTCATGCCAAATATTGCATCCTACTCATTGTACAAACTGTATTGCAACATATCTAGTGCCTCTTAAAAAACTTGTCTTTTTTTTCTGTTCTGCTTTTTTCAAATAATCTTGTGTATCAGGGTGGAGTAAGTGGAAGAATTAGTGAATGGGTTGGATTTTATCTTGAGTTTCTTTTATTAGACCTGTTCAACACATGACAGCATAATAACGATGATAGCGATGATGATGATGTTTAAATGGTTAAACACTTTTACTTTCAATGTTTTCATAATATTCTGACTGAAAGAAGAAAATAAATCTATTATGGCACCTAAAATTGAAAGTTTGATGGGAAATATTTTTGGTAAGAATGTGACACAAAATTCGAAAGATCTAAGCTTAGCCCATGCAAGAGTGTTAATATTGAATTCATTAGTACACACACACACACACACACATATATATATAAGGTGAACGAGATATCATTTTGGGTTACCTTAGTTCAGGTTTGGAGTAATCTGTACCGAGAAGTATTTCAGCGTATGGTGGTAGTTGATTCAACAAGGTGTTTACTTAGGTTGTTCGAAGGGTAGTTCCCTGAAAGTTCCATGATCAATAGTTCTTGGAGTAGTAATAACAAGTAAAAAGAGGATTAACACAGATAAGCGATATAATAGGGTTTATTCCAAGCATTAACATATGTTTCATCACTAGGTTAACAATTGATTTTTGTCTTGAAACTACTATCATCAATAGACAATTGTGAAAACTCAATTTGAAGTACATAAAATAATATAGCTTGCCAAGCGAATCTTATATATATACATATATATATATAAAAGGAGAGAGATAGATGTATATATAGATGTGTGTGTGTGTGTGTGCTTTTACATATATACCTAAAATTACCTATGTACATGTATTTAGTCCTCGTGTGTAATATAGAGTAATTACTGGTCTTTCATTAATAATATCAGTAATTATTGCACAGTCTTGTTTCAACCAAATATTAAAAGGCAGATAAAAAAATCTATTGCTGGAGCTGTATCAGATAATTACAAAGTAATAATTGTATTTTAATTTGTGTTGCAATAGTGTTTCTGAACTTTTGATTATTGATAATACTAGGTGAATTTCTTTCTGTCTATGAACATGCATGTATATATATATCTATATATATATATACACACACACACATTATATGCTTGTGTGCAAGTATGTGTGTGGGTAGGTGTAATATTACTGTATATTATTTTGTTCAAATTTACAGTATTATTATGACTCCCACACCATTTCAGTACCCAGAGTATACTATACCTACACATCTACACACATGTATGCATGTTTACTCACACACACACACATGCGTGCATAAGTGTGTGTGTGAGTTAGTAGCATACTGGTAATGTATGTCAGTAATGTACTACTAAGACAAAGTGTGCTGAACATAATAATGATTTAGTAAATTTCAACATTGGTCTACAAGATAAATATCATATGTTAAAATTACAGTATGATTAGTGCACAAAATGTGAACTAGAAATGCTGTAAATATATATTTGTAGAATACCTACAATTTTATGATTGTGAAACAAACGTACATGATCTCACTTGGAAAATTTTAATATCATTTTACATTATAAATGCCATATGTGAGAGTGACAGTTTACTTTGTACAGAACATGTGAAATAGAGGTTAAGAGTATGGAAACATTAGTAGCATTCTTTGCACAATACACCCCTGACATACAAATATATAAACCAGTGGTTTACCATGAGCACTAAAACAAGGTGTTCAAAACATTGTGAATATCATGTCTATTTTAAACAAATGCTGTATGTTTAAATAACAATATCATGTGTTTATAAATAATGAAGAAAAATGTAAGATGGATACAAATAGTTTTGATGAGTAATAGTAAACACACTCTGTATAATGATGGGTGGCTATATGTTATTCGTATTTGAAGAAGAAGAACAGTTCTCAGACCAGTGATAGTGGCAATGGGGTGATAACGTATTGAGATTACTGTAGTTAATGTCCAGTTTAAATTCTTAATAGTTACTAATGATAGAGTTCTTGAAGCAAGATTTAGAAAGAAATTTTTATAGGGTCTGAAAATTGTGATGCAGTGATTGAATGGTGATATCAATATGTACATATAAATTGCAATGTTTTACTTCCGAAAATCAGGTGTGAAAAATCATATGTGATTTATCTACCATACCTTGCTTTGGGCTTGACATTTTTAGCACTCACTAATACACACACACAAATGCATACACACTCATACATATATAGAGGCAAATAGTCATGTTTAGTCATATAAATAAATTTACTCTATATGAATATAAGCATCATAAACAAATGTAGTCATGTGAAAACAAAAATTACTTCCATGTGTGCAAAACCTTTTTACATAGTTTTATATAGTCTGGCTGTAATCCTAATGCTCAATAGATGCTAGATATATTGTCAGTCAATTAGGATTGGTGATTCACCAGAAGAAGATTCACCAGTTAATCTATTCATTTCAGGTATAAAAACATTGGTATGATGTATCTGGTTCCAAGACTTTTGCTAGACTTTACTGGAAATGACTGATTATTTTAGCTGTTTTCTTTTAATTTAAACTCTAGAGAAGTTAAACGCTGAAGCCAAAATAACATAAACACAAAGTGGGTGACTTACTAGAATCTGAGGAAACTAATGATGTTCCTTCTGCTTCTACCAAAGCAACAACAATAAAACAAAAACATAACTATGTAAAACATGATATGTTCATGTGCATTGAGAAAAGTCATTTTTTTAAATGTTTTCAGTGGGTCCTTTGTTTTACTGTGAATTTGTAGTCCACTGCCATATCCACTTTGACTCTATGGTTCTAAGGTGAAGTGTGATGTGAAAATCAGAACTGAATGGAAAGAATGAGTTTAACCCTTTAGCATTTACATTACTCTATTTATACTATATTTTCACAGTAAAAGCTTTACCTCACATAATTATCTCACTTATCGAATCTATGGGATTTTGATATTATTTATTTTGAGAACAATACCTTAACATCAGTATGAGCAACCGGTTACAGCTGGTTTGAACAGAAAGAGGTGAGAGAATTCTTGCCAGATATGGCTGGCTTGAATGCTGAAGGGTTAAGCAATGGTGGTAGAAAATTAGCATTTTTCATAGGAGTAGTAGAGACAGAGATAAGACAATATTTATAATGGTAATGGATGAAAACAGGCATATCAAACAAAATTCACATATTAGAATGAAATCAATGCTGGAAATGAGGTGCTATACGTTTTAATTTTTATATTTTGATGGTCAGCAGCTCCGATATTATGGACATGTGGTTAGAGTATCTAAAGAAAGAATTGCTGGATTGATTTTACAGGCAAAACCAACTGGCAGGAAACCCAGAGGCAGACATTGATCAAAATGTTTGGATAACATCCATGAGCTCAGTTGCTATTGCTTGGAGATCCAAATGGATCAATTGGAGACAGTTGCTTCTGTTAGGAGCTGCTGGAAGGTGTGTTTGAGGACTCTGCCCTCACGACCCTCCCATGAATAAGAGTGTTCTGCTTGCTGTACTATTGCAGATATTTAGTAATAATTAGTATATTATAAATTATTCTCTGTTATATTTCCAGTAATCTCTAGTTGACTTTGCTCATCCTACCTAACCTAATAATCAAAAGATATTGGGAATTCTGAATATGGAATTTGTATATATCCAGCTTAACCAAAGTATTTCCACCACTGAACAAATGTATATGAAATGAGTTATTTTATTTCATTCCGACATTGGGAATTGTATACTTTTGGAAAGAAATGTATTTATCCATATATGTATTTATCTTTTTATTGATACTATTTAAAATGTAATGTTTTCTCACACTGAGCATTGGTTTCACTAGTGAAAGGAAAATTCACATTACACTAATGATGTGTTTGAAAATAGAAGTCTTGGAAAAATTTCCTTAGACATTTGTGTATTCTCTTGCCATCCAATATTGTCTGACACTGATTATATATTCTTTTTTTTTTTTTATATCAAATCATGTACTAGAATATATTGTGTATGTTTATCACACTAAATGACCACAACAGACTAGAGCTTGCCTCTTATAATCTACCCTTCCTTCCCCAAAAGAAGAAAAAAAATAGATAAAGTATAATTGCCAATTATTTTGGCTTTTGAAATTTCAATCTCTTGGCAAATGTTTGATCCTACAGGGATTGCTTATCTTTTTACTAAACTGTTCATTTTTGCTGGTTATCAAACATAGTTTCATTTAGTTCAAAGAAGGACTCTCGGTTTCCTCCCATGCACTGGGAGGGTATAAAATAATAATAATGATTAGAATGAGTAAGAGGAAATATTTGTATAGAATAGATCATCATCATTATCGTCATCATAATTAATCATTATTTATTTATGTCTCTGTTTGCCACATTGGCATAAGTAATAAAAGAAAATACATATGAAATGAGCTGTAGTGTCAGTTACCTTAATTTGCTCATACTAAATTTGCTAAACACTAATAAATTTTATAAAATAAGAACTACTTCAAATGTGTCCAACATATTTGCTTATCAGTAGTGCAGGTATCACCTGAACCTCGTATATGTTTAGCCTGGACTACAAATAGATACATTATATAAACCCTCATTACCACATTACACTACAGTACAAGCAGCTAACCTATATGGTTGATCGGTCTGATAGAAATAGCTTTGTGACTTTAAAAGAGAAGGACATAATGTACTAAACCTGAAAATAAAAAAAATATTGGATAGCCATGGCTTGAATGCTTTTAATCATATTTCTACTATAATTAGGGCTAAACAAGATCAACAATAGAAGCAAAATGGTTGAGTAGATATTTTATCGGATCATCAGCTTCAAGGTTTTGAGTTCAAATCTACAGCAAGTATTGTTTAGCCCCAGACCAACCCTAACTAAACAATCTGTTGTTCAAAGACTTTCCAGATGTGATCATCTCATCTTTTTCTTTGAGTTTACAGAACTACATTACCCAATGTTCTTCTTTTCAGATAATAGAATGGGATTTATTAAAGATCTGGCTGTTACTTCTAGCAAGTCAAAAATCACTTAGAGGCTCCTGTTTTGACTAGACAGGTGTTAGGTTTGTTTGGGGGCAGTATGCTAAATTCAACACATTTAAGTTCACTCGGTTTTGGGAAAAGATACCAGATTTTATGGCAATATTTCTTAAGATAAATAGTTATGATGCTCAAGATAGAGAAACTCTATCACACTATTCAGGTTAACACCATAATCTGGTCTGTTGTAAGAGTTCCAAACAGACCAGATCACTTGATCAGTTGGTATCATTTAAACTCCTTTTCTTCCACTCATCACCCATGTTTTTTTTCCTAAAGACATTGACTTACAGATGTTTAGATTTGCCATCTCCTGCATTCCTCTCACTTGCAAAGATCAGGGGCATTTCCCCCTACTGAATTTAATTAATTTTTTTAATGCACCAGTCATAAAAATTCCTTGAGAATTAGAATAGATTTGCATTCATTCCCCCCCCCCCCCCCCACACACACACATACAACAGACCACTACATGATGGTAACTTGTACAATGGTCACTTCTTGAATTGTAGGATTTAACTAAGTACATTCATATATACACTGATAGAGTAAACAACTGATGAGTGTCTTTTAGTTATTTTATTTTTTCTTATTCTTTCTTTCGCTCCTTTCCAACATTAGTACTTTGTGATCTGTGGCACTAGTAACAATGGTGATAATAGTGGTGAAAGCAATCAAGAAAGATCGGGTGTGTACATTGCTTATATTTCAGTTAATATATTTAGATAACTTGCTTGTGATTTACTAAGCATCAATATTCGATTAGTAGGTCTGAAAAGGCAGTGTGTGCTATTGTTAGTCAATATGTAGCACATAATGGATATATTGTGTTTTGGGGATTTGATTATTATTTTGCTGTCCATTGTTGTTTATGGTGTCAGAATTTCTCATCTAAATATGTCCCACTAAAAGAATCCTACTGAGCCATTTGTATTAACCTTCCATTAGCATTTTAAACATCCATTCTATAATTCACATCATATATACTTCTTCCACTTAGTAATAATTCATTCATTATTCCTAGTTGAAAAATAAACCCTGAAAAAGGTATTTGAAATATTAATAGAACACTTATTTCTGAGGTTTTTGTCTGGCTCAACCTTTTAATACGCTTTACATATTAATACATGCATACAATTTGTTGTGTATGTATAGCATCTTGATGTAGGGATCAATATTTCTGTTGTATAAATAAACCCTTATCTAGAAAAATATTTGGATATTAAAAAATAATATTAGTGATGCTGTGATCAATGTTATTTAGAATCATCATATGTTGCTTAACGTTTGCAGGGGAAAGAAAAACATGAGATGATGTGGGATTCAAGAGAGATGCTTTTCTGAAAATGTTGGAGTGCTTATTGCAACATGTGGAAAGTGTTATACAGCAAGGGCATTAACAGGAAGAGAGATGGTGTGTTGAGTGAGCTTGATTTGATAGAGTATGCAGCTTGCAACCTCGGGTGCAAAGGTTATTTCAGTGGTAGAAGAAGCACAGAGAAGAAACAGCATATCTGTGAGCATATTATGCATATCTGCATAATCGCATCATCATGGTCATCATCCAATATCTGTTTTCCCTGTTAGGAAGGGTTGGATGGGTCATCACAGTTACTCAGTACTCAGGCAGATCTACTGGCCTCTCTGATTGGCTGGGGGCCTGCTTCTCACATATGATTCCACACTTTATCATACAGGTCAAGGTTCTACATCTCGCTTACAACCACTCCCATGCTCTACCAAAATAATTGTATCATGGCACCAACGTCATCCTGACCCATTGTTCGGCAGGTTTTCTATGGCTGGATACTCTTCCTATCAGCAATGTATATATTAGTTTTATCATTATCATCACTTCAATATTTGTTTTCCTATGTTGAGATGAGATGGACATGTTTCACATGCACCCTATTTCGATGAATTTCCATTCTGCATTATCACATCTCTAAGATCAAACATCTTTGTGCCAGATCTTACATTCTGTAAAGAGCCACTTTATATTAGAAAATAAACTCCTGACAAGTCAATTCCATGATCCAGTAGTGATTTTTGGTTGTAGCCATTTTACTTTAGTTAGGTCAATGGTTCCTTTGGGCTCTGGTATCAGCCATGAATATCACATATACATTCTTCCTCCACTACAAATCTAAGACCCTGCACCTGCCTGTATAATAAACACATTTTAGGCAGACACAATGACTGTGAAGTTAAGAGTATACATTTATTCACAGTATGAGCTCATGAAGCTAAACTCTTTCGGTGGTACATGGTCGGCTGTACAAAAAGGTTTATATATATATATATAAATACATAAACGGAGAAAGCTAATAGCGATACTCCGGCCAAATTCCAACTCACTCAACAAACATTAGGAAATATCTGAGTATATTCCTAATTAAACGTTCGGGGTGCTAACTATATTGTATTGTGTGGAGAATTGGCTGTATCATTTCATATGAGATATATCAAATATATCACTTCCCAGGCGGCTCGTTTCATTATAAGATTTCTACAAGTTGGGTGAAATTATACCAAATTATGTAGAAGCTTGTATAAGATCAACAGATACTTATACAAGTGGGCTCTTATAATTCTCCAGTGGGTGCCCAATAATATTAATATTGATAACCAAATCAACATCAATATATATATATATATATTGCTTTTATTTTCTGTCTGGAAGAAAGTCCCTTTACTCTGCTTACCTCAATATAATAGGATGTTCTAGACATGACTATCCTGCTTTCTTTCATGGACATAATGTCTCCACATTATCCTAATGTGCCTTTTGTATGAAGATTGTAAGGTATGCTATGATGGAGATTTAAGTGTTGTGTCTAGCAGATAGGGAGACCACTTGAAGGCGTTTTGTTACTGCATTATGCCTGGGGTATGAACAGCCAACCCTTTAACTGATCAATCTCTAATGACTTAGCCATCAACAGATTGCCCTCTCATGTCTATTAGAGTACAACAGCTATTGACAGCTTCAGGGATACTTTTATATTTATACATGATGTTATTCACTCAATTGGGCTGTTATTAATTCCACAAGTAGTAAATCTTCAGAATAACTGATGAACCTTAAATCAAACCATATTAATGAAGATATATATCTATTCATAATATTATACTTAACCAATCATGCTGTGAAAACATATGCATATATGCATGCATATAATGAACACGTGTATATATACACATGCGCATGTACATATACAGTTCACAGGAAGAGAGATGCATACACATACATCCTCTGAAGTTTTCTTTTTTCACTTTTGTTCCTTTTATCTCTTCCATATTTAAACAAGTATGCACACCAATATACCCACGAAATTTGGCACTCATCAATTGTCATACATGTTTTATTTGTTGTTAACATTTCACATTGTCAATAAATGCAATATATATATGCATGTATGTGTGAGACTATTCTTAGTTTAGCGGAACTTGTTAACTGAATATGCTTTTCTGAAGAGATATAGTAAGATTGAAACATGTTGCTTTCACCAAGTTTGTTTATAGACAAAGTCCATTTTCAAATTGTTTTATTAGACATGGAACAAGTAAGGTGTAATGCAGGTATAATTGTATAATGGGTTTTGCGTTGTTGTGCAATGGGTATTTTGTGTGTGCTCTTGCATATATACACCTCTATACACACCTCTATACGAGTCAAGGAATGATGTATGCACACATCTGCACACATGCAGGCATATATGTATGTCATACACTGTTACCAGCTGGAGGTGGTCTTATGTGTTAAGTTCCGATAGGCAAACGGGTGTCGTGTGCCTGGCTGCGGCTTGCTGTTGGTATGCTGTGTGTTTTCATGTTTTAATGTGTTTAGTGTTTTGTTTGTGTTGTGTGTTGATATAAGTTCTGATAGGCACTGCGCTAAGCACACGTATTATTATTGTACAATAGATATTGTTATGCAATAGTTATATTGTGCCAGACTGTAGCTTGTCATTAGTCTGCCGTGCATTTACATGTTAAATATGTTGTATGTTTAGTGTTTTGTTTATGTGTTGTGTGCTGAAGTCTAATTAGTCGGTGGTGTGTGTGGTTGGTTAAGTTAGGAATTGTGTGTTAAATTCTGATCTGCTGTTGATATGTGGTGTGAGTTTGTTAATGATAATTGCTTCCTGAATTCTAAGATTTAAAGCTGGCCTTGCATGATTGCACCTCTGAAAGGTGATGACACAGGATTGAGATCTATGGCATTATGCAGTAATACAGAAGACCCACCTTCCTATGTGCACAATTTGAAGCATATATCTAGTATGTACCACTTAGCCCCTATCCTCTATCCCCCTTCCATGCACCTCCCACAATATAACACTCCACCCACATCCTAATCACCCTACCCTTCTCCCATGCCTTTATATATATATATATATATATATATATATATATATATATATATATATATATATATATATATATATATATATCATCATCATCATATGTCTGCTTTCTCCACTTGCATAGGTTGAATGGTCTGTCACACACTGAGACATGCTCAAACATTCCATATTTGCCATAGTTTTTAATGGCTGGATGCCATTTCTAATACCATCCACCATACAGAGTTTGCTGGGTGCATATACCCATGCCAGCATGGAAAAATAAACATAATATTAAGATTGTCACATACATGTAAATACTTCCTTATCAACAGGATGTGTGTGTGAGTTTTGTAAATTTGTGCTACCAACAATGTAAAGAGAAGTATTGATATATTTATTTATTAATTTGATAAACTTGACTGTTTAAACATTAAACTTTAATAAATAAATATCTGTCTGCTTGTATATACATATGTTTATGTATGTTTTATGTGTATGCATTCATGTATGTGTATATATGTATGTGTGCATGCATGTATGTATGTGTGTGTAAATGAAAGGAAAGAGTTGTACATATGTTATTAAGATTTGAAATGGCTGAATTAATAGTTTTGAACTATCAATTGTAGGACCATATTTCAAATCCCTTGCAGATGTTTTGTTGTGTATTTCAGCACCACACTTATTTTTACAAACCCCTTTTCACTTAAATGTTACCAGATCTGAGAATATTAATCAGAGATAGATGAATATCCTATATTTCTCATTTGTTTAACTTCATAATATCAGAGCTGACTAGTTATCAGCACTGTAAAATATACTGGGAGACTTCTATATTTTCTTTGCATCCTCAATAGTGATATTTCTACACCCCTTATTTATCACTGAGGGAGAAGATTACAGACTGTCATCTCTTTAAAGATATTCTCATTTTCCCAAGTATACCGTCATTCAAATTTGGAAACTTCACATTGGTCAGCCCCTTGTAAACAACATTGATGCACTTTTTAATGTCTGTTTGCTTTCTACTCTCGTACATTTATCATTTAATACAATGAAGCCAGAGTTGAACACAATGAGCAACAGCACTTGAAGTCTCATCTGATTTATTTATAGATTATTTTAAACATTTTACCTATTTTTTTAAAGTAGTAGAGAAAAATGGACTTGTCTGTATTTGTGAAGTGCACTATTAGATTTGTTTGGTGAAGTCAATACAGTTATATTTTTGTTTGAAGTTTCATTACTGTTGTTCAGCCATGGTGAGCTCTGCTGGAGTAGACATATGGCTAGCTAGTAGTTAGCTGATAAAATGATTAGTTGATTTAGTAGTTTTACCCCATCTTTGTTCTGGAACATAGTCTTAAGATTTAGGAATCAAACCATGTGTTAAACCACTTAAAATATGGTAAGGAGTTCATTGAGTGTAACTTGGCTAATATGTGAAGCAATTCAGGTGACTGCATAGAAGCTCCTTGGTGGGAAAATTAGTAGTTGATACTTTTCTCTATTTTGCTTCAGACTCACCCTCTTCATTCACTCTTCTTTTACTTTGGATTGGCAGTATCGGTAGAGGGTCGGACGCCATGCTTTCCAGCATAGTTACGTCCCTTTATGATCTGAGTTCAAATCCCGCCGAGGTTGACTTTGCCTTTCATCCTTACGGGGTCGATAAAATAAAGTACCAGTAATGCACTGGATAATTGCTGGCCTTGTGCCTAAAGTAGAAACAATTATCTTCCTCATCTTTTTCTTCCTATGTAATAGTAAGTTCCTGCTCCACTAAATATTCTTATTTCAATATTTTGGTAGTCCATGTTGACTAAATCATTTGTTTATTTAAAAAAGAAAAACATTAATGCTCTTAAATTCTGAATTAATTTATATTGAATAACTGAAGGGTTAATATACTATAAAACAAAAATTACAACTCTAAACTCACCTGGACATTTATTTATTTATCCTAAAAGTAAAGGTTTGTTGCTATGCAAAAAGAATGAGGAAGTCTGGCAGACAAATGTATTTTATGATGTCTTTTTTTTTTTCCTTGTCTAGTGCTATTAGTTTAAAGGTAGTAATTTTATTTTTGATGTAACGAAGCTGGTAACCAATCATGAAAGTTGTATGGAGAAATAGATATGACTGTTTAAGTCATTTGAGGAATTTGGTGGAAGGCAGGAATGAGAAGACTAGCCGAGAATATATCAGTTTACGTTCCATGCAAAAGAAATGTGTGTTTCTTATGATGAGTGGGCTGTGATAGATATACTAAGTTTCTTGCTTTTGGAGAAGGGTTAATAAAACAAAGTACTAATTATTCACAGGTATAGAACTAGCATCCATTACTTGCATTAAACAGATGTCAAAACAAATGTCAAATAAAAAAAAAAAGGATAAAATATTTACAATATTTTTTTTTTTTTCAGGACTAGTCTTAGAATACATTTTTTTATGGATTTTAAACTGAGTAAATTTATAAGTGAAATATAATCAAACGAGTGCAAAGAATGGGATCTGAACCTGTCTGCTAGCTTAGAGCACTAACCAATATGCTGTAGATGCTAGGCCAAATTTAATAGTCAAATAAACTCTAGTGTATCTTCATTCTGAAATAGTTTAGGATTTTTTAAAATTGTTTGAAGATATTTGTAAAAAAATATTTTTTACTGTTGAACTTGTCTCTATTAATATTAAACTGATTCCTCCACCAAAATGGCAGCTGGGAGGCATGGGTTCAATTCCTACTGGTTGTTATTTACTACCTTTGATTTTACTCCAGGCCCTTTATATTAGCACTTCCACTCTATTTAAAAATTTTGAAGGTTTTCAGTTTTATACTGATTGATTTGTCATTTACTTTATCATTAGCTTTTTTTATATTTTTTTGAAAGGTAGTATTCATAATTCGAGTAGATTTTATAAAAGTATGCCCAAAAGAGAAGAAAATTACAGAACATATACAAATATATATATGAATGTATATATAATATATTTGGCAATATACTGTATGCTTAATTAAAAACATTTTGAAGACCTTACACTATTTTTTTAAAGTAGTGACTTTTTTCAACAAACAAAGGGAGGTAAGCTGACAGATCTCTGTTTCATACTGTTGGTAATCATCAGAGCTTAGCACTCGCCTTTGTCTGTTGAAAATTATAAATGTTGGATTCTTATAGAATTCCAGTAATAATCAGGAACTGACTATACAGAGCGGTTGCCATCTAGCAAAAATTGAAAATTAGAATTGGTGCTCTGAAATAGCGATGTATATATGAATGTATATATAGTATTTGGCAATATACTGTATGCTTAATTAAATACATTTTGAAGACCTTACGCTATTGTTTGTTTGTTGAAAAAAGAAGTGACATAGTCACTACTTTAAAACAATAGCGTAAGGTCTTCAAAATGTTTTTAATTAAGCATACAGTAAGTATATTGCCAAATATACTATATATACATTCATATATATATCGCTATTTCAGAGTACCAATTCTAATTTTCAATTTTTGCTGGACCGGCAACTGCTCTGTATAATCAGTTCCTGATTATTACTGGAATTCTATAAGAATCCAACATTTATAATTTTCAACAGACAAAGGCAAGTGCTAAGCTCTGATGATTACCAACAGTATGAAACAGAGATCTGTCAGCTTACCTCCCTTTGTTTGTTGAAAAAAGAAGTGACATAGTCACTACTTTAAAACAATAGGGTAAGGTCTTCAAAATGTTTTTAATTAATACAGTATATTGCCAAATATACTATATATATATTCAGGCACAGGCTGAAGCATATATACAGTATGCCCCAATCCACCCTCCCATAGACCCCCATGAGGACAAGCTGAAGAAAATGCATCCAGTGAAGCCCCCAGCCCACATTGTAAAGTGGTCGTGTGTCACGACAAAAAGCACCCAGCCCACACTGTGAATGTGGTTGGTGTTAGGAAGGGCATCCGGCCATAGAAAACTAGCCAGAAACAGTCCTATTTGAGCGAGACACAGTCACCCAACCCAACTTGCCTCAAATGGGACAAACTTGTCTAACCCATGCTAGTGTGGAAAATAGACATTAAATGATGATGATGATGATATATATATATATAATGCATGTATTATGTATGTATATGTATTTATGTGTGATGATGTATATGTGTGTATGTATATATACATGTGTGTGTGTGTGTTTATATATATATATGTTCAATTTGCTAAAAGTCATTGCCAAAAGACCCACAAAATACATCATGCCATCTTAAAAATAGATAATATAGTCTGAGATAAAACCATGTTTGAAGAAAAGATGATGGCCATGGATGACCTTTGATGATAGGCTGACCTGGAGTTGAATAACAATAACTCCTGAGAATCATTTTATGGAATTGAAGTTGATGAATGTCACAGTCATACCTTTTTCGTCAAACACTATTGTCTTTCAAATGGGAATTACACATATGCTGTTAATCTTAAGGACTGCATGCTGACAATAAATATGGGATTTCTATCACTGGAACACTGGTTTATCTCTTCTGATAAGATCCTGAGAGTGCTTCAGGCTCTGTGATAAAAGATCTATTGTTTTAAAGTATCCATATTGAAATTAAAACTGTCCATTATAATTATATACAAGAGCCTTACAGAGTCAAATTAGCAGATGTGTTAAAGTAGAGGATAAAATTATTTGCAGTATTTGTTTACGCTGGCTTTCTACACTCTGAGTTCAACTCCTGCTGAGGTCAGTTTTGCCTTTCATCCTTTCATGGTTGATGAAATAGAATATCAGTCAAGAGTGAATAATTGGTGGAATTGTTAGAGTGCCGGGTAAGATGCATTGTGGTATTTGTCCCATCATTTTGCATTCGGAGTTCAAATCCTGCTGTCACCTAGTGATGTGGTAGACTTAATCTGTCACTGAATTTAACACCACCAATGGTCCATTGTGTGCTTCAGTAAAATTCACTCTGTTACAAGCATTCTAATGTATCATGGCCACTGCCACCCCCCTCCTTGGTTAAACAACAACAAGAAATATTAATAAAAACAAAATAGTTATTTTGCTAAAACAGTTTGAATTCTTGACTATTTAGGAATAGAATTAAATTCTTGACCATTTTAGAATAAAAAGAAAAGGTAATGTAAATATATTAGTTATGAAAGGAATTAAACAATGAAATTCAACCCAGACTCGTATTATTGTATACAATATGTTGAATCTGTATTAGATTCTGAAATTCTTAATCATTAGATTAGATTGCCTTTACTTCTTCTCAAATACAAACCAACCTCTTCTTTAAAGGAAAAACAAATGACAAAATTGGGTCTAATAAACAATGTTAACAACAAAAATAACAAAACCTAATCAGCTCTCATTTGTTATGATTTTAGTTACCTCTTCTTTACTCTAATCAGTCACCAATATATATTGAAAAACAAAATAAAAGAAACTTTTAGCCAAGTATTGGTTTTGTGATTTAAATGAGAATATATAACCTTCAGCATATTACGTAACTCTAGCAACAAATAATCCTTATCTCACCATCAACCAACTATGGTCTGTATCAATCCCATTCTGTGAAAATATTTGGTATCAGTTAATTTTCTTTAGTGAGAGAGAAATATTTTAATCTTCACAAATTCTGCTGTGTTGTCATCATTGTCATCACCATCTTTTTCTTCTTCTTTCTTCTTCTTCTTTCTTCTTCTGTTAATCCCAGATTGAAGAACTTATGGAGGTTACATAATATTATTACTATATTTACAGTGAAAACATGGAACATAATCCAAACCAAAATAGCTAGCTTAATCTGAAACTGTTGCTTTCTCCGAACAACAGCAAACAACTACCTTTTATCTACTGCTGTGCAATATTTTATTTCATGAATTATTTTTATTTTTCTTTCTAAATCCCACATGGCATCATTCTAATCTAATCAGTATTTTTACATCTCATATCGCAAAACATTAGAATACATATAAGCTACATGGTTAAAATGCTAAGCTATTGAACTAATTCAAGCATTTAAAGTTCACACACTAGCATTACATTTGGGTTTGGAAAAGGTTTCTATTAGTCTAGTTAGTGCTATTTGCCTAGTTGAATATAGAGCCCACTTCCACAAAATTGTTTCAGTTGTTAAGAGCATAGAAAATTTTCTGTAGCCCACCATTGTCATCATGTAGCATGTTCATGAATATCAGCCCAGCCAATTCTACCCTCATCCAAACTATTGAAGACAGATGATCAAAGGCAAATGCATGAAGAATAAAACTGACAAGATTGGTTTCTAAGCCCTGTGGAGTATTCAAAGGCTAAGTAGATGAAAAATAAAACTTCCAGAAAATCTGCTTCTTATTCTGGTATATTGAAGCATGTAGGATTACATATACTGCATTAATACCTTAATGAAATACCTGTAGATAATCTACTTCTTATTCTGGTAAATTGAAGCCTGTAGGATTAAATGTACTGCATTAATACCTCATGAAATACCTGTAGTGCTGCTAGTCTCATTTTTAGTGTCATTTTTATACTAATATTGTGGTGATGCATGTATTTTACATGATTATTGTTATTGAACTAGATTAGAAAGAGCTTGGATGATAAGTTGAACATAAAGGCCTTTTGTGACTTGGATGAATATATTGTTCTGGAACTACATTATTGGACTTGAACAAGTACTTACTGAATTCATTATCTCATTGATATCATCAATAACCCACAATTGATGTTAAATAAGCTTAACATTAAAATGGCATTGCTGGTGGTTAATAATTGTTTCTACTTTATGCACAAGGCCAGCAATTACCCAGTGCATTACTGGTACTTTATTACTGATGGTTACTGGTGGTTAATAATGAACTTCCATTAGATGATCCAGATATGACAGCATTCTGGTTGTGATTCATTACTGCTATAGCAAAATAAAAAAAACATCAAGATAATTTTGAGGTTAACCAAATAATTGTTTCTACTTTTGGCACAAGGCCAGCAATTACCCAGTGCATTACTGGTACTTTATTTTATCGACCCTGTAAGGATGAAAGGCAAAGTTAACCTCGACGGGATAACCAAATAATGTTCTATCTTTATTAAAATCCTGTATGATGATGGCCCTGCAAAAGGTTTTTATAATGGGAGAAATTAATTTTTAACAGTTTAAGGTATGTGATGGAGTCAAGTTTTCTCCATACTAAATTGATAATTACTTTAAAGGTTCAAAACAAATTAAAGTTATTCTAAGATTGTGTGAGTTAGCTCATTTTGGAAAAATTGCGAACTGACGGACAGATTGCAGAAGATAATATAATTCAAACTAGACTCATAAGTAGCATGCAATCATATGAGAATTGTATAAAGAAGCAAGTAAAGAGAAGTATGAAAAACTGTTTTCTCGAAATGGTGTATTAGTGTCATTAATGCCTGATGTTGCTTGTTGTTTTTGTGGTAATGTATATACATAGCTAAATAAGGTCAAATATAAGCCTATAAAAAGTGCCTATATATTACCCAGAATCAAATGGAATTCTTGAAAGAATGTTCTCTGGCATTAAAATGGGTTTAAAAGTATAGTCATCAAGTAAGTTTTCTATTGATGCATATTTGCCCATCTACTTTCATGGACAGACAAATAGAATCACCAATAGCAATGTCATATGAAACTGTAGCTCCAGTATAGTAGCAATGTAAAAAAAAAAACAATGAACTACAACAAGCTAGATTTATATCCTGAGCAGGTAATAATGCAGTTGTGATTTTTAAGCACCAACAGTGTATATTTGCTAATAGAGATCAAATAAACAATGACATAAATAATGATAATTAACAGAATACAGAATCAGTCCCTCGGGCTTTAAATAATATTCCAGATTCACTTAATAGAAATAGTTATTTGATAACTGATGCAAAAACAAACATTACAATTTATGTTATACACGGTTCATTTTACATCTTCGTTGGACCTCAGATACAAAAAAAAAACCTCATCTTTACTCTAGAAAATTCTTTACTCACAGGCATTAATGAACACGTATTTTCCTAATCAATTTTTGCCTTTCATATACTTGCAGTTTGGCAACCACTATTATATATATATATATACACACACTGTAAATGTGGTTGGCATTAGGAAGGGCATCAAGCTGTAGAAACCAAGCCAGAAATGGTTCTGTGTGAGCAAAACATGTTCATCTGTTCTGACTTGTCTCACAATGGAGCAACCCATCTAACCTATTCTAGCATGGAAAATGGATGTTAAACAATGATGATGATATACATATATATATATATTCTTATTTTCTCCTGAATAACCTCTCTCCTTTGCTTTTGAAATCTTCCAACTATCCTCAATTTAACAGTATTGTTGATCCTCTACTAGTTGTCTTCCCTTCTTCTACACTTCACCATTTCACAGACTTGGCAATGTTCTTGTTGATTATTTTCCTGCTTTGACTGCTGTCCCTATATCAAGATGTGTTTTGTCTTTTGCACTCCTCCTCCTTTCTCAATTTTTCTTCCACTATTTTCATACTTTTCTCTCTTTCTCACTACTTCCAGTCTCATTTGGTACCATCAAAAGACATCTCTCGTTGAGGAAGGATTGTCTGAAACATAAGATTTTCCTTTCGTTAAAGCAAACCAATTTATTATGAATACTGTTAACATATACCATCACTAGCTTTCTCAGATTCTACTGTTTACTTCGCATTATATTCCAAGGTTCACTATTAATTTTTGCTTTGTTCACAATCTATTCTAAAATGCCTCATTACTGTAATAGATTAATGTTTGGAAAAACATATTCCACTATAAATCATTGTGGAAGTCCTTCACACCATATTACCTACTCTTTCTGACACTCCATCATGCATCATTATTAAAAGAATATATAACCTAACTTAAAAAACACTTGATGACATCCAAAAATACACCATTGCTAGAACTCCTTTGCGATCCAATTACCAATCACCATTATTGCTACAAAAAAAATAAATAAATAAAAATAAAGTAATGATAATAATCATTGAAAACTTAACTAATTTATAATAACATATCCTAGGATACATCATTATGAGATATCATTAAAATCAATTAATTAATTATCAGTGTAACAAGCAGCATATTTTGAGTAATGTAAATGAACAGTGAAGTACATTCTATTAACTGGAGCAGGTTTTTAGCCATTGCTACTGCATATAATTGAATATTCTGGACAAAAGTAAACAAATGGGTTTACAGTCTCTTCTTGAGCAGAAAAAGGGTGATCAATATATATATATATATAATCTCCCTATGGACAGATAACAGGTGAGTGTCTGATCTCTCAAGGTTTGTCCTAAATAGGACTGTGACCTGCCAGGCTTAGCCCCCATTTTTCCATTGTTACACACAACAGCAGTGACTAAAAATGTGTACTACTTAATAGAGTATCCTCTAATGCACATTTACATCATAAAGCTCATCTAACATACTGGTAGGATTTCAGCTTGATTAGTAATTTATTGTATTCAAAAGGAGATAACGGAAATTGCTTTCCAATCTTGCAACTAAGTTTACTCTATTAAAATGGAACTACAACTTGATGTTTTAGAAACTCATAATTATAACTTGATAAAAGCAATATTTATTTTCGTCTTCCTCCTCAATATCATCATCATTTTATATCCGTTTTCCATGTTGGCATAAGTTGAACAGGACATTACTGTTCAAGTCAGCTCCTATTCAGAGTCACTGCCCTATTAGATGGATTGAGGTACCAGGTTTTGTTCATGTTTCACTTGGCATGGTTTCTGCAGCTGGATGCTCTTCCTAACACCAAGCACTTTACAGAGTGTACTGCGTGTATTTTATTGTGATACTAGCACTAGAGAGGCTGTTATATCTTTTGCAAGAATAAAGAGTTCTCTTTACATTAAGTTGGCAACTACTTTACAAAGTATACTGGATGTATTTTATCATGGCACCAGCAATAGAGAAGTTGCCATGTCTTTTACAAGTATAAGACAACCTCTCTACTCCAACTTGTCTTCATTCATTCAAGGCAGCTATGACAAAAAGGGTGAATAGAAGGAGAAGTATCTAAATATTTGGGAAAGAAAGGATAATGAAAGAAGTATGTACTTAGATTTTCTCTTCAAATATTTTTATGTATACATACTGCACTCTGTGTATTTAAAAAAGATTATTTTCATACATAAAAGTAGATAAAATACGCTTTTTTTTTTTTTTTTTTTTTTTTTTTTAAAGTTCCATGAGAATCTATATCGGTTTATAATATGAATGTTGGTGGAAAAATATGTTTCATGTTACGGAATTCCACATTACAGCAAGATTTTTAGGAATGTGGTGCTTCCATAACATTGGAGATGCCTGTATTTTTTGAACTTATTAATTGATTGTTAATATTTGGCTTCCAATTCTATTCTTAAGGCAGGTATATAACAAAGTATATTTAGGAAAAAAGGAAACTAAAACTTATTATAATCACAGCTTTATTACCATTTTTATTATTTTGTCCAAAAAGATAAGGAGGTTGTGCTCATACTCTATATCTGAGGAGATAACCTTAACTGTTGGTGTTTACCTCCCTGTCTACCTTACATGTCATCAGTATAGACAACAAGCATTTATGAAAACTTGACTTGCTAAACATAGTAACCAAATCTCCCTCAAACAACACCGTACAGTTAAAAAAGGATGGCTATCATTGGTCTGCTCAATCAGTGTTGACCTAAACAACAACAGCAACCAGTACTTATTTTATCAACTTCGAAAATATTTAATATATTGTTGATTTACTGCTTGATTCAAACACATCAATCACTGAATTAGATTTGAGAAAGCATCTTATCTAACATAACTCTGATACTTCAATATATGTTTTAAAAAGAAACAGTAGCAAAAGATGTTCATGTCTCCTATGCGCCTACGCTGAGCTCAGGTTTCTTGATATTTGGCAGGATGCAAGATAAATTACTCTCTGGATTTGCATCCCAATTAACATTCCCCCAAAATCTACTTCCTATAACTTACAAATTAAATAAAATGAAGTCCATAGAATTAAGAGTACAGTTGAAATACACAATATGAGCTGGTAGCAACATATATATACAATAACTAAAACAAAGAGGGTGTGGTAAGATATCATGTGGACCATAATGCACCAGAGTTCTCAATACTTAGAGTAGTAGAGTGGGTAATAGGAAAAGAGTCAGGACCCCAATGGCTGAGCTCTGGCCATTTTGACAGCCAGAGCTCAGCCGTCGAGGTCCTGACTCTTTTCCTACAATCATCATCATCATTTTACGTCCGCTTTTCCCTGCTTGCAAGGGTGGGACGCGACTGATTCTGGCTTGATTTCTACAGCTGGATGCCCTTCCTAACACCAACCTCATTTACAGTGAGTGCTGGGTGCTTTTTTTCCGTGGTACCTCCACGACCACTTTGCAGTGGAATGATAGGGACCCCAGTCCCTATCATCTCATTTCTACAGCTGAGTAAACTGGAGCAATGTGAAATAAAGTGTCTTGCTCAAGGAAACAACACATTACCCGGTCTGAGAATTGAACTCACAACCTTTCGATTGCAAGGCCAATGCTCTAACCACTAAGCCATGTGCCATCATACCTACACAATATATATATGGTCACAGCACGTCGTGATGTTTTAGCCATAAGATAGCGCCATACCACTGGCTGGGCGGACAGGCTATATATATATATATATATATATATATATATATATATATATATATAGCCATTCAATTCATAGAACTCCTTCTCTCTAATATATATATATACACATGCACACACACACACACACATATATATATCATCATCATCACACACATATATATATATCATCATCATCACACACGCACACACACACGTATATATATATATCATCATCATCACACACACGCACACACACACGTATATATATATATCATCATTTTTATGTCCGTTTTTTTCCACGCTTGCATAGGTTGGATGGATGCTTCCCACTGTGTGACACTTTAGTTAAGTGTCTTCTAATATAGCCTTGGGCTGACCACTGCCTTGTGAGTGAAATTGGTAGACAAAAACTGTGCAGAAGTCTGTGGTGTGTATGTGCATGTTGCTTTTGTATTGACACTTCTTAGGTCGCTGGGGGTGTTTATGTCCTGCAGCTCAGTAGTTTGATGTGATGATGGTGGAACAAGTATCTTACTTAAAACACAAGTAGTGTTGGCATTAGGAAGAGCATCCAGCCACAGAAAATCTTATCCAACTCATGACAGCATGAAAAAGTGGTCATTAAAACAATGATGATGCATATATATACATATATATAATACATACAAGTATAGTGATGCATTCTTACTGCCATATATATCTATCTGTAAAAATGATGGAATGCAGAATTTTTACAAAGTAAATGATGGGTAAAATTTGTTTTGTTTGATGCAGAAATCATTACTCATAATATTTGCTCAGGGAAATGACAATGCTATAAAATGTTCATAAAACTTAACCATGTTGATCAGGTTTTAGTTGCTGTACAATCTTTAATATTTGCTTTCTGTCTTTTGAACTTGTTTGTACTCCTATTTCTAAAGAATTTGTAATAGAGCTATTGCTGCTGCTGTTGTTGTTGTTATAGTACTGTTAGACCTTAGATCATGCAAAAACTACATTTTTATTCTAGTTTTACTCTACAACTCTGTTGCTTGTCATCTCAGTAACTTCAGTTGTGATTTTTAGTGTATCATGTTTCAACTCAGTAAATTCTTTCTCAGACACATGGAGTGATACACAATTCTTCATATCTTCAATTGGTTGTTGTTGTTGTTGATGTGTTGTTATTGATGTTTAGACCCATGTCAGCCCTGATTAAAGAGATGTATAATCAATGGCCTTCAGCTGTGAACCACCCATCTTTCTATTTAGATGCAGTGTATATAGGATTACATTATCTGACAAGTCTTTACTTTTTTAAAGATAATTTGTATTTCAATAGAGATTTTGTTGCTATTTCTAACAGATTTTAATGGGTCATTCAATAATGAGGTATAAACCAGTGCAGTCTGACTTTTGATCACTATTTTGATATTGTTTCTAGATTCATTGGATCTTCAGTCAGTGCTTGCAGTAATGAAGGATCACTGTGAATTTTAATTTTGCCTTATACTTCAAGGTGTGCATGTATCACAATGAAGTATTTGTTTCCCAGAATCAGAGATCTCGTTTGTAAATATATTTATCAGAGTAGATAGATTTTGTTTAAAATAGTGGGTATCTATTGAAGTTATTCTTACCAATGTAGGGATCATTGAAAACATTATTAATTGATTTTTCTGTTGAACAAAATAGCTATAAAGGGTATTTAACAAACAGTGACTTCTAGAAAAATTCTCCTTTTCTGTTAGTACTGGCATGAAGCCATGCTTAATGGTTCGAAAATTGAGTCTTCTAAGGGGTAAAAATAATTGGAGATAGTAAACAAAATATTTTGGGTAAAAATGAAAATCCTAGAAATGCATTCCGGAAGTCTACACCCAAACAGTTGATATCAGTTAGACATTTTCAAACAAAATCCAACATTTTTCTTACTCATCCAGAACAGTTACGTAATATTAATAGCCAAAGATAATAAAATACGTATATTTTCTTTGAAAATGTTTTATTTTACAAGGAATGGGATAGCTAGTTGATTGGCAAGTCTGTCTATACTTGGCTTTATGTCAATGAATCTTGATATATCTCTGTTTACCATTCTTTAAAGCTAACATGCTGTTTTGCTTGCCTCTTCATATCAATTGATTGCTTTTGATAATGGTTAATAAAAATAGTATATTTTTTGTTTATTTGTAAAATCGTATTAATAAATTAAAGAGGTTTATCTATAATTCATATATTTAGCTTTACTTCACTTGTTCTTCCTTTTAAATGTTGAGGTTTTAAGTTCCAGGAAAATAGAATATCTAATCTTTAGATTTTATCTGGTTTAACACCAGCACCTGGTCCAACAACAGCAACCACAGGAGAGTCACTATGTGGTCACTTGACTTGCTAGAAATAGCAACCAATCTTCAATAAAATTAACTCCTATCTTTAATAAAGAAAAAACATATTGGATAATGTAATCCTCGATTCACTATATCTGGAAAAGGATGAGGTGGTCACAAAAGGATTGCCTTTCATCATAAATCAGCTTAATCAGAGCTGATCTTGGGCTAAACAAGAATGCTGTTTGCAGAGTTTACTCTGTTGCAAATATTCAGACAATACCCCTGGTTCTATACTTACCTATTTTTTTCCAGCAGACATTGACTTGCTGAGTATTGACCACATTAATCACACAGGCTTAAGAGGGTCTGCAACTAGCATGAACATTCCCTTTTCTCCTCATAATAACATATTTATTTTATTTTTCTCTTTTATAGGAAAAATTACTTTCATTATAAAGTATGACATTTTAAAAATTCTCTTGTATATCAGACTTCATGTAAAGAAAGGTTACTGTGGAAATGATGAAGAAAGTGGTGATGCTCATAGTAGGAGGCAGTTTTACAAAAGTTTCCAAATTTTTCAAAAATATTAGAAAATATATCTTGATAATTTAATTCAGTATTTTACTGTCTTGACTTCAATTTTAGCAGAAATTACTTAAGGATCGATAAAATAGTTTCAGTAATAGAGTTGATGGCCCAATCAATTATGTATGCTTTTCTTCAAAACTCAATGAAATAAAAATCATGGTTAACCCTTTAGTATTTGCATTACTCTATATTTACTCTTGTATTTTTGTATTAAACATAATTATCTCACATAATATCGAATCTAAGAAATGTTGATATTATTTATTTTGCGAACAATACCTTAACATAAGTATGAGTGGCCGGTTACGGCTGCTTTGAACAGAAAGAGGTGAGAAAATTCTGGCTGGATATGGCTGGTTTAAAATCTTACTACAGTTGTGATGTTATTGCACTTGATTCATTTAGCTGATTCAACAGTTTAGTGATTAGTGACTATAAAAATTATTTCTCCAATAATGCAAGCCGAGAAAAATGAATGTGAAACAATAAAAAAAATAATAATTGTTTCTACTTTTGGCACAAGGCCAGCAATTATCCCAGTGTATTACTGGTACTTTATTTTATCGACCCCAAAGTTAACCTCGGCGGGATTTGAACTCAAACCATAAAGGGCCGTAACTCTTTGCTGCAAAGCATGGTGTCCGACCCTCTATCGATACTGCCAATCCACCGCCCTAAAAAATAATAATAATAGGTTTATTTTTTATATATCTATTGGACATGGTTAATGATTCCACTCTCACTCACCATACATACACAGATAGTATAGCTAACCCATGTTTATCCTCTCCAACAATGCAGCCATTGTGGGTAGATACAATGGAAACATCTCAATCATTTTTTATCCAACTAGAATATAAAACCCAACACACACTCACACGTGCACATTATATCATCATTGTTTTTAACATCTACTGAAGTAATATAGCATAGTGGTTAGAGCATTGGGCTTGTAATCGTGAGGTTGTGTGTTTGATTCTCAGACTGAGTGTTCCATTGCGTCTTTGAGCAAGACGCTTTACTTCACGTTGTTCTAGTTTACTCAGCTGTAGAAATGAGTTGCAACATCACATGTGCCAAGCTGTATCAGCCTTTTCCTTTCCCTTGGACAACATCAGTGGTGTGGAGAGGGCAGACTGGTATTCATGGGTGACTGCTTGTCTTCCACAAACAACCTTGCCTTGGAGGAGAGCTTTCTAAGTGCAAATCCCATGGTCATTCATGACTGAAGGGGGTCATTATCCCTTTATTTCCATGCTGGCCTGGGTTGGATGAGATGTTTTGAGGCAGTACTCTACAGTAGATGTCTTTCCTTGTACCAACACATACTGTATTTTAAAGTAGAATATATACTGCTGATCTTCACTGAACCTCTAAGCTGTGTAAGACATTTGTTTATGTTCCACATAAACAAATGCCATCAGTTGTTTAAATGATATCAATGTAAAGGTGCACACAAACATAAACGTGTGTATGTGTCTGTATGTATGTATGTACGTTTCTATGGATATATATATGCATATATACATATATATCAACATTATCATTTAACGATATATATATATGTATATAGTGAGCACTCAGTATAGTATGGTAATAAATGTGAGATATGTACCCTGGCCCATCTAAGTGGTCAGTAGTTCCATGCATATGTACTAACTTGGTGTCAGATAACCTGTCTAACACTTGCTAGCAGAGAAAATAATATATATATATATATATATTATAATAATAATAATAATAAAATTAGGAAAATTAACAAAGGGAAGACAACAGAAAATAATTTTTTTCATAGGGGAAACCTTGAAAAAAATTTTTTGAAAATAAAAAAAACAAACAAAATACACAGAACTTCAAAGACTTCGAGATGGATTTTCGCAGTTTCAACCCTTACCAACAGTATTGCTTGTCCACCCAGGGTCACAGCGTCTGACACAAACCAAAGTGTTGTCTGGACTAAAAGACCAGATAAAACAATAACTTATAGCAATTAAGCCATAACGGGTACACACAAAATTTTATGTAACAACTAGGATATATATATATATATATATATATATATATATATTACGAGCTGAGGATCTGCTAAGGTGAAACAATTGTTCTCGGTATGGTGAACTAACTGTTGTGTAACCACTTCTACCTAACTCGTCCCATGAACTGAGTGCTCTACCACTACGGATATTACCTTCCAGTGTTCTACCACTATATATATATATGTTGATTTAAAACTGCACTATCCACAAGTGTTTTTTAACCTTCATATCATGTCTTCCTGTTTTATCTGATGAAAACACAAATATTATTGCATGATGATATTTGTTTTTGAAATGCGCATAATAAAATACATGGAACTCTTTTAACCATCTTTTGTTCTTATATATTATGTATACTCCAGTCCTACAAACTGTAGAGTGCTTCTTATCCGATATCTGCATTGCTTTATTGTACTACAATAAAACTCACCTCCTACATATATATATATATGGCTGGCCTCTGTACAGTTTTCATCTACCAAGTCTCTTCATGAGGCACTGGCTTTAGCATTTAGCATTTACATTACTCTATATATACTATTATATTTTCATGGTAAAGGCTTTACCTCACATAATTATCTCACATAATATCGAATCTATGAGATTTTGAAAGTATTTATTTTGAGAACAATACCTTAACATCAGTTGGAGCAACCGGTTACAGCCAGTTTCAACAGAAAGAGGTAGAGAATTCTGGCCGGTTTTGGTCGGTTTGAACGGGTTAAGCTACACAGTAGAAGACTGTCCAAGATGCCATGCAGTGAAACCAGAGCCATTTAGTTACAAAGTAAATGAAACAAACAGCCATGTCTGTACCTTAGTAGTATTTTACCTCTGCTATTTTCTTACTCTTTTTTCTCTTTACCTTTTGTACATTACAAAATCTTCTCACCCTTGAAATTCTCATTTTCTTATCTACCTAACACTTTAAAGAAAGAATTTCAGATAAAAAGTACTTTTGAATAACCTTTTGTAAACAACTACAGATGTTGGTTAGATTTGTCCAACTTCCTTCCATAAACTAGACATAATCCAACTGTCTGTGTATTTAAGTTACTTTACAAACTCCATCTTCTATCTGCATGTGCATATGTCTGTACATTTGTCAACACATATTTTATAAACTGCACATATGATATTCTTACAGATTCTGTACAAGTAGTCATAACAAATTATTATTCTCTGCCAACTTTTAGAATTCCTAGCCTTTTTTAAAATGTTTAGATATCCATAGCTTTTTCATGAACTCCTAGAAACAAACAAAAAATATGTAAGCTAGAGAGAAAAAAGTGGAAACCAAAAAAATATATCATAAAAGTCATTAAAAATTACAGTAACATCAACAGCAATTTTTTTTTTTTTTTGTTACCAGTTGTATGTAAAAAAAAAAACAGTTTGTGGCATGGAGAGTTTGATACCTTGCCATTTGTTAAATTTTGTTTGTTACATATTTAGATGTGGCTTCAGTTAACTTTCACATCAATTGAAAACTAGCAGGAGGCCTTTAACTTTATTTTGTCTTCTTACACTTTCTTCAGTGTCTTTCACAGGAAGATTAAACATTCTTTGTTGTTTTATCTCTCCCCCCCCCCCTTTATATATATATTTATATATATATATATATATAACGAAGGAAATGTGGTAGGGAACCAGAGCCGTCGAAACGGCTTGAGCTCAGCTGTCGGGGTCTTACTGGTTCCCATATATATATATATATATAAATAGAGAGAGAGAGAGACGCATCTAAATTTCGCTCCACCCATCCAACTATTTCTCTTCTAGACTGTTTAATTTTACTACCAATTTACCCAACTGCATTTTAATGTCTTCATCTACATATTTGTACGTCTGCATCTCATTTTCTCTCCCACATTCTCTTTCTTTCTCTCTCTCTCTCTATATATATATCATCATCATCGTTTAACGTCCATCTTCCACGCTAGCATGGGTTTGGACGGGAATTTTCCCACTTGAGGCAAGATTGGTTGTCTTGCTCGTATAGGACTATCTGGTGGGTTTTCTATGGCTGGATGCCCTTCCTAACACCAACCACGTTTACAGTTTGGACTGGGAGGTTTTTACCGTGTTACCTACACGGCCACATTACAGCGTGGACTGTGTGTTTTTCTGTCGTGACACCTACACGACCTCATTTGTTTCGGACTGGATGTTGTGGTACCAACATAACTTTACATTGAAAGGGGTGGTGTGGTGGGGTGGGGGTAGTGGGACGGAGTTGTATTTTTGTTAGAGGTGCCTACTGGCTGTAGGTTTCGCTTTGTACTTAGGCAAGGCAGGTCTTCTGTATTACTGTGTAGCGTCAAAGATCTCGGTCCAGTGACATTGTCTTGGTGAGGTGTGAGGTTGGAATTTATCAAGTCGTCCCAGGTTTTTCTGGGTCTGCCTACTCCGTGGCGACCGTCTATTTTTATCGCCCTGCACTGTTTTATACAGCTGTCATCTTTCATGCGCATCACGTGACCATACCAACGTAGTGTTCTCTCGAGTAAACAACATCTGATCCCTCTTATTCCTAATTTCTCCTTTAGTTCGTTTATGCTTTGCCGTTCACGTATATTACTATTACACATCCAGCGGAGCATGCAAGCTTCGTTCCTCTCCAGTCTGCGTATATCCTCTGCACACAATGCCCAGGTCTCACTGCCATGTAACATTGCTGTTCGTATGCAGGCATCATACAGCCTGTCTTTCATTTTTAGAGAGAACCCTTTAGCAGCTAATAGTGGTATAAGCTCTCTGAACTTTTTCCATCCAGTTCTGACTCTAGCTACTGTACTTTCAGAGCACCCTCCACCACTGCTGATTTTGTCACCCAGGTAACGGAAGGTGTCCACTATTTCTATAGAACCATCTGTGCAATGGAATGAGCTAGTATTCTATGGGCACTTGCTGCTACTTATTGCACCAGAGCACCGGCCACATATAAAATCTATATTCTTAGTTAGCTTACCTGTGATCCCACTACATCTTTTATGCACCCATACTTTGCATTTGGGACATAAAATGGAGTTTCTGCCTACTCCTTTCCTACACACTGAGCATGGCCATTTCCCAGATGGGACTGGTGCCCTATTTTCCTTCCTACAAACTAGAACTTTAGTCTTAGACAGGTTAATTTTAAGGCCTTTTGATTCTAGGCCATGCTTCCATGTTTGGAGTTTCTTCTCTAGTTCGGCCATTGATTCAGCTATGAGCGTTAGATCATCTGCGTATAGGAGTTCCCATGGGCAGCCGGTCTTGAACTCCTCTGTTATAGCCTGAAGGGCAATAATAAATAGGAAGGGGCTAAGGACGGAGCCTTGATGAACACCAACTTTTACGCTAAACTCTTCACTATATTCGTTGTTAATTCTAACCTTGCTGACTGTTTCTTTATACATGGCTTGTATAGCTCTCACAAGCCATTCATCAACACCTAGTTTTCTAAGAGCTCACCAGATAATGGAGCGGGGGACTCTGTCAAAGGCTTTCTCCAAGTCAACAAAAGCTAAGTATAGGGGTTTACTTTTAGCTAGGTACTTCTCCTGTAGTTGTCGTACAATGAAAAGAGCGTCTGTGGTACTTTTACCTGACACAAACCCGAACTGCATTTCATCTAGATCAATTCGCTCTCTGATTAGTTGCGTTATTACTTTTTCTGTGACCTTCATGACCTGGTCGATTAATTTAATGCCTCTATAGTTACCCCTATCTAGGGCATCTCCTTTACCCTTGTAACAGTTAATGATGATGCTGCTACGCCAGTCCTTCGGAACGACCCCATTCTGTATGACTTGGTTTACTATCCGGGTGACCATAGTGTGTCCCACCGTTCCAGAAGCTTTCCCTTTTAACCTCCATTTCTTTATATATTTTCACTCTTCAACATGTTTACCTTGGAACAAGGTAACCCCCCTAATTCTGGTACCACTATAAAATGCACTCCCAGAAGTATGTATTGTAGGAAGGCTCTTCAGACAAGTCAAATACATGATAACCTCTCTAGTGCTGGTGCCATGATAAAAGCACCCAGTACACTCTGTAAAGTGGTTTGTATTAGAAAGGACATCCAGCTATAGAAAGCATGTCAAAAGGGTTGAGAGGACTTTTCAGTTGTGTTAAAGAGATGACATCCTGCCTAGTACTGTTGCCACAATAAAAACCACTCAGTACACTCTGTAAAATGGTTGGCTTTAGAAAGAATATCCAGCTGTAGAAACCATGCCAATACGTATGTAAGCAATATATGGCCTCGGTCACTATGAGAATCATAGCTTTGGCTAAGTACAGACTTGGTCTGTAACAACATATCCAACCCATACTAGCATGGAAAAGGAGATGTAAAATGATTATATATATACATTTATGTGTGTATAAAATTTTGTTATTTTACTCACTCTGTATAAAAGATAAAATTCTGTGAACTTTTATCAGTTCATATTCTTATTCACAAAGTTTCATTAAAACATTTCAGTGTATTTGCCTTAGTTTACATAACTACAAAAGACACATGGGGATATCTAGGCTATGTGAATAACTCCAAGTGTCCTTTATCTGTATGATTTGAATTATTTCAGGAAAATTTCCTGAACCATTGTTTCTGAGGATGACCAACAGAATTGATGTATTTTATTGGGGCTAATACTAAGGAGTTGGAAAACTGCTATCAATTAGTCAATATATTGATAATATAAATCGTACAAAAATGGATTAATTAAGTACTAAACCTTGTCTTTTATATTTTCATTGTTCAACCTTATATATCTGACTATAGTTTTTGAATACTCAGCGACATGTAATAAGATACCACTTTTCCACATAAACAAATTTCAGTCTGTTTCAATGGGATATTCGTATCTACACTACACTGACCTCTAATAGGGTTGTAAGCCCTACCTTAATTGGGTTGAATATTAACGTGTGTGTGTATATATATATATGTATATAAATTTTCCACATAAAGTGAAGGCGCATGGCTTAGTGGTTAGAGCATTGGGCTTGCAATCGAAAAGTTGTGAGTTCATTTCTCGGACCGGGTGATGTGTTGTTTCCTTGAGCAAGACACTTTATTTCACATTGCTCCAGTTTACTCAGCTGTAGAAATGAGATGATAGGACTGGGGTTCCTATCAGTCCACTGCAAAGTGGTCGTGGAGGTGCCATGGCAAAAAAGCACCCAGCACTCACTGTAAATGAGGTTGGTGTTAGGAAGGGCATCCAGCTGTAGAAATCAAGCCAGAATCAGTTCCTGTATGAGCAAGACAAGGTCAGCCAACTGGACACTGCCCACAACAGGACAACCCATCTAACCCATGCTAGCGTGGAAGAATGGACGTAAAACGGTGATGATGATGATGAAATTATATATATAATCATTTAAGCCTTTAAAAAATGCACGCATGTTTGTGTCACACATCCATCATGTCTATACATATGTGTTTATATATATTTTTTCTTTTATATTCATTTAAGTGTGAACTCATTGTCTATAAAGTAAATTAATTGTATTATTTGAATTGTTTCAATAGAATTTCCTGAACCATTGTTTCTGAAGATGAACAACAGAATGCTTGTATTTTATCGAGGTTAATACTATGAAGACTATATACATTCATTTTCTTTTTATATTTCTCATTTGAAATTATTTCTTTTTTGTCTGTCCCCCTTCACATTTTTTTAAATTTCTTTTAGACATTTTTTTTCTTTGTCTTCAAAAAATTCCTTAACTCTTTGCCACAGCTTTTGAAGCTCTTATTCTCATCACCATCTTTGCAAACTGTGTAGCACTGGCAATATTTACACCACATCCTGAATATGACACCAACGAAATCAATATGACACTGGTAAGTTGAATTTTTGTTTATGATCCTTTCTATATCTATTTATTAGATTGAGAACCAGAATCAAAATTTATTTCTCTCTCCCTCTCATCATTCTTTTCATGTTTTTGTTTGGGGGTGAAATCTCTCTCTACTTTCTTCTGTTATATTTTGCCATCTTATATGTTTTATTATATGCCACTTTCTTGTTTCATATATTTTATTCCTACAGAGTTTTTGTTTCGATTACAAGTGCAGCCGATGTTAAGGCAAACTGCGAAGTTGTTAGGTTGCACTAAAGCATGATGGCAGATGTTAACAAAAGGAAAGAAATAATCAGTAAAAGTCACAATATTAATGGTAGTGCTAGTAGAAGTATTATTACTACTGCTACTACAACTACTACTAGAAATGATGATAATAATAATAAAAAGACCAATTTTAAAACAATAAGGTGACTTGAAAAATTTTTTTTCTTGGTGTTCAATTCATCCGTCAACAACTTCAGTATTAACAGATCAACTTAAATATTTGCTTGGCAAGTGAGGTGATTCATATATAAACAGTGTTTCAATTGCTTCTTTTGGGGGAGAAAGTATGTGTATTTAAGAGAGTCAATTTCTCTCTCTCTTTCTCTCCCTCTACAAGAATATGTTTGGGGGATGGTGTATGTGTTAGTATTTGTGTGTGCATGAAAGGGAGTGTGTGTGAAAGTGAGAGAAAGTTGGAGCAAGTGTGTGTGAAAAGGAGTGTGTGAGAAAGAGAAAGTTTGTGCAAGTGTGTATGTATGTTAGAGAATGTGGTTTTATGTATGAGTTAGAGCATATACATGTATGTGTGAAAGAAAGGAAATGAAATAAAGAATGTGGTTTTCTGTGTTGGAGATGGAGAAAAATGGGGAGCATATATGTAGGAGACTGGACATGTGTTTGTTCAAAAACTTGGAGGAGTTACTGAGAGAGAGAAAGAAAGAGAAAACAGTGTTAACATGTCTGAAAAATACTGATAGAGACAGGAAAAACTCAGAAAGGGGGTGAAACAAAAAGAAAGAAAGAGATAGGAGGCCATATGTTTGTGCAAAGAAGGGGAAAGAAAAACATGTGATTGAAAACTGGAATCCAAAATTAATTATTTAACATTTTAATTTTAGTTATATTAATGATTTCTTTAGTAATTTTTAAAAAATTCCAAGAAAGAGGAAAATGTGTAAATGTGATGTTTGTGGTTTTCACCAAATCATTAGTAATGCCAAGTTGTTTAGCACCATATCAGTTCCGAATATGGAGACCTATGACCAAGCCATATCTTATCTTTTATTCAAACACAGTAAGTTCAAGAATTCACTATCTAATGAGTATCTCATGTTTTTTTACGATTGTAGGCAGTGTTTTGAGGGACAGATGGCTACCATTTTCAATAATCCAATAATCATGAAGAAGTTCCCTAGATTGCTCAAGTAACACCAAGTTGTGTTTGGTTTCTGAGAAGGGTCTTTATATGTTACACATCCAATAATACAAGTTGTCACATTAAAATATGTTACTATTCCAATATCAAGTATAACTGATACCTAACAATGTATAGCTGGTTCATTAGAGTCAATTACCTGTTTACTGAGATCATTCCTTTATATTTATTATGTATGTGTCTGAAGAAGGCAGGCCTTCTGAAACAAGTGAAGCTGGCATAGTTAATGTGCAGTGTTAAGTTCTGTATATCAATACTTGTGAGTAGCATGTGAGTAAATGTTGGAGTCCCTGAGGAGGAAAAATACGATAAAATTTTGAGGCTGGAAACACAAGACATTGACATCATCATAATCATCGTTTAACGTCTATCTTCCACGCTAGCAGGGGTTAGACGGGAGGAGTTGTCCCACTTGAGGCAAGATTGGTCGGGTGTCCGTGTCTTGCTCGTATAGGACTATCTGACAGGTTTTCTATGGCTGGATGCCCTTCCTAACACCAACCACATTTACAGTGTGGACTGGGAACTTTTTACCGTGTTACCTACATGTCCACATTACAGCATGGATGGACATATTGATAACAAATATAGTGGACGATTATAGTTGATTGACTACAAGGAATAAAAGACATAGTCAAACCTAGCAGATCTTGAACTTTGATCATAAAGGGATGTGACCATTTAGTCTGGTACCTTACTTTTTTTGTCACTCAATAATAATCATAACCAATATAACAATGTTGGAGATGGAGGTGATACTGAATGTAGTTATAGAATTGCTACTGGTGGTGGTGGTATTAAAATCAATATTACTTAATTATTTATTCTGATGAGAAGGAAAGAGAGGAAGGACATTCTTAATCATTGGTTTAGGTTTTTCTTGGTCTAGTGACACAAAGATAACTGAGTGACATTAATGTTGCCTATAAGTGATTAGGAATGAAAACACAGCCAAAGATTTTATGTTCAAAAGCACATTGATATTAATGTTGTTTAACAACAGGTTAACTTTGATACAGCAAACTTACAATCAAAGACTTTCTAACTATGAGCATCCTATTTTATATATAAGGTACTACATTGTCCAGCATGTCCTTCTTCATGTTTTAAGATGGTAGGGTGTGATTTGAGGGATATCTGGTTGCTATTTTAGTAGGTTGAATAATCAAATATAGGATCCCTCATTAGGTTCATAGTAGTTGAACAAACAGAAATGATTTTTTTTCTCACAAGATAATCTACAATGGTTATTAAGTGCCTCTCATCTTTAAATGGAGATGTTTTACACACAGTGTCTCACTTGCTGTAGAACGTAATAAACTGAATGATAAAAATCATTGTTATTATTGAAAATAAAAAAATCCATATAATTATTGTTATCATTATTTTGAAGAGGTTCCCTAGATAGCTCAAGTAACATAGGCTCAAGGCCACACATTTGTGGAAGGATACAATCCATTAGATTGACTGCAATGTTGCTTTAATACTTCTTTAGAAGGCTGAAAATTAAAGTCAACTCCAGTAAGAATTGATCACAGAACATAAGGAAGCATAACTCAATACTGTTATGGAATTTGTTCAACACTTTACTTATTTCTGCCATCCTCCACCCATAACAATAACAACAACAACACTACTAATAATAATAACAACAACAACAACAATAATAGTAATAATAATATATTTTTCAATAAATTAAAAAATGACAGATGGAAAAGAAAAGAAAATGTTTCCCCAACAACGAACTTTCTGCCAATATTTCACTACCTCCTCCTCCCGTTCATTTGTTTTTATATTTTACAACCATCCAGCTTGTCAGATTTTGACTCAATTGGACTTCATGGCTTGACAATGTATTTCCTGGTTTCATCTTTTGTTTTTATGAAATAAAAGCAAGTCTTCCTTCATTCAATTATGCAAAATGAAGATTAAAATTCTTATTGTTAAAGCAAATTATTTTCTAACACTTCCCACATATATTCAGAATATATTAAATATACTGGCTGGCCACCCCCGCCATTCTGGCACTTGATCACTCTTTTAGTTCTCTCTCCCCCTCTCTCTCTCTCTCTCCATATATATATACACACATATTCATATATATATATATACACACATATATTCATATATATATATATATATTTCATTTATATATATATATATATATATATATATATATATATATATATATATATATATACACACACATATATATTCATGTTTTCCAAGAGATGTCAACATGAATGGACCTGTTATTTTTTATCTAAAGACATTTTTTCCAATTCCAACCCATCCATCCCTTCAATTTATCTTATTTCTCATTCTTTCTTCTGATGAAGGACTAGCATCCAAAATGTTATGACCCTCTTCCTGCTATTTCAAGCATTAACCTAATATATTCCTTCCATATACTGTACCAATTGCACACAATGCCCATGTCTCACTGCCATGTAACAATTGATGTTCGTATCCAAGCATCATACAATCTGCCTTACACATATATTCATATATATATGTATATATATATATACATACATACACACATATATTCATATTGTCATTACCACCAGTGCCATCATCATTTATATACTAAATGACACATTGCATGATGAAGTCCTGAAATCTATGCCTGTAAAAAAAGGAAGTCATGACTGTAACTTAGTATGCTGCTGGTTAAATTACCCAAAGTTATTGTTCATTGTATCACTCATTATCCTCATCTTTGTGGTTGTCATCATGGCCATCGGTTGAGTGTCAGACACCATGCTTTGCAGCATAGTTATGGCCCTTTACGTTCTGGGTTCAAATCTGCTGAGGTTAACTTTGCCTTTCATCCTTACAGAGTCAATAAAATAAAGCACCAGTATTCACTGGGGTAATTGCTGACCTTGTGCCAAAAGAAACATTATTATCTGACATTGCTAACACTCTATCGTGGGAATAAGGTTGATCAAATTTTTATCACTATTATGGATTAGACTCAGAACTTTAAAATAAGATTAAACTTTTAGAGATTATAGTAGTAAATTATGTTGGAATGCTATAAATGAAGAGGTGTTACTTAGCATGTGATTTCTTCAATACATTACAAGCTGCTTCTTTCTAACACCAACTTATATTTTTTACTATATTTCTCCCAGTAATTTGTATATAATGTCATGATTAACAAAGCCATTAGAACATTGGGTTAACATGCTTCATGGTATTTGTTTGAGCTCTGTGTGCTCTGAGTTCAAATCCTGCTGAAGTCAACTTTGCTTTTCATCCTTTAAGGGTCAATAGATTAGGGGACTGAATTAGTGGAATCATTAGAACATCAAACATGATGCCTTGTAGTATTTCTTTTGGTCTTTTGTGTTTTGAGGTTACCTGTAATGTCACTGGTACCAAGCTGTATCAACCTATGTCTTTCCCTTGGACAACATTGGTGGCATGGAGAGTTATAGACTTGCATGCATCGGTGACTGTTAGTCTTCCAGAAAACATTTTGCCCAAGCTTGCACCTTGCAGAGGAACTTTTCAGGTGCAAACAGATAGTCAGTCATGACCAAAGGGGTGGGGGCTCTATAATGTAATGATATCCCAGTAAACATGAAAAAATAAAAGATAAAATACCCAGTGAAGAAGTTTCTTAATAGTTGCTTGATACATACACAATTTAGCTGCTAAATATTTCTCAATAAGCCCTCTATCATTTGATAAGTGGAAATCTTCTGTTTTTGTATTTAATAAAGATAAGATGACCATCACAAGATATTTTGCAGCTATACAGGGTGAGTTATAAGTAACAGGGCAGTCAATGCATTTTTATTGTGAGGTTCACAGATAAGGTTTTGAACATCTGCTTATTTGTGTCTGATCAACCATGGTTATATTCTTTTAACTACTTTTGTTTGATGTATTTATAATTTTGTAATGTATGACCAGAATTTTAGTAAATATTATCATTTAGAATATAAAATTGTAAATTGCTCAGTTACTTGTGACTCATACCGTATAGCCTGTAGGTTGATTTTAGATGTCTATTAGTCTAATTTTACACCATTGGTATACTTTAGCAAAGTTGACGAAGAATATGGTTGATGATGTAATAAAATCCATAAATATGGCACTTCAGAGAAACATGTCACCACTCAGATCTAAAAGAAACAATTGTGATTACAATGACTTCCTTGATGATGTTGATGATGATAAATACCTGCAATATGCTGGCAATCTGATTGATTGTGACAGGTGAAAGGGGACACAAGTATCTTATGAATCATTTCACTTGTGCTCTTGAGAAAAAACCCCCAGATATTTCCTACATGGTACAGCTTCCTTCTGACCCCCCCCCCCCCCTCCTCCACATTTCCCCACATTTTTCTTTTTACACATTGTGCTACAGATATTCAAACTAAACATCAGCCACTTCACTCTACTAGTCTACCTTCTCTTTACCTCACCTTCTCTGACTAATTATAAACCTAAAAGAAATCAGTTTTAAAAGTTTATAACATCATCAATGAAATTTCTTTTAATAATAATTTCTGAGTTAATAATGTTTCTACTTTTGGCACAAGGCCAGCAATCACACCCAATGCATTACTGGTGCTTTATTTTATCGACCCCGTAAGGATAAAGGCAAAGTTAACTTCAGCGGGATTTGAACTCAGAACGCAAAGGGCCATAATTCTATGCTGCAAAGCATGGCTTCTAACACTCTACTGATACTGCCAAACCACTGCCCTTTTCTGAATTAATAATAAAGCGGTTGCTTTGGTACCATGATAAAAAGCACCCAGTTCACACTGTGCTTGGCATTAGGAAGGGCATCCAGCCATAGAAACTAAGCAAGTATCAGTTCTGCATGAGCAAAATAGCTATCTGAGCTGACTTGTCTCAAAATTGGTAAAGTGATGCCCATAATGACTTATTTAAGTAATCTCTTGGTCATCTTTACATTTCGTCATTCTTGGGTTGATAAAATAACAACGATTCAAATACTGGGGTCGATTTATTTTATTATGTCCTTCCCAATATATGATCTTGTACTGAAGTTAACAATTCTTTTTTCTAACTTTGGAACCTGATTTATTAGGAAGTGGTATAAGCAATTGAATTGATCTTGTCATTTATGCTTAGATTTTTCTGGCTTACTCTTACTTGCTGTGCATATAGCTACTGTGCATATAGCTACTGTGCATATAGCTACTGTGCATATAGCTACTATGTTTTGTTATCTTGGAATCTTGAATCCAAGTAGTTTTCATGAGTTTAGAGATGTCATTGACAAAGTATTCCAATACTTTATCTAAACCAGAGTTATCTAAACCAGAGTTCCCAATTGTCTGAGTCAACCGTGTTATTGGATCTGAGCTGTATATGACAGTCAGTGAATAGCTTAATATCCCCTGCTGTTAAATACATTATACACGTAGGTTTCTACTAGCAGGTGCATAACTTATTTTATTGAAAAATATTTTTTTTTTAAATACGCTGCATTTCAACTAAGAATATCAGTCACATTACAGCACTCAATAGTCAGTTTTAAATAATCTTAGTACAGTTCAATGCCAATTTTAGTTGAAATGTGTATAGTGAATTAAATCAACCCAAGTACTTATTTTACCAAACCTCATTGAGATAAACCACAATTAGATTTCGCAAAAATTTTGATTAAAAATTTTTAAAGATTCAGAAATTAACAATTAAATGTCTACAGACTGATCTACCACCTGTGTCTTCTAAAAAGAAATTACTTACATCACCAGGCCTTTCTCACTACTAACCAGGTACTTCTTAACAATTAACACTGCTTAATTTCAGTGATTGGACAAGTGCTTTAGTGATTAAATGAGTGATTTAGTGTTTTGGGTAATACATGGTCATAAGGTAATTCTGAATGATAAAGATTTTTCACTTTGGCAGAAAAACACAATTTTTTTACAAGGGAAGCACAGTAGAATGAATTGATTCAGTATGTGGTCGATGCTAAGTCCTCCTTGGTGAGTTGTGAAACCTTAACATAAAGGGATGTAACTCAATATTATAAAACAATTTAGTCTAGCACTGTACCATTTCTGGTACTTATGATTCTTATCTCTAAAAAAATATTGACTCGAATAATAGTTATGTAAAAATATACAAAGTTCTTTATAACACCACAATGCCAAATTTTGTCCATTTTCAAGAGAAGTCACTGCTAATTGCTATTGAAGAGTCTGTCAGTTTACCTGGAAAGAAACGATACAGTTTATTAATAAGAAGAATGTATGGAAGATTTCACAGCTCTAGCATTACTCCTTCATAGTCAGCCCATGAACTTTTAAGCCCACCCTCGTTCAAGTTGATAAATAGAAAGAATAAAGATAGAAAATTATTGAGAATGAAGCTAAATCATTGTAGTAGGTAAACTTTGGCTGGTTCGTTAACCTGTTTAAATTTTAGGTTGTAGATATTTCACTTCCTTTCTCTTACATTGATTAGATACTTAAAATAGTTAGACTAATCTGTTGTCGGATATCTCTGATAATAAAATCAAGTTATTGATCCCATTTAATTCATTTGCATAGAACAGATTAAATATTAGTTGGAGTTTGTCTGTGTGTATAAATGTATGTGTGTATGCATCTCTATATATAGCATGTGTATGTATGTGCTTGTTTGTGCATGTGTGAATGTATATATGTATCTATATCTATAGCAAGAATGTGTATGTTTGTACATATCTATATAGTTTTTAATTTATGTATGTCTAATATGTATATAAAGAAATGTGTAGCATGAGTGGTTGTGGTTTTCAAGTTTTTGAAATGGGGTTGAATTCTATTTGGATTTATTAGGTTTCAAAATCAAGATTGATAAATGTTGGTAGTAAAAAGATGTCTAAATACCATTATTTTTTGTGAATGAAATTTCTGAAGTTGTTAAATAAATTAGGAAATTGTTGAAGTCGAGCAAAAAGAAATCTCTTGCTCTTATTGTATTATAAATAATTGTTTCTTGATGATTTCAAGTAAAGGCACAAGGCCAGTAATTTGGTGGGAGGGGAAAGTCGATTAAATCGACCCCCAGTACGTTACTGGTGCTTTATTTTATTGACCCTGTAAGGATGAAAGGCAAAGCTAACAATGTAATGGTGATGAAAATTTTGAAAGTAAACTTTGGAAAGATGGATCTTAATCTGGGAGTGGATGTAGTGCAAAAGAACCCTGTTTATTTGGATCAGCACGAATTATCCTGAAAGTCCTCAATATAAAATGACAGATATGGACAGCATTGAAGAACCTTAATAGAAGATTGAAGAATTCTCATCCTAGATCATAGGTTGTAGTTCAATAGGAAGCATAATTAGACTGGTTTCAAATTAATAGTGCATAACAGCAATGATATAAATAATAATAATTATATTATCTATGATAATACTATAATTAATCTTCTTTACCCACTTATTCCTGAGAGGGTCATGGGGACAGTCCTCAAACACCCCTTCCAGCGGGTCCTGTCAGAAGCAATCATCTCCAACTGATCCAACTGGATCCCCAAGCGTGACCAACAAAGCTTGTGGATGTTATCCAACCATCTTGCTTGGGATCTACCCCTGGGTCTCTTTCCGGTTGGTTTGCCCATAAAATCTGTCCAGCAATTCTTTCCTGAGATATTCTAACTACATGCCCATAGTATCAAAGCTGTGACCTCTCAATTCAGAGAAGTAGCAGCTCTACCTGAAGTGATCTCTGATCTCTGAGTTATGCACTTTATCGAGTAACGTTACTCCAAAGACCCTTTGGGGGAATCCCATTTTGGTCACTTAATATCAATAATAATTACATTTGCCATAATGCCAATGGCTGTGGAGACATTACAAGAGCAAATTACAAAAATAGTGGATATTCTTGTAGAATTATAAAAGAAATAGGCATGGAAAACAACAGTATACAAAAGGAATGGAGTGAAATGTTTCAAAAAAGCCACTTACAGCCAATGAAAGAACCTACAAATCCATGATTAACTCTTTAACATCTACATTACTCTATCCTTTAGCATCTACATTACTCTATATATCAAATCTATGAGATTTTGATATTATTTATTTTGAGAATAATACTTTAACATCAGTATGAGCAGCTGGTTACAGCCAGTTTAAACAGAAAGAGGTGAGAGAATTCTGGCTGGATATGGCCTGTTTAAATGCTAAAGGGTTAATTGAACTACTAAAAGAAAGTGCCCTTTCCCAACTGTCTCAGGTACATGCTGAAAGTAGGGATATTCATTCAGACTATTTTTGCCATTATACAGCAAATTGACTGTAGAGCAACAGCACTTCTACCTTCCTCTTCAAGTGAAATATGAAATGGTTGAGTGCTTGGCTAAAGAAGGAAGTATCTGTCCACAGTTCTTTCAGTCATGTCTAGCATACAGTCTCTTTCTCTGTAGCTACCAAACAGATGAAAACTGCCTTCCTTTCCTGGCCAAAGAAAGGCAGTAGACTCTGCTGATAGCCAGATCTGTCTTAGATGCAAACAGTTATTTGACATAACTTCACAAGTCATCAATGCTGTGTGCGTGCATGCTAAATGATTTTGTCACTTTGCACGCATCTCAAAAAGATCCTGCTTGTAGAGTTTATCCCAAACAGGAAATAGCCCCGACTCCTGCCTCCATTACTACTACCAGGGTGGTGAATTGGCAGTATCGGTGGAGGGTCGGACATGCTTTCCAGCGTAGTTAAATCCCTTTACGATCTGAGTTCAAATCCCGCCAAGGTTAACTTTGCCTTTCATCCTTACGGGGTCGATAAAATAAAGTACCAGTAATGTACTGGGTAATTGCTGGCCTTGTGCCAAAAGTAGAAACAATTATTACTACCAGGTCAGGTTTTCTGAAAAGTATCCATAGTCCCTGGACTATGCTGTTAATTGATCTTCAGCAATGTTTACAATCTTCTTGAGAACATTGTCACTCTTTCCACTACAAAACTGACAATAAGAATTTTAATAGTGTTGGTTGCTTATATAGTAATGTTATAATTAAATATATGGCATGACTAACAGTGGTCTTCATGCTTTTCAGTTGGTTTAAAATTATTTCAACCCTATTTTGGCTTTTAAAAAGAAAATTGATTGATACTAGTAATATAAAGGTTATTCAAATCCCTTGATTATTTTTATGAATGAAATTTCTGTGGCTGTTACATAAATTAGGAAAATGGTGTAGCATAGGAAAAAGAATTCATTTATTGTTATTTTATTATCATACTAATAAAATACGACAATAATTGTAATAATAAGAATGTTAATAGTAATACTACTATAAAAGAAAATGATAGTGATAGTAATGAAAGTAGTAGTAATAGTAATAATGCCTGAATGTGCCTTGTATCGATCATCACTCTTCTTTACCACACCCTCATTTCCATTCCCCATTCCATTTCAGATATTGTCATGGAGACACAAGTAAATATATTTGACCAATATCACAAAAACTAAATTGCTTGCGTCACAGTAAACTTGATAGTACTCTTCTCAAATAACTTAGTTGTGAATGGCACTTCTGTGTTTCTGTGTCTGTGTGTGTGTGCTTGTATTTTAGCATTGGTGTATATATTTGTGCTAATGTGTATATAATTGTACGTGTGTGTGTGTGTGTGTGTGTGTACAATATCCTTTGAACTTGCCATGGCATGTCCTTGTGCGGCTTAACTGCTAGCTTTGCTTTTTCCAATTAGATCTATCTACATGGTGAGAGAGTGTGTGTGTGTGTGAAAGAGAGAGAGAGTGTATGTGTGTATGAGAGAGAGATGTTCATGAAATGCACACTATATTCAGTCAAGCACTCAGCTATGCTGACAGACAGGCAGATATGCAGCCAGCCAGTCATCATTTCTAGTCATTTGTGATAGCTGAAACAATTCATAATTACTGTAAAGCAGCCCTTTCGATCATAAAAAAAGCCCAAGTAGACAGATAAATACGTAAATAAATATGAAAATACATGTATAAATATACACAAAATGTACATAAGGTTTGAAATAAGAAGAGTGGGAGGGGGTATATAGAAGAGGAAAAGAAGAAAATAGTACATTTGCAATGTGTTAAATAAGGAATTGATCATTGGCTTAAATTTCAAAAGAAAATCGAAAATTATAAAGAGAAAGAGAGACTTATTCTCATAATTCTGGTGTTTTGTCAGGAGGAAATGTGGTTGTTTGGAAACATGCATACAGAAAGGAAATATTGTTATAAATCTGTTTAAAAGCATCTTTGCTGTTCTTGATCATGCTACTGTTACTACTGTGGTGTTACTATTGTTGATGCCGCTAAAGCTTTCCATCATAGCAACAGCTTCCACCATTAGTGGAGCTTATGATCTTACATATCGTGCTTAAATTAGTGGAGCTTACTACATATTGTGCTAGCAAAAATAATAAAAACTTCAAATTCACTTAATTTTTTTTATGAGCAAATAAATAGTAGAACATATTGAGGGATTGGGTTTTTTTTAAAATAGAAATATTGTTATTTAGCTCTATAATTATCACCAATCATTTCCTCTAGCACTCTACCATCTCTGTCATTCTACTATAATTATATATATAGCAATATAACAGAATACACCCTAGACCAAAGCCAGCAATGCTACTTACTTTATTGGCCCACACCCAGAATATTAAAAGTATAATAAGGATAATAATTGTTTCTACTTTAGGCACAAGGCTGGCAATTTGAAGGGGAGAGAGAAAAGTCAATTAAATCGATCCCAGTCATTACTGGTACTTTATTTTATCAACCCTGTAAGGATGAAAGGCAAAGCTAACCTCGGCAGGATTTGAAATGAGAACGTAAAGGGCTGTAATTCTATGCCACGAAGCATTTGGTCTGATGCTCTACCGATTCTGCTAATTCACTGCCCTTCATCCTTATAGGGATGATAAAATAAAGCCCCAGTAATGCACTGGGGTCGATTTAATTGACTTTCCACTCCTGCCAAATTGTTGGCTTTCTTCCTAAATCAGAAACCATTATTATTGTTGTTATCATTATTATTATTATTCAAAATCACACAATGTTTTATCCTATGCCATCCTTAATGTTTTCTTCACGTGAACTCTTTGTGGTTAATAACAAAATCATTAGTATTGTTATTATCACCTCCAGCATTTTTATCACCATTCATTTTTTTTCCTTTTCACAGTTTATCAATGATTTAGACTGAATGATACCCTGCTGGTGCTTAGAATACATTTATTTATACCATTACCTTTCATACTATATACTGTGACCAAAATTGTTCTCTGCATGGGAGAATTTGTAGCAGAATAGTGGCCTGAATGGTTTTAGTTGTATTTCATATTCACATTTTCATCTTTCTTAACCCTTTTAATACCAAACCACCTGAAACCTGCCCTGGATTTATGATACAAAACTTCTTATTTTAAAATGTTTATCCTTATATTGACATTCTAAATATTAGTTACTGATGAAAAACTTAGTCATTTTATGAAATTATTCCAAATGTTTGGTATTTTTAATATTAAATTAATTGCAAAGACCATATTTTATTAGAAATGCAGTAATGAAAGGTTTAATAATTACCAATTACAATTACAATTCAGAAATACTATTCTCACTGTTGATACAATGACATCAAAATTAAAAAGAAAAAGATGTTATATATCATCATCATCATCATCATCATCATCATCATCATCATCATTTTACGTCTGCTTTTCCCTGCTTTCAAGGGCGGGACGGGTCTTATTAAGCACGGCATCTCTCCATTCGTCACGGTCCTTTGTCATCTCCATGAGCTTCAGCGATCTGAGGTCTGCCCTCACCACCTCCGCGAGGTGATAAAAGCCGACCTTACCCAATTACACCTCTCAAAGGCAATGACACACGACCGTGACTTCTGGCGTCACACAGTAATACAGAGTACCCGACCTCCCATGGGTACAAGCTGAAGCATATAGACAATATGCCCCCACACCCCCCACCGCAAGGTGGTCGTGGAGGTGCCATGGCAAAAAAAGCACCCAGCCCACACTGTAAAGTGGACGTGTAGGCGCCACGAAAAAGCACCCAGCACTCACTGTAAATGAGGTTGGTGTTAGGAAGGACATCCAGCTGTAGAAATCAAGCCAGATCAGTTCTTGTATGAGCAAGGCATGGTCAGCCGACCAGACACTGCCCACAACAGGACAACCCGTCTAACCCATGCTAGCGTGGAAGAACGGACGTAAAACGGTGATGATGATGATGATATATATAATTCTGTTTAATGTTACAAACACATTCACTTGACATATGTTGTTTGTTGTTTAAATACAAGTCGCCCCTAATAAAGCAAAGCTACAGTCAAAAATATTACAACTGGAACTATCTTGTCTATATTTCCTAGTGATAAAGTGTGCCTATGACTATATTATCCAATATGTATTTTCTTTAAGACAACTGTGTGGGTTCTGAGGGATATCTGGCTGCTTTTTTCCAGGAAAGAAAGGAAGTACATGGATGCTCCTTCATTAGCTCAATTTTTTCTCTTTTATTACAATATCTGTGTTGTTACTAACAATACTTCTGACAGATGGCATTATCAACTAGTGACATCACTATCTTATATACCCTGTGTATTATTCTGTAGATATTGGCCCTTTATGCTCTGAGTTTAAATCCCACTGAGGTTAGCTTTGCCTTTCATCCTTACGGGGTCGATAAAATAAAGTACCAGTAATGCACTGGAGTCGATTTAATCAACATTTCCCTCCCCCAAAATTGCTGGCTTTGTGCCTATATCAGAAACCATTATTACATTTCTGTATATGTATGTATATATATATAAAGGTTTTTTCTGCTTGAATCATTATTGTGGTAGCATAAAGCAAAGCATCCTTCACAAAACATAGCTGAAAATTACAACTGATCAATTACCCCCTCCTCCTGTTTTGTTCATAATAGTATACATTCATATATATATATATATATATATATATATATATTTATATATGAATGAATGTATACTATTGTGAACAAAACAGGAGGAGGGGGTAATTGATCAGTTGTAATTTTCAGCTATGTTTTGTGAAGGATGCTTTGCTTTATGCTACCACAATAATGATTCAAGCAGAAAAAACCTTTTTACTCTGAACTTAAAAGCATTTAAAGGAACACTGGAGGGGAATTAATAAATGTTATTGCTATAAATGTAATGTAATACAAGAAAACCCCAAAACCCAGTCTTCAGTAATATAACAATACTTAATGATAAAAAAAGTATAAACACGTTATTCAAGTGTTAAACTTGTTTGATAAGTTTTTGATTTGAGAACAACTGCTTGAAATAAAGTAATTGTATCATGGTACAGTCATATTAGCCATTTAGAACACATACATGCTGTTATAATTATTTCAGTTTTATTATTATTTTGAAGTATAATTATTAGATAACAAAGTATTTTGTGATGCATCACTGATCTGGCCACTGATAATTTACTATAGTTTTTTGTTTTACATTTAACCCTTTACCATTTACATTACTCTATATTTACTATTGTATTTTCCCGGTAAACTCTTTATTTCACATAATTATCTCACATAATATCGAATCTATGAGATTTTGATATTATTTATTTTTAGAACAATACCTTAATAAGCAGCCAGTTATGGCTGATTTGAACAGAAAGAGGTGAGAAAATTCTGGCAGGATATGGCCAGTTTAGATGCTAAAGAGTTAAGAACAGCTCTTTTAATTCACGTAGTTGACTACTTCTATATTATGTCTTGTTAGGCTAATTTAAGGGCGTTGGATTGGCAGTATCAGTAGAGGGTCGGACGACATGCCTTGCTGCAAAGAGTTACGGACCTTTATAGTCTGAGTTCAAATCCCACCAAGGTTAACTTTGCCTTTCATCCTTACGGGGTCGGTAAAATACAGTATCAGTAATCCACTGAGATAATTACTGGCCTTGTGCCAAAAGTAGAAATAATTATTAGGCCAATTTATTATGGTTAAAGTGTAACCGATAACCTTCCCTAATGCTAGTGTCAAAATAAAACACACCCAGTACACCCTGTAAAGTGGTTAATGTTAGGAAGTGCTTTCAACCATAGAAACCATGTGAAAAGGCCTAGAGGACTTTTTAGTCACATCATAGCAGCCTTGAAAAATGCACTCAGTACATCATATAAGGTAGTTGGTGATATGAAGGGTGTTAAGCTGTAGAAACCAGGCCAAAAAAGGGTTGAGAGGACTCTTCAGTTGAGTCAAGGGTACAACCTCTCTAGTGTTGGTGATATGATAAAATTCAACCAGTACACTTTGTAAAGTGATTGGTGTTAGGAAGAGCATTCAGTCAGTCGTAGAAAACTTGCGAAATAAAGAATAGTGGGGATAGGATGACCTCCCAAGTGCTGGTGCCATGATAAAATATGCAGCGCACTCTGTAATATGTAGGAACATGGTCCCAACCTATCTTAAGTACCAACTTTGTATGTGTTGACCCATGCAACCCTGGCAAGGAAAACAGATGGTTGATGATGATTACAATGATGATGGCATCTGCAGCATATTATTTGAATAAAGTGACTAATGTAATGATTACAGTAGAACTATATGACAATTAACCATTTACTAGAGTTAAATATTTTTAACCTATGCTTTTACTGATCAATTTTATAGAACCTGGATGTATTCAATGTACTGACCAATAGATGTACATGATCTAGCATGTTGCATAAAAACTGAATTTTCATAAATCCATTGTAGGGCATATTCACTAGTCTGTATCACATATTTTATGTCATTCTGTTTCCATTGGGAAATTTAGAAGTAGTTATAGTAGTTAGTGTCATAAGCATAAGGCAGGTGAAGAATTAATTGATGGATTATAGTGTATAGTATAGTGATAATAATATCAATGGTTTCTTTATTAGCAACACGGGGCTGGCATTAAGCAAACAATAAAGACGTCACAGGATGACAGAGTGTGGGTTTTTGTGTTTCAAAAAGTTATAACAAAAACTAGAAAAATAAATATTTAAAAAATCAGGCAAAAATTCCCACAAAAAGCCATGATCACCTTGATTGCTAGGGCAAGTGCCCCTCTCAGTTATCTTCCTCCCAGTTGTCCACCCAACTTGTGCAGACATTCCCTTTTCACTCTTATACAAAATCACTGAAGGGTAGATTGCAGTAAAGTACTCTAAGAAGAACACTTCACAAACATCTTTCCCTAGGGATTCACAGTCAAGCAACCTAAAAATAGGAAGCCTGACTAAAATTCCCTGACTGCAGTTTCTAAACTGAAAAATAAGTGACCATTCCAATAGATTGATATTAACAGAACTGTTTTTCATAGAAGGGATTCTGTAAGGTATAAGAAAAATATAAATACTCGTTGGGAGAAATTGTGCCATCTCTCATCGAACCAACATGGTGCAATAAATAAATAAATATATATTCAATAGCCATTTTATTACATTTACGCTATTATAAAGACTATGGAAAATACATGAATGTCACAGTATTCTTTCCTTCATAATCACAGTTACATGGACAAAGTAACAGAAAAGAAAATTCAATATATGCTATATATCTCACCTGTATACTGTTCTCTGACACAGCCACAGCAAGCTTTATCTGAACACAATATACTTCTAGGAAAATATGATTTAAGGCGATCATAACTACTTGAATCAATAACATGCCATCCTAATGGCTAAAGTGTTGAATATTTGTATCTTATTACAGACATTGTATTGAGTTTCTGGCAAAGACCCTCAGTCTCCATAACCCATTGCATGTACATATATCATCATCACTACTGTTATAATCTGTTTTTTTATGCTTGCATATGACCACAGAAAGCTAAAATTTCGCCACTACCTAAAATTAGAACATTACATAACAAACTAGTGGTTGTAAATCTAGTTTAAATGCTAAATAAGGAGAATCAAAAATATATTTGTTTGGTAAGGCCATATTAATATGATATCATAGGACAGCAAACTAAGGGGAAATATTTATACACCACATATACTCACATACTTATGTGGTAAATAATCATGATTAGAAATATCGTTCAATGGATTATCACCCACATTAACCTCATAAGGTAAGAGAAATGGGTGTTGTGATGTTTATGATTTTTCTTAGATGAAATAGCTACTAGGAATAAAAGCTGGATCAGATGTTCACTGGAGACTTACTTTTGTTTTACACACACACATATATTTTTTAAATGGTATCAGCTATTTAGGGTGAATGTTGATTTGGCTTTATGTAGGTGTTGGTGGTGTAACTGATTACCAAAACTTGGGATGCTGCTGCTATAATATGAAACCTTGTAAAATGCTGATATTTTCTTCGCTTAAGAATTACTGAAATCATAGTTTTGTATTAATCACCAGAGAACATCTTTTCTGGGCAGAATTCTATGTGGGAGGTATTAAAAAAAGATTCACCCTTAAATTCTTTTTGGATTTATCATGTATTCTTTTTCTTATTTCTCTTACCTATTTGTAGGTTGTTTTTTTGTTTTGTTTTGTCTTGTTTTTTGTTGAGGGGGGGGCTCTCACTGACTCAGTCTTTTAAGATTGGCAGTATTGAAATTTACATTATTATTGTTATATCAGAATAGATGAAATATTGTAAAGTTTAGGTATTTACTGATACCTAACAATAAATTTAAATTTCAAATGATGACAACATCATTATGTTTGTCTAAATGTAAATTGACTGTAGCTAAATTATTTCTAATTCAAGCACAAGTCCAGCAATTATGGTGTGAGAGAAAGTCTATTAGATCAACCCCAGTACTTGACTGGTAATTTATTTGACCACAGGCATTTCATATGACACTAATGATTCTGCCAATCTACTTTGGTAAGACATTTAAATCTAAATGTCTGTCTACCTCACTGAAAATAGAAGAAACTTTTACTTTACAATGTGCTGGTTAGTGTTAGGAATGACATCTAGCTGTAAGAATACATGCTCACACAATTCATACAGTACTTGCAGGAGCACTTCACCTACTTTGAGATAGATAATTGGATATAAAACCTTACAATAATGTATGTGTATATGTGGAGACTTTAGACTCCTTTAGTGTTGTTTATAACAAATTTCTATACTTTATATTTCTAGCTTTGATTATATTTTGTTAGTCTATCTTTTGAAATGATACACTCTACATGAGTCGTAAAGCGACATATTCACATAAATTGTTAGCAAAATTTGTGTCAGTTAATTCCTGTAAATCTAAGTAAAGGTGAACAAAACAAATGCATTACATGTTGTTATATTAATTGTTACTATTGTAGATGCTGCCACACAATCGTTGACCAGTTTGTATAGCTGGAAATACAGTTTTGTTCTTCTGAGGAATTAATCTGAAATTGCCATTATTTTTCATAAGTTTTACCCCCCATTTAAAATATAAATATTTATATTAAGTATAAATTCAAATTATTGCAGCTTGTGAAGTGGAATTTAACTCCATATACAAAACACTTAACAAAACAGTTGCTACACAGTTTCTCAATTTGACCATAGTTGTGACAGTTGTGACCCTCAACAAAATAGATGCATTGTTGTTTTTGTTGTTTGAAATCTTAACTCTCATGAAAGCAGGTTCACCATGACTACAAAGGCACTATAAGCAACAACCATGACATAGCTCAAGATGAGATGATGTGTTCTAATCAACAAAGTGACGAATATAATAATTAATTGTTTCTATTAACCCATTATTACTCATACTGTATTCTATCAAGTTGAAAACAACAACACAAGATAAAAAGAAAGAAACCAATCAGTAAATATACAAAAGGGATAGTAAGTTAGTAATTTCTGATTGTTGGAGGAGGGTAATGTAAACTAAAAGAAGGAATAAAACCACACTTCACTATCTGAAGATCTGATTGATTTGACATTTGATACTAACTTTCTCATAAGCAAGAAAATACTCTAGAGATAGTTTGCTAAACACATTTTAAGCATCATATAAATTACATATTTATTAGCCACACACACACGCCCACATACTCACATGTGAGTTGGGTGGTGGTGATGGTGATGAAGGCTGGGTTGTATATCTACATTTGGGTCTCTTTTGCTCCATTATTTTCATGTCTCTTTACCATAAACCATCTTTGTTGTGCTGTCTCTCTCTCTCTCATTACTAACTTGCAATCTCTTTTGTACATTTACTGATTTTTCTTTTCAATTATTTCTAGTCAACACTCTCGTTCTCTCACACATTATTCCCACCTCTATAATTCATTATTGACATTCATTCCACCTCCTCCTCATACTCACTTTTTCACTCTTCCATTAGCCCTGCCCCCCTCTCTCACACATACCTTCTTGCTTTTATCAGTTTAGTTCTAATACTCTCTTTTCTATTACTTTCTCACTTTGCTATTCTTCCCACCTAGTGGAACAAATTAAGGGACTTTCTTAGGTTTTGCTGGTAGTGAGACAACCTCTCAGAGACAATGTAGAGTAGAGAGGACATTTTATTGTTGAGGGGATGACAATTTCACCCATATGTAAAGCGGTTAGTGATAGGAGTCACATAGTGTACGATGTGGCTTACTATACCATGCAAGTATAGCAAGCCACATCGGACACTGCAGTTTCCTTTATTTTCCACGGAAGAAGAGATATTAAACTCGAAATATCAGGACATATGAATAAATTAAGGTAAACAAACAAGCACTGTTTCTTACGATTCAATTATCCTCTGTCTAAACCTGCATTGTCGTGGCTTTCAAACTTTGAATTCTTTATATATATATATATATATATATATCCAATTGTAGGTGACAGGTGAGAGAAAAGAGTACTCAATACTGAAGCAGAGTTAAACTATTCATCTATTAAGGCTAAATAGTGAGTCTTGTTACTCTAGAGTTTCACCCATCTATAAACAAGTGAAAGTCCAGAGTAAATCATCATCATCATTGTTTAACATCCATCTTCCACGCTAACATGGGTTAGACGGTTTTGTTCTATTTGATGCGGGAATTGTTGGAAGACCATGTCTCGCTCGCACGGTAGCGTCTCTGGCAGGTTTTTTTACAGCTGGATGCCCTTCCTAACAGCAACCACATTTACAGTGTGGACTGGGAGCCTTTTCACCGTGTCTCCTACACGGCCACCTTACAGTGTGTACTGAGGATGGGGTAGGGTGTGGGGGTAAATGAATATATGAATACACATACACATGCACACAAAATATGATGAATCCTCCATTGGTTTGAACAATGAGCATTCTTTTATTCAATCACCTGAATGTCCTGCTTATTAAATTAATATGTAAGTGGCTAAGTATTCCATGTATACATGTACCCTTAATGTAATTCCTAGGTCATATTAATGTCACACATATGTGACAATGCTGGTCTTTTGAATTACTAGTATAATACATTCAATGGGCTTTCACATAGTTTCTGTCTGCTCAATTTGGCTTGATCCAAGTCTATGGTAAAATGCATATACCCTACAATGGGATCAAACCTGGGACCTAATGATTGCAAAGTGAAATTTTAGCCCACTCATCTATGCCTGTATCCATATAATATACAAACATGCACACACCACATACACACACGTGAATTAATGGCACATTCACAGTATTTTGTTTCAATACTATTGTAGAATATATCTATTAATTTTTAGCCAACACTTTGTATATACAGAGGTAAAGACCCTGTATTTATTATATACAATATCTATGGGGATAGCAAAAGCAGGCTCACTTTCAAACCTGTATTGGGATTTCATTAGTGTCTGAGCACTCGCTTTAATTATCACTGCTTAGAAATCCACTATTACTAAGGGAAATCAGACAGACCAAGTTGTATATACAGGATAGTTCAATTAATAAATTATTGGTGCATTAATAGTGTTTTGTTTCAATGCACTACAGGAACATATCTATAGATTTTTAACCAACACTGTCTATATGCAGATATAAACACTTTGTCTACACTGTAAAGTGGTTGCATTGGTGTCATGAAAAAAGTACTCAGTCCACACTGTAAAGTGGTCATCTTGGTGCCACAATAAAAGTACCCAGTGTACACTGTAAAGTGGTCATTTTGGTGCCACAGTAAAAAGCACCTAGTTCACACTAATTATGGTTGGCATTAAGAAAAGTATCCAGCCATAGAAACTAAGCCAGAAACAGTTTTGTATGAGTAAGACACGGTCATCTGATCTGACTTGTCTGACAATTGGACTAACTCTATCTAGCATAGATAGACATTAAACAGTGATGGTGATGATGATACAATATCTTGGTGGACAGAAAAAGAAAGACCAGCTGAGCTAGTTTCAATCCTGTTATTGGATTTCTTCAGTAACCAATCTTCTTTAATTATCCACATTGACACTGCTGAACTGCGACTTCCATCATACACTCATCTTCCCCACATCTCCATTACTCACTCTCTGTGCCTTTTTAGGACACAATGACTACCCTAGTGCTAATGTCATATTGGAATTTGCCCAGTGCACTCTGTAAGTTAAGGTACTGATGTCACAATGAAATGTTTTCACCTTACCCAGTAAAATAGTAGATCTTGTGCCAAAATAAAATGCAAGAGGCTCACTCTTTATATTGGTAGTTCCAGTGTCACAATAAAATGTACCCAGCCCACACTGTAAAGTGACAGTGCCAGTGTCACAATCAAATGTACCCAGCCCTCTCCATAACATAGTAGTGCCACTATCATGATTTGATTGCATACAGTACTCATTGTAAAGTTGTTGGCATTAGGAAAGTCATTCAGTCATAGAAACCATAGCAAACTGGAAAGATTGAGCAGGATGTGCTCATTCGATCCATCTTGTCACAGAACATGACAACCCATCCAACTTATGAAGAATGGGTGTAAAAGGGTGATGAAGATATATATATATATATATATATATATATATATATAAAAAACAAAGAAGGTCTGGTAAGATACCAGGTGGTCCATAACGCACCAGAGTGCTCGATACTTAGGGTAGCAGAGTGGGTAATATGAAAAGAGCCAAGACCCCGGCAGCAGAGTCCTAGCCGTTTCGACAGCTAGATCCGAACTCAGTTCGGACCTAGATGTCGGGGGTCCTGACTCTTTTCGCACACACGCACGTACGCACACACTCACTCACTCACCCACCCACTCACTCACTCACTCACTCACTCACTCACTCACTCACTCACTCACTCACTCACTCACTCACTCACTCACACTCTCTCTCTCGAAATGGCTTCTACAAGTCTAGAACTTTTATACTATATGGAATCATCAGGAATGCTGAATAACCTAGATAGTTGTTGATACTTATAGGTTTCCTAATGATTGGGGGGGGGGCTCTATTTTAAGGAGCAGATATCAAGTAGTGGATTAGAAGAGGATTAAGAGGGGTATGGTAGAAGGTGGAGTAGAGAAGAAAGGAAGAGAATTTTTTTAGTAGGTGGAAAAAATGTTAAACGATAGTTCTTTTTATATATATATATTTATACACTGTATGACTAATAATTCGGGCTGTTTGCTTACAAACAAACCAAGCATTATAATAAATATTCAGTAAACCCATACGTACATATGTATGTGTGCATGTATGTATATACATACTACTGTACGTCTGTATACATATATGTATGTATACATACTTATATTTAAGTATCAGCTGTACTAAGAGTGAGAAATGAAATTTCATTTTTTCCATTTATATAAAATAAGTATACATAAATATGTATATTTTATATATATGTGTGTGTACATGCACTCAAACACATATACACATGTACATATATATATACATGGCTGATTTTTGTCTGATAAATACACTCTACTAATGTATTGAGTACCTTTTTAACTGTGGTCACCCCTGATTTCACTCAGGATCTACATATATACATATGCGCACACACACACACACATATATATACATACATATATATACACACACATATATATATGTGTGTGTGTGCGTATGAATACATTATTGAAGAAATACACATTACACATAAATTAAAGTTTTGTTTGTCTTTTCAATTTGTTTTTAAGTATGCTTTATGACACAATAAATTAGCAACTCCTCTTCACTATTATATCCTACTGTACACACACACACACATTGAGGGATAACAATTGCTAATTTATTATCATACAGCAATTATACTTAAAAAAAGAAAGAAAGAAAATAGATTTTTTTAGTGAGCTATTTATTGTGTATTTCTTCAATAATTTATTCATTTATTTATTGCCTCTAGAAATGTCTTTGCATACTTGCTATCATATCAAATGATAGAACTCCCTGTATGTTTAGTTGGTTGTTGTGACTCCAGAACAAGCAGCAAGCAACTATTTCATTCTTTACTTTGTTCTAGTTGTTGACAATGTAAATATCACCAAGTAAAACATGTGTTAGCTTTTAGTGTAACCAGGAGATTTATGTTTATTTTTGTTTTATGATTGTTGATGATGATAATAATGATCTTTCCTTTATCTTACCCTTTCTTCAATTTTGTACCAGATCATTATTTCTAAAAGCTAATTTTTAAAATACAAATAGTTACATATTACATATCTTGCAAGGTATAATGAAACAATTGGAGTAAAATTTGAAGTGGATATTCTTAGATCAAGGTGTCACATATTTTATCAACAAAAAGGCACATGGCTTAGTGGTTAGAGCATTGACCTTGCAATCGAAAGGTTGTGAGTTCAATTCTCAGACCGGGTGATGTGTTGTTTCCTTGAGCAAGACACTTTATTTTTCACATTGCTCCAGTTTACTCAGCTGTAGAAATGAGATGATAGGGACTGGGTTCCCTATCATTCCACTGCAAAGTGGTCGTGGAGGTGCCACGGCAAAAAAGCACCCAGCACTCACTGTAAATGAGGTTGGTGTTAGGAAGGGCATCCAGCTGTAGAAATCAAGCCAGAATCAGTTCCCGTCCCACCCTTGCAAGCAGGGAAAAGCGGACGTAAAATGAAATGATGATGAAATGATGATGATATATATATAGTGAAAAATGGAACGGGAACAAAACAGAGAGGCAGTACGAACAAAGGTTTATTAGTTTCACGCTCTTGAGAGTGGGGGGTGGACGTTTCGGGCATAAGCCCTTCTTCAGGCGAAAAGTGTGTGAGAAGAGGGTGTGTAGGGGAGTGGGGGAGAGACATTTAGAAAAAAGGGGGGTGGAAGGGATAAAAATAAATATAAAAATAAACATGAAGATAAACAAGCGGTGGAAGGGTGTGGCGCGTGTAGGTATGGTGGCGGGTGGAGTGGGGAGAGTGAGGTGGGGTGTCCGGGCGGGGAGGGCTGAAGGTGTATGTGTGTAGGTGTACGTGTGTGTGTGGAGTGGGGTGTAGGTCGGTGTGTGTGGATGGGGAGGGGTGGGGGAAGGGGGAGAGGATTCTGGAGGCTGTGTGTGTATATATGTGGGGGTACGCACGTGTGTGTGATGTTTATACGTATTGTGGAGTAGGTGGCATGGTTGGAAAAAAATTTTTGTGAGTGTATGTCTGTAGGTAAGTTCCTAAGGTAGTTCCGTAGAGGGTGTGGTGAGATGTCGGATATTTTCCATGTGATGGAGATGATGGTGGGAACGATGGCCGATGTGTGTAATCCGTGGTTGTATTGGTCGGAAGAGGGGAGATGTGGGGTGCGCGCGTAACAGGAAGTGGTCAGAGGGTCATGGCAAGAGGAGGGTAGAAGAGAATGACAGGTGGAGAGGGCTGTGTGTGCGGAGAAGTGGTCAGAGGGTCAAGGCATAGCAGCAGTAGAGGAGAATGGCAGGTGGAGAAAGTTGGTGTGTCAGAGGTGCGGTGGACAGGGGAGAGGATGGGTAGGTGTGAAAGGTGGAGTGGGGAGGGGGGTGTATTAGTAGAGGTGTTAGTGGGATGTGTGAAGGGGTGTGGGTGGAGCAGGGAGAGGAGAGAAAGGTGTGGAGGGAGTGTAGTGTACTGGTGTGTGCATGTTTGGATGAGTGTGTGTGGTGACGGGAGTGTTAGTGGATGTTAGTATACTGGTGGTGGGGAAAGGGTTGAATGCGGGTGTGTTAGTGGGGGTCAGTGGTGGTAGGGTGTGTAGAGTGGGTGGTGTAAGTGAGTGTGTGTGGGGTCGGGGGATGTTAGTGGTATTAGTTGTGGGGTGGTGGGAGTGGATGTGTGGGTGAGGGTTAGTGGTGGTAGTAGGGCGTGTGGATGGTGTGAGTGCGTGTATATATATAGGATGCTGTAAGGGGTATTTTCTATGTTTATGCCCTTGTGAATTTGAGCAAAGTATGCATACTGAACACCACACGAACTGGATGATAACAGCAACAGATGCATATCTTAATTATGATGCCTGCTCTCTCTCTCTCTCTCTCTCTCTCTCTCTCTCTCTCTTTCTCTCTCTCTCTCTCTCTCTTCCTCTTTCTCTCTCTCTCAGGACAATAAGGCTCAGGCATCAGGTTATGACCTGAGCCTTATTGTCCTACACCATTGAAATGTTGTCGGAACATACATTAAGATTGTAGAATGTAGCCATCTAGTAATTGAAAAATGGTCCAAAACTGACTTACCATAGTACCATTTAAAAATTGTTTGAAGAGTTGAATGCTTTCCCCAGAACCAAATTAATCAGAGCCTCACTGACATTAGACTTAGTCCCTATCGGCTCCACTGAGTCTTGCATTAGGTAGATTTTGTCCTAGATAGCTCTGGTTGTAAGAACACATATTTGTCCTGATACAACAATTTCACAAAGTATGAATATCAACATTTTTGCAAGCACTTTAACCAAAATCATTAACTCTACAATGGGTGTTACATAGCTGGTAATTGTAATAATAATAATGGAATTATTGTGTACAGTGCTCAGATGCACTACAACTCATCAAGTTGCATGTATAGTACATAGAATAATGTACAAATGTCAGGAAAGTGAACAGTGTATGTCATGATATACATGTGTGCATGTGTATGTGGGGGGGGGGGGGGGGTATCAGGTGTAGTGTCGGCGAATTTCAGGAAGAATGGAGGTTTACTACCAGCCTGCTAGTTGTGATTAAACTGGATCAAGATACAAACAAGTCTAGCATTGATATAAAGTTCATAGTGTAAATTATCTAGTCCAAGAGACATTTTGTTCAGACTGTCACACCATTCCTCATCTGTTCAATAACTCTTGTTTAATCCATAGGCATTAAAACTGAAAATTTCTTAGAGGATTTGGAATGTGAGACAGTTATTCCCTTTGGATATTAACAATCCCAAAACAGTGAAATACCATATACTCAGATGCATATGACAACATTAGTAGCTTTAAAAGCAAGGTTTGGGATTGTTTTATTCACTGACTATAAAGTGTGGACCTTCCAGTCGACTAATGTTCTTAAGAAAGGCTTAAACATCAAACAGTCACATTTTCTTCCCTACAAAGTACTTCAGTTTGTGTAAGAACTCGTCATTATTGATATTTTCTTCTTAATTGCAAAAATAAACTCAAACCACTAAGTCAGCTTCTACATAGATGCTCAACCTGATCAAAGTTGTGAGCAAAATCGATACGTGGCTTTTGTTGTTATTCTTAAGTCTGAAATTATTTTATTATATTATTAAGATAGGTATGGCAGTGGATTGTCAGTATCGGTAGAGGGTCAGACGCCATGCTTTGCAGCACAGTTACGTCCCTTTACGGACTGAGTTCAAATCCCGCCGAGGTTAATTTTGCCTTTCATCCTTACGGGGTCGATAAAATAAAGTACCAGTAATACACTGGGATAATTTCTGGCCTTGTGCCAAAAGTAGAAACAATTATATTATTAAGATAGAGTGAGGATAAACTCCTAGAAAGCTGATTCTGTGACTTAGTCTCAGTTTTAAATTGTAATCATTTAACGTCAACATAATTACTCATTAAGAGAGGTATGTACATTATGTAATGTCACTCTTCCTTATCTAGAAACCCAAAGCCATGTAATCATGTAAGAAATCTTGGTTTTCTTTTCAGTTATGTTTGAAAAACTAATAAAACCTAAAGGCATCATCATTTATCATGATCATAATTAGCTTAACACTCACTTTTCAGTGTCAGCATAAATTTCATTTTTTTTTCTTTTTCAGTGCTGACTATTATCATCTGTCTTTCTCTTTAATCATTTTATATGTGATGCATTGCTTCCTAAGATCAAATCTAATATATCAACAACTATTACATTTTAATTAATAACAACTGGTTTAATCATCATTCTTTTTCAATTATATAAAGATATAGAGGGGTGTATTAATAACATACAAAAATGCACCCACATAAATAGATGCATATAGATATATTGGTTACACATCCATATGTATACTTATTTATTTATAACACGCATACATACATAAACTCATATAAATAGATATATATTGGTCATATATCTATATATGTATAGATATTTGTTAATAACACACACTTAACATGTGTGAGTGCATGCACTCTTCTTCTCTCTCAAACACGTGTATATAAAATATTCCATATTGCTTATACAGATTTATTATTCTGGCAGATTTTCAGTTAAAACAATGATGCATAACTGGTGCAAACATCTGGTGAGATGTATAAGATCATCTGTGTTTATCAATAGACTAATATGGTTCTGATGTGCCTATTTCTATTACATCTGTCACAGTTGCTGTGCATTCACATATGATATTTTCAGTACAGATACCTATGGTGCAACTGTATGAGTTTCTTAGCATCCTAGGAATGTGTGTGCATGTATGCATGTCCTTCATTTTCATGACCAAATTCCGTTTTCTTATTTCTTATGGTACCATGTTTCATCATGTTATATAAACAAACTATTTTAAGATGTGAATTTTCCTTAGCTATCCTATAGTGTATCGCTGCCTTGTTCATGAGAACCATAAAGAAAACATCTGTTTTAATAGAATAATATTCACTTTTAACTGCCAATAAAAAGAAAATGAATGAAGAGAAATAGAATGATTGCAAAATAAATCAATATGATCACACTGAGGGGCTTCCATGAGTGGTTGTTATAAATTTGCTCTGTCATGTGGTGATTTAACTCCTAAACACTATGGTGTCATTAAACAAAACTTAGTGTTGCTGTTAGAAGTGTGTGAGGAAAGAACTGTGATCTATGAATGCCTCACACTTGTGATTTATTGTTTCAGGTTTACTGATCTAATGAGATAAACAGCTTTTTGTATTTCGTATTTGAATGGTTAATGCCACTGGATTAGCCAGTCTCTTGTTTCTAATGAAGATTACTAAGTACTTCACATGATCTTATAGGAAATTAAATTACATAATGTGATTATTAACTTATAGATACTTTCATCTGTTTGGCAATGATTTTCTTTGGAATTTTTCTTCTTCTGATAGCTATTTTTACTACTCACAGATACTTAGTACTACTTCACTGATGCTTATCTAAGCTCCAATATGTCAGACAAGACATCTTTCAATGATAACAAAGACTGAAATATTTGATTTCTGATACAAAGGTAAATGATTGAATTTATATTGGCTCATAAGCCAATATAAAATAGAAGTGGTGGATTCTCGGTCTTATTGTTTATGATAAATACCTAGAGATCAGTCATAGCTTTAGCATTAACCTTTTGCTTTATTCACTTAAATGTCAGCATTAAAATATATCTTGTTTTCCTTTGCTACTACAACAAGTGGAATTCTCTAAAACATTGGCAAAAACATAAACAAATAGTTCCAATCTATCATTAAAGAGCAGCAATCTGTAGAATTAGGAAAATGTAAAAGAAAGAAGATGATCTGAAGATAGATATTTATGATATTTTTCTTCAATCATGAAGAACCATGAATGGGCAAGTGGATAAGTTACTAGAAAACTAAGTGAAGGTAACAAAGAGTAGAGATGGCAATTCAAATCTTGTAACACCCCTCAAGCTTGCTCTTAGTTGCCAGTTCTCCTGGCTGTATGAAGATATGACCGAGAAGGAGGGTTGCAGCACTGTAAAATTGATGAATTTCATTGATTTGCAATGCTAGATTAAACTCTTTCCATAGTTAGGGCCAAATGATAAATCAATATAGCTGATCATTCATTGGTGGATACCTCTAATCATGGACAGAAATCAAGTAATTGATTTATCCCCTAACAACAGATATGTCAACCATCTAATGAAGTAAAGATCATCAAGCCAAACACAGGTTAACTGCCATCTTTGTTGGAGTAAAATAGGTAGTTATGGGTTTGTTTCTTTTAAATGTTTTCTTTTTCTTCTTATATTATAAATATAGCACATTCTTGTGTTGGTACAGGTTCAAATGAAACATTGTGATATTGAATTTAAAGCAAAATAATCACTGCTAACTAAAGAGACAGGAAACAACTTTTGAACACATTGATATCCTTTGCTATAAAGATGTCACACACAGAAAAACACAGAAAACATCACAAAGCATTGCAGACCTTCTGTAAGGCCATGAGTATTCCTTACATTAGACTACTGCCACATATATGGGGTGATGAAGCTGCTACATATGAACACAAAGTGTACACTCAGTTAAAAACAAAAGCCATCCAACTGATAAACGAGCCTTCGTGCATTAGTATGCTACATATACTACTGTCACTCTGCACTGATACATTGTGTACTCTGTCTGTCTCTTCTACCATTACTGCAACAGTCTAACCTAGCTAATTCCCTGCCATCCAAAATCCATTTGATTCATCCTGACTGTGTAACAGTTCCTAGATACTAAATTAATCACTTTTGCAACCCTTCTTCCTCAGAACTTATCAACTCTTTCTCCCTCTCTGAAAACAATTTTCACATTTTGCTTGTAAAACCTATGAACAAAATGACTTTTGAAGTCCAGTATTCAACATCAAGAAGTAAAGTTCTCACAGAACGCAGCACAATTATTATTTCCTGTTATTACAATCAAGAAGTCATATGATTTTCAGTTTCTGATGAAGTAAATAGAATATTGGATCATATTCTCTATAAAAGTTTTTCAATGACTTTCGGCAGTTTTTAATTAAATATTTTTATATATTCCTGTTCTTAAGGCTTGTACTAACTAAATTATCTTCATAATAGCCACCTATTCTTTTCTTTCCCTTAAATACAAAAGATTTATTGAACCTTTCCCCTGCAAGTAGTAGAATTTTGTCAGTAACTTGGTTGTAAAGAGTGTGACTAAATTTTGACACCACAATATACATATAAAGTGAATATAATAGACTTTGTGTGTTTTCTTCAATGACTAAAATGACTCTTCCAAATTGTAATTCCTTTAGTTTCAATACAGGGTTTTAAATCAAGTCATTTACTAAATAAGTACAACTCAGAAACTTAACATCATTATATAGAAATGTTCATATCAGAAGTTGTTGATTAAATCTGACAAAAATATTAGTTGTTTTTGCATTGGATTGAAATTAACTTTGATTTTGAGGACATTTTAAGATTTTATAGGGTATCTGCTTCTTTTTAGAGAGATTTTATTATTTCCAAATGTGTAAGCAACACACAAACATAAACACAAATACACACACATAGCCAAACAGACATACTTGTGCACACCATCCATTCTGACATTCTACTATCATATATCTTATTAATAATTGTTTCTACTTTTGGCACAAGGCCAGCAATTATCCCAGTGTATTACTGGTACTTTATTTTATCGACCCCCCCCCCCCCCGTAAGGATGAAAGGCAAAGTTAATCTCGGCGGGATTTGAACTCAGACCATAAAGGGCCGTAACTCTTGGCTGCAAAGCATGGCATCAGACCCTCTACCGATACTGCCAATCCACCGCCCTATATATATCTTATTAATAATGATAATAATTTCTTACATTGGCACAAGGCTAGACATTTTGGGAGAGAAAACAGTCAATTATATTAACCTAAGTAGGTGACTGGTACTTTATTTTATTAACCACAGCAGGATAGAGGGCAAAGTGCACCTCAGCGCAGTATTAGAAATCAGTATCTAGAAAGCCAGAAAAAATGGCACAAGGCATTTTCTTCAATGCTCTAACAGTTTTTCCAATAATAATGGTTTCTAATTTAGGCTAAAGGCTAGCAATTTTGGAGGGGTTAATTACATCAACTGGTATTTTATTTTATCAACTCTTTAAGGATAAAAGGTTAAGTGAACCTTAATGGATTTTGAATTCAGAACATAAAAAGCCAGAACAAATACCTGAAAGCATTTTTCTGATGTTCTAACAGTTCTGCCAATCTAACACCCTTGATACTAATTTAAATTCATAAACAGTGTCTCAAATTCAAGGCATTAATGTTGGGAAACTAAAGCAGTTATACAGCTTCTTCTTTGCTGATAAACAGATTATATAATTTGTGATCAACTTTTATCGAGTGTTGGAGTTTTCAGTCATTTATTCTTAACTAATTAAGATCAGTATTTATTTGGTGATTAGCTAATATTGATTTTGCTTTGTAATTTGGTTATTAACCCAAGAAAGCATGGTGTGTGTGTGTGAGTGAAGTGGAGAGTAAGAAGAAACTAGCATTAAATCATGAATAATATTGAATACAACAATATGAGATATAGGGTTATGTCTTTGTATATGTGTGTATGTATTTGCAAACAATTGTGTTTGCACATGCATGTGTGTTTATCATAATCATTTCTATGTCCACTTTACTCATCCTGCATGGGTTGGATGGGTCCCCTCTAAAACAGTACCTGGTTGAATTTTTTTACTATCTCCTTTGTGGGGTTTTGCAAACAGTGATCGGCTTTCACTGCTTCTGTCCACATCCTCCTTGGTATTTACATGGCTTCCAATTGGAACTCCTGCCATATCTTTACCCAGCTGTCATTATCCACATGTATTATATGTCTATCAGTGCAATCTTCTCTTTTGCACACAACATCCAATTCCTCTTTACCCAGTTTTTCTCTAAACTCATCTGTGCTTTGTTGCTCATGTTCACTCACATCACACATCTAGAATGCTCCCTTTATTTGTTTCCAGCATTTGCATATCATCTGCATTCAACACCTATGTCTCACTACCATGCAACATTACACTATATACATAAGCATCATACAATCTACTTTTTATTCAAAGAGAAAATTCCTTTCTTGCAAGCAGAGGTAATAACTTCATGAACTTTTTCACTCTGTTTTTCTTATAGCTATAATAGGTTCAGTGCACCTTTCTCCAATGTTAATTAGGTCATCTGGTGCTGGTGTCACAATAAAATGTAGCACACTATAAAGTGGTTGGTGTTAGGGCGGGCACCTAGTCATAGAAAATGTGTTAAAGTGGTCTTTTGACATATTTTGAGGGCAGTAACTTTGAATAAGAACTAACAATCCAGCTAACCAATAACAACAAAGCATATGTAAAATGATGATGATGAATATAAGTGTGTGTGTATGTGTACTACAACTACAGTCAAGTATGACTTTGCAGTATGCACGATGCTTTCACTAAGTGTTTTAGGTGCCCAGGCAATTGCAAGCAAACACAGACACTCTCTCTCCTCCATCCATTGATCCTGCGGAACATACAGGATGTGATAGCTTGAAGGAAAAAGGGCTGCACCAGCTCTGGGCTGGTACTTTCTTTATCAACCCGGAAAGGATGAAACACAAAGTGGACCTCGGTGGGATTTGAACTCGGAATGTGGGGACCCAGAACAAATATCCAATGCTCTAACAACATGAAGAGAAACAAAATGAGATTTCACATAAGCTTAATGAGAGTCTCTGTTAATTCAACAACCACTCAAACCACCTTAAATCTGTTCTGAGGTCCATTGTTAAAGGAGTATCTGATAGGATATCAGCTCTGTCAGCTAAATCAGAGCTGATATCCTGTCAGATACCCCTTTGACAGTTGACCTCAGAACAGATTTACAGTGGTTCTAGTCATTGATATAATGGAGACTCTCATTAGGCTTATGTGAAACCTCATTTGTAAGCCTTGTTTTCATTAACAAAATACAAGAATATTTGTGTGTGTACATGTGTGTGTGTGTGTGTGTGTATATAATTATTGTTAATGGTAATATTTTTATTGGCAATTGTGTCTCTAGTAGTGGAAGGAAATACCAGTAGAAGATTTCTCTACCTAACTTCCCTATCTATCTTGCATCAATCAAATTTCACTCCTTCATCACTTGCCAGATAAGGTTTCTGCTATAGAGGTCAGAATGTGGGCAGTGTTGTTTTCTAGTTAGAATATTTTATGATAATGATGATGTGTAACAAGAAGTGGTGGCGGTGGTGGTGAGCAAAAGAATAGTACTGATCAACACCTATCCTACACCAACACTTCCTCCTCTTCCACAATCATTTTCATCATCACCACTAATATCACCAAACATATCTGCTCTGACATCATCACCGTTTTACGTCCGTTCTTCCACGCTAGCATGGGTTAGACGGGTTGTCCTGTTGTGGGCAGTGTCTGGTTGGCTGACCATGCCTTGCTCATACAGGAACTGATTTGGCTTGATTTCTACAGCTGGATGCCCTTCCTAACACCAACCTCATTTACAGTGAGTGCTGGGTGCTTTTTCGTGGCGCCTACACATCCACTTTACAGTGTGGGCTGGGTGCTTTTTTGCCGTGGCACCTCCACGACCACCTTACATTAGAATAAGGCTCACACATCTGTTAGTTATCATTACACATACAGACATGAATAATGCATTTTTCTGAGTCATAAACCATCATTCACCTTTCTACCACAACACACCTCCTAAATCAATGAATCAACCTATATGAAGTTGCTCTACCTGTTAGAAATAGCAGGTAAAACTTTTTTCAAATCAAACCTTAACTTATTAAAAATTGAAGGTCACCTTTCATAATGTAATCTGAAAGCAAGATAAAGTGGTTATGACTGGAATGTTGTTGATCAAGTCTCCTCCTCTCCCTAAACCACACTCTAGCTAACTCTTTCTCAATCCTTATCTGAATCTATAATATTCTCTAGAACTCTTTTTACTGCCACTGCCTATACCACTGTTACCCTTGACCACCACCATCAAACTACATCAATTCAACAATCAATTAATATTGAACATAAACCACTTATACTAACCCTTATCTATAAGAGCACATATATGACTATGGGCTTTGTTTCTCCTCTTTATAGAAATGAATTACAATTGTAAGATAAATTGTACACCTGCATAAATGTGAGATGGTTACAAAGAATCATTTCTTTCTAACCATCTCTCTCTCTCTCTCTCTCTCTCTCTCTCTCTCTCTCTCTCTAATATGTGTTTATGTGCATGTGAGTGTACACATACAAACATACATTGTTTCAAATTAAATACTAGTAAACCAGAAATAGTAGTTTTCCTTCTAAATGAACATGGCAAGTTTATTATTGAAATCATTCATCTTGATAACACATATATCTTTCTCTCCCAAAAGGCAAAGTGAGTTCTTCTATTTTAATTCCATTCACATCTTGGATGCTTTATAAGAATATTAAATTGGCTGATACTTTATTCTATCAAGCTCTGAAAAAGGGAAAGCAAAGTTGAGCTTGGTGGGATTTGAACTCAATATTCTGTAACTAAATATCACAGCATTTTTCTTCTGATCCAATAATGATTTTCAAGTTCTTGGTATTAAGTTAGACAAAGTTATAACTGTCAAGCAACTGATCAGTCAGTTGTATTCCTCTCTCTATATCCTCTATATAAGAAATAGTAATTTACCAATTCATCAGACCAATTTTTTTGTCAACTCCATTGTGGTTCCAATGTTGACTATAGTAATAATCTTTCTTTTCTTTGTATGCATGACACAACAGTTGAAGAGGGAAATTCTTCAATACTGTCATGATCAGTTTTGCATGCACTATCTTTTAAGATAATGCATCCTCTACACTGATCACATTATACTTATTAATAAGAAAATGTATATAATTGAACATTGTAATATTCATTTATAAAAGTATTATTAGTCATTGGTTTCTTTTTATTTGACTAACCTCTTCCAATCTACTTACTGAAATGGCTCCAATGTTACCAATTAGCAACAATCATGGGAAAATATATGTATACAACTTATTTTAGCACCAAAATATGGATTGAGCTGCCACTAGATATTAGATCTTTAACCATGGTTGACTGCAAAAAATTCAAAATTTTCTTTATTGAATCTAAGTCTCAGACATGTGTAAGAGTGCAATAATCTGACGCCGCTCCTAATTTTATATAGCTGCTCACTATAAATGTGGCATCGTACTCATCATTATCATCATCAACGTTTACACATGCATGCAGTACTTTAATGTTGATATGTCTCTGATATGCTAACATATTACCAACTCATTAATACATAAACATGTATTCACTTATATTTTTTCCTTCTACTCACTTTCTTTCTCTTTCTCCCCCACTCTGATACAAATACATACACATGTATATATACATATATACACACGTGTGTGTGTGTATGCATTTCTGTGTAAATATGTATATTTATGCATCATCATGTTAACTTTTCCTGCTGGCATGGGTTGGATGGGACTTTTTGAGGCAATGTTTTATAACTGGGTGCCCTTCCTGACACCAACCTATTTAGTCACTTCTTATGAAGATCATAAGGTGCACACAGCATAACCATAAGGTAGAGAAAGTTCTTCAGTCAAATCAATGATTGGCAGACTCCCTATTATTGGTGCCACAATAAAATGTACCCAGTACACCCTGTAAAATGGTTGATGTTAGGAAGGGTTTCCAGCCATAGAAACCAAACCAAAAAGGGCTGAGAAAACCCTCCAGTCGCAACATGGCAACCTCTCTCGTGCTGATGTCACTAAAAAGACACCCAATATTCATCTTGCTGTTTGAAATAAAAAATCTCATGTGCAAAAATAGGATCGAGAGGACTATTCAGTTGTGTCAAGGGCACAACCTTTCTAATGCTGGTGCCATGATAAAATGCACTTGGTGCACTCTGTAGAATCTGAGAATATATGTGAGTGAGAAATGAACTACCACCCTGCCTAACCGTCGATAATTATAATGGAGTACTGGCTTGATCTGTGCTAACATATCCAAATCTTGCTAGCAGGGAAAATGGATGTTAAATGATGATGATGTCCCTGTACTCATGTGTGTATGAGATTTTCTCATCTATCATTTATAGTGATCGATTATTATTGTCAATTGCGTTGGGTCACACATTTCAAATTTTCTCAATACTTCTCAAGTCAACTGTATTTTTTCAGAATATAAGATGCATCAGTGAATATGATACACACTTATTTTGAAGAAAAAGTTTAGGAGAAATGTTAATATACAACTATACATATTCTGTTTTATTTCTTATAATTCATATTAGCACAATTTTCATCTTTATTTCATTTATTACTACTGTTATTTATTATTATTATTGTTGTTGTTGAGGGCGGTGGATTGACAGTATCAGTGGAAGGTCAGACGCCATGCTTTGCAGCATAGAGTTACGCCCCTTTATGGTCTGAGTTCAAATCCCGCCAAGGTTAACTTTGTCGTTCGTCCTTATGGGGTTGATAAAATAAAGCACCAGTAATGTACTGGGGTCGATTTAATCGACTCCCCCCCCCCCCTAAAAAAATTGTTGGCCTTGTGCCTATAGTAGAAATTATTATTATTGTTGTTGTTGATAAGTGAGCAATGTATTGGCAGTATTGGTAGAGCATTGGACAACATGCTTTGCAGCATATAGTTATGACCCATTACGTTCTGAGTTCAAATCCCACAGAAATTAGCTTTGCCTTTCATCCTTACAAGGTTGATAAGTAGCAGTGACAAACTGGTGTTGATTTAATCAGCTTTCTCTTCCCAAAAAATTGTTGGCCTTGACCTAAAATCAGAAACCATTATTATTATTATTATTGTTGTTACTACTACAACTATTGCTATCAATTTATCTATTCTGTGAGTTAGTCTTACAACATAATAGATTAGTGATCTATAGCAGTGTTTTAGAAATGAATACTCTTTAATAAAAATGTACCCTAAAGGAAATAACGTTTCACCTTTACTCAAACTTTATGACAGTGAAAACAATTAACTAACATCGATAAGGGATACGTTTTACTATATATAAACTTTAAAAAATATACATTGATAATATTATATTACATATTATACTACTGATATTTAGGCTTTGAAATATTAGTCTGGACTGGCTATTTTTTTAAATTTACTAAGATAACAGACACCTTGAAAGGAATCTTAATTCTTTGAGAACCTCATTGGAGTAAAACAAGATGATTATTTTTAAAGGATAAATTATGTCAAATAAATATACATTCTGTACTATTTTGTATTGAGCATTCATGTAAAGCAGTTCTCCCTTACTCATCTCATAAGAAAAATCAATACACATATCTATCATCATCATCATCATTATTTAACATCCGTTTTTCCCACTAGTAAGGGTTGTACTCAAGCAATGCTTGAGTCTGTACTCGAGCAATACTGCTGACATCTTAGATGAGATGGGAGCCTATATCTCATTTACATATGACCTCACACTCTAATGAGTGCATTTTATTGGGACACCAACACAAGAGAGGTTCTTATGTATGTATATATGCATGTGTGTGTATACAACAATGCTTAATGCGACCAGTGCTTTTTGTTAATGTCACACATAAATAATGTGTTGGTGTCAGAAACACTATCTGGCCAAAGTTTCATCCAACCCATGCAAGTATGAAAAAGAAAACAACATAGAAATGATGATGGTGATGACATATATATGCTTGGTTTAATGTATGTAATATATGTATGTATATATTATGTATATGTGTGTATGTATATAATATATGTATATATGTGTGTTTGTATGTATGCATGTATATGTGTATGTATGCATGTATGTAGTGTGCACTCACTTCTCTGTATCTCACTCAATTATCAAAACTGTTTTCTATTGAATGCACATGTAAACACAACTATTCAAATGATACCGAAAGCAAGAATGGAAGATGTAGTATAAGTGCAAGCATTATTCAGTCTCCAATACAACGGCATCATTACTTTGTATATATGTGTGTGCAATATTGATTGGCAACAGACATATATACATATTTGGACACAGCCAAAATATATCTTTGAAATTTGATAACTAATATTCTATTTGTATATATGTAGATGTATAAATAATACATACAAGTAGTTTTATATATATATATATATATATATATATATATATATATATATATATATATATATATACACTATATACACTATATATACATGTGTTTGTGTATATGAATATATATATCAAATCCTCATTTTATGTCCACTTTCCATGCTGGCATGCATTGGATAAGTCTTCACAGTTTTTTTCTTCAGAATGCCTGAGGGGGCGTTCTGCATGAAATGTATGTATACAAATGTGTGTATGTGTAATACAAAATATAAATTCAAAATATTAGTGGATTATTCCACTTTAACTATATACAAATATATATGTGTGTGTGTCCCAGGTTCAGTCACAGGTAACCGCAGTTAGTAAGGTACTCAATACATTAGTAGAGTGTAAACATCATATATGTGTGTGTGTATACACACACACACACACACACACACACACACACAAATAGTCTTGTATTCTCAGTCAACTTAGATGATCCTCATAATTGAAGATCAAAATTCCCTTATAGTTTGAGTGGATCCAAATTTTGGGGAACATTTTAGATGTTGCAGTTGGAGTAGTCCCTGTCTTTATGTCAACTTGGTAAAAGCAATGACATGTTTTAATCTTATTAGAGGTGTTCAAATCCTCAGAAGGAAGCAAAGGAGAAAAGCCTTCTAGTGTGAACTGATCTAAATTTTGAAAAGAATTTTTAGATAATGCAATAGGAGTAAACTTTGTCCATTGACGCCATCAAGTTGGCATAAAAACTGAAAAAAGAAAAACAGGCATATTCAAGGTTCACCCCAAGTACTTAGCTACAGATTTTCAAATAAAATCACCTGTCCATTGAAAGGACTTTACCTTTCCAAAGCAGTTGTCTACCTTTTGTTATCGACAGAAGTTGTAGCTTCCTGAACTTTTTCCTTTCTATTCTTCTTCTAGCTACTATACTCTGAGAGCACCCTCTTATACTGCTAATTATAATACTAGGTAACAGAAGCTATCAAAAACACTTCTGTGGGTCTTTCCTGGGATTGGAAAAAGTTTATTTTACTGATGCTCTTACTAGTAACTAGCCCAGTATATCTGCTACATGCAAAGTCTTCTTTTTCTGTTAGTCTGCCTGCTGTCCCACAATACTCCCTCTATACCTAAGACATACATTGTGTACATCATATAAAGTTTTTACCTATTCCTTTTCCATGTATCAAGCAATACCTCTGCCCAGATGGAATCAAGGCCATGTCTTCTTTCCTACTTACAAAACCCTTAGTTTTCCCAACTTTACTCAAAGCACTTTTAATCATAATTTCTGTTTCCAAAGCTGGAATTTTTTTTACTAGTTATATAACAGATTCAGCTATAAGAAACAGGTTGGCAGTTTACAGAAGTTCCCCTAGATAGCAAGTCTTAAATTCCTCTGGTGTGGCCAAGAGAACTATAATAAACATGAGTAGGCTAAAGACTGAGCCTTGATGAACACCTACTTGCACATTAAATTCCTCATTAAATTCATTTTCTATTCTCACTTTACTGACAATTCCTCTGAGACATTCACTTTACTGACAATTCCTCACAAGACATTCTTCTACACCTAGTTTTCTTAAAGACCACCAGATGACAGAGTACTCTGTCAAAGACTTTCTCTAGATCAATAAAATCTAGATATAGAGTCTTACTCTTAGCTAAAAGCTTCTCCTGCAGTTGTCTTACTAAGAAGTGGGCATATGTGGTATTCTTGCGTAGCACAAAACCAAACTGCATCTCATCTAATTTGACTTTTTCCCTAATTAACTGTGCTAGAACTATTTCTATCATTTTCAAAAGTTTGTCTATTAGTTTATGCTTCTGTAGCTGCTTTTTTCCCTTATAACAATTAATGTATATACTGCTATGCTAGTCATTGTGTATGACCCCTTCATGTATTAATTACCTGATTGATTATGTTGGTGACTATTTCAACTTTTCCTTCCCAAGAAAATTTCAGCATCATCATCATCATCATCATCATCATCATCATCATTTTACGTCCACTTTTCCCTGCTTGCAAGGGTGGGTCAGCATATCTGTGGATATCGCTGACAGACCGACAGCTTTACCATGTTCCATCTCCTTAATTGTTTTTTTTTTTACCCTATAAGTTTCAATTTTGATAGTTGCTCCCTCTTTTTAGTCAGCTGCAGTTAGTCTCTCTGTCTTTCCTTTTTTCTCCACATCAAGCAAGCTCCCATAATAGTATTTCCAGGCTTTTTACTGTTGAGTATGAGTGATGCAGAATACCTCACATCTCAAGACATTGGCAAACCCTTTGCTTTCACTTTCTTTGTGAGCTATGTATAATGTCATTTTGCTTCTCTTTAGCAACCTGGTACTGATCTATGCTGCCCCCGTTTTACCAGTCTTTCTATGCCTGTCTCTTGCCTTTAACAGCTCTATCCATTGAGCTGTTCCACCACCAGGCCCTTCTCTGTCTACATGGTGCTTTGCTCCAGCCACAAGTCTCATCAGTATCTAACAATGGTTATCTCATAGAAATTTCCAATTGTCTTCTATGTCATATATATCTAACTCCTCCTCCGACTTGTCATATGTATCATGTAGGGCTTTTCTGAAACCATATTTAAGAGAGATCGTTTGATTCCACAATGTCCTCTACCATATTTTCTGAGTTTCTTGTTCCATCTTGTGCTTATTCTAATCTCACTAATAATTAATTTATGTTGTGTAGTGTATTCTTCTTCGGGAAAAAAATTAGTACCATCTGTCTACTCCGTTTTCTAACAAGTAAAAAGCCAATCTGGCTTGTGTGTTCCAAATAGTTGGTTCATTTTCCCCATAGAATTTTAGGAGCCTTGCTACCTCTACATTTTTTAAGCTATATCCATAGCCACCCATACAATCCTGGTGTTGCCCAACATGTCTAGTGAAGTCACTAGCTAAGACGAAGGCGAATGTTGCTTACAGTAAAGGGATAGATGTATGGAGCATGTGTGAGAAGTGCCGTGATTTATGGGAGCAACACATGAGTGATGAATGTAGAGTCCCAGGGAAGTCCAGAAAGAACGGAAATAAGAATAGTCCAGTACATAAGTGGAATATTGCTTAGAGAGAATACAAACAATGAAATGCAGAGGATGATGGGAATAAAGCCAGTGATGAATATCATGAAGAGAAATGTAAGATGATTGTATCAGGTGTTGAGAAAGGATGATAAAAGATTGAGTGTGAGATGAAAATAAATGTGGAAAGTACAGGAAGAGGATGACCAGAAAAGATATGGCTGGGGGTGATTGTAGATGAAATAATAGCCAAGGGATTGGATGATGAGGCATACTACTGTTAGGGCAAAATGGACAGGCTTATCATGATGTCCACAAAGCTAACCTCTACTTTAGCAGAGAAAATTGCCATTAAAACACTTGTTATTGTTATATACCCAATGGGACATTCTGTATGTGTGAGAAAAAGAGTATTTCTTAGCATATATGTATTCAGTTTTTAAAAATATATATTTATTGGTAGACAAAAATGTTGAAATCATCTTTTTGCATTGGTTAAACATTACTTTCTCTGAGTAGACGTTCATCTATGTGTTTGCACCAATAGATGCCAGAAATGCACTGTCAGTGTGAAAACTAAACACAAATAATCTATCATCAATTCATAATTATGTTTAATCTTTTGCATAATAGTTGACTTTGTTGACATACTAAAATCTTAGATTTGTGGAAATCGTTTTTTTTTTTATTAATTTCTTAGAGTAGTTTCATTTTCTTTTTCAGAGCTTTATATTTTACTTTTCTTAATTCAAATATTAAATTCATATTTGGCTTCAAGAAAAGATCATTAGAGTAAGAATTCTGCACCAAAATATTTCTTTCCAAATCAATTATCATCAAATGAAATAATGTCAACTGCATCATGCTTGTCGCATTTTATGTGCAAGCAGCTTGCTACTACTAAAAACACTGGCACATCAGGAAAAGTATCAAGTGTAATAATTTTTTATTAGCGAAATACAAGTATTGTTGAGAATATTCCCAGAGTTATAGGAAAGCACACAAACACCATGTAAGATTCTGTTATTCAAAGATGTTAGAAAGGTATGCGAAAACCCCTGAGTATTCTCTTATCTACTACTTATTTAATTCCACAATATATAGATATATCTGTGAATTGATGTATAAGGTGATGAATGAGACTGGTATTTCTTTTTACAGTAAAAGACTTCTGATAGTCATTGAGAATAATTATCAATTTAGTAGGTATCTAGCTTAATTGGTTGAAGTAACTGAGTGTAAAATGATCAAATTTGATATAATTAACTAACCATATATGAAAATGAAAAAAAAATTAGAATTACACTTCTTTCTCAATTCAACTGTTATTAACAATATATCAATTCTTCTGGGAGACACATCTTCCCCAATTGTTATGTATATAGGCATGTGTGTGATTAAATGTTCATTTTAACATCTCATTTACTGATTAAAATATATTTTAGGTATAAACAGGAAAATAATGTAAGATCAACTGTAAATATTGATAATAATAATAATTTCTTTATTAGCCACACAGGGCTAATATTAAGAAAACAAAGGAGATGACACATGACAATACAGTGTGTGATTAAATGTTCATTTTAACATCTCATTTACTGATTAAAATATATTTTAGGTATAAACAGGAAAATAATGGAAGATCAACTGTAAATATCATTGATAATAATAATTTCTTTATTAGCCACACAGGGCTGATATTAAGAAAACAAAGGAGATGACACATGACAATACAGTGTGTGATTAAATGTTCATTTTAACATCTCATTTACTGATTAAAATATATTTTAGGTATAAACGGAAAAATAATGTAAGATCAACTGTAAATATCATTGATAATAATAATTGTTTCTACTTTAGGCACAAGGCCAGCAATTACCCAGTACATTACTGGTACTTTATTTTATCGACCCCGTAAGGATGAAAGGCAAAATTAACATCGGCGGGATTTGAACTCAGACCATAAAGGGCTGTAACTCTTTGCTGCAAAGAATGGTGTCCGACTCTCTACCGATACTGCCAATAATAATAATAATTTCTTTATTAGCCACACAGGGCTGATATTAAGCAAACAAAGGAGATGACACATGACAATACAGTGTGGGTTTTGTTTGTAATAAGAGGTAATGCTGTTGGCATATGCTGACATGATCTCCCACTTCTTACTTTGCAAGCGATGCCTCTCTACATCTCCAATTTGTGTAGTAATCACTCAAGATTAAATACATACAACAAAGCTCCACCCATGCCAGGTTCCTTAGCGACCCTCTCTATGATGTATTGCATGTGGAGGTTGTCATGGATGGATCTGTCCAGAATAGCACATGCCTGCACCTGCCCTACTAGACCACCGGTAATAAGCAGCAACCTCATCATTAACATCTTTGCTAAAATTTTAAACTGTACATTTAGCAGAATTATAGGCCTGAAATTATCTGTATAGTCCCCCTTGTTTGTGTCCTTTCTTAGCAGCGCCACCACCCCTCAGTTCACAGAACTGGGAATTCTCTAGTCATGCTGCCAGTTAGCATAGATGTCGCCAAACAAGTTTCACATGTTTGCATAAAGCTTGTAGGGCAGACCATCCAAATCAGCAGTGGATAGAGTATGGGAACATATGTAAGTGAGATGCAGGGCTCCAGACCTTCTCAGAGGTCAGTAGTTCCACTTGAGTACAAACTTGGTCTGTGATGACCTGCCCAACTCTTGCTAGCAGGGAGCGCAGATGTTAGATGATGATGATGATGTGTGGTTTACAATTGTAATAGTTTCAGTAAGCTCTTCTTCCTTTTAATATCAATAGTAGAAAAACTCAACTCTGGCAATTCTTAAGCAATTTTATAAACAATTATATGGTAACAATAACACTATTGCTATTATGTTACAAAATATACTCTACACATTGAGAAAAATAGTCACCATAGAACTAATTAATTTTACTGGCATGTAAAATAAGATAAAGGGAAAATCACAATTGTTTACTGGCAAGAAACATTAGATTTTTAGTTTTTTTATTTATTTGTATTTTAGTTCATTTAATTCAATCTTCCAGCGCATATATATTTTTTCTTTTCTTTTATCATTCAGTCAAACCCTATTTGTATCAATTAAAAAAGAGAGATGGTCTCTTATATATGTGCGTGTGTGTGTAGAAAAAGGAAAAAGGAAAACAGTGATCAATCAGGGAAGAGATCTGATACATTATATTATTTATTTATGTTCATACATGGAACAAAAGCGCTACATAACGTTTCAAGGCCCAATATTGACCATATCTTCAGATAGTAAGAGAGATCAAAATTGTCACCTAATCTTCAGGCACTTAGACAATTTCTGCAAAGCTTGTCTAAGCACCTGATGATTAGATCACAATTTTGATCTCTCTTATAATCTGGAGATATAGTCATTATTGGGCCTTCAAACCTTAGGTAGCGCTTTTGTTCCATGTATGAACACAAATAAATAATATAATATATATATATAAGATATATTAATAAATTATCTACTTAGAGAAGTAATAAATTTCTCCTCTTATTCCAAAGAATTCTCCCAATGACGGAATCGTAATTCTTCCAATATTGGTAATTCCAATGTTGTTTTTGAATTCCAGAAACGATGGTCAGGGAATTCTATGAGTAAAACCAACTTATTTTGGTCAGTTTAGCTTATATCACCCCAAATAGAGATTTTGGCTTATATATATTATATATATATTAGCAACGGAGGTGGGTGTTCAGAAAGTACAATAACTAGGGTAAGAACGGGATAGAAGAAGTTTAGGGAACTACTACCACTGCTAGCTGCAAAAGGCTTCTCCCTCAGAATGAAAGGCAGACTGTATGATGCGTGTATCCGAACAGCGATGTTGCATGGTAGTGAGACCTGGGCGCTGAAGGTGAAAGACTTACGTAGATTAGAGAGAAACGAAGCCTGCATGCTCCGATGGATGTGTAACAGTAATATACGTGAACAACAAAGCATAAATGAATTGAGAGAGAGACTGAGCATAAGAGGAATCAAATGCTGTGTGCAGGAGAGACGGTTGCGCTGGTATGGACATGTGATGCGTATGAAGGATGACAGCTGCATAAAAAGGTGCAGAGCACTAGAAGTTGATGGAAACCGCGGAGTGGGGAGACCCAAGATGACCTGGGATGAGGTGATAAAAGCCGACCTTACCCAATTACACCTCTCAAAGACAATGACACACGACCGTGACCACTGGTGTCACGCAGTAATACAGAGTACCCGACCTCCCATGGGTACATGCTGAAGCATATAAACAATATGCCCCCACACCCCCACCGCAAGGTGGTCGTGGAGGTGCCACGGCAAAAAAGCACCCAGCCCACACTGTAAAGTGGACGTGTAGGCGCCACGAAAAAGCACCCAGCACTTACTGTAAATGAGGTTGGTGTTAGGAAGGGCATCCAGCTGTAGAAATCAAGCCAGATCAGTTCCTGTATGAGCAAGGCATGGTCAGCCGACCAGACACTGCACACAACAGGACAACCCGTCTAACCCATGCTAGCGTGGAAGAACGGACGTAAAACGGTGATGATGATGATGATATATATCATCATTTTATATTTACTTTCCATGCTGGCATGGGTTAGATAATTTGTAATGGTCTAAACCAGTTGTTATTCAGAGTTACCACCTTCTTAATTGGATCAGAAGACCACATTTTTCTAGTGCATCCAATTTTCAGCATGATTTGTTTACAATCTGGACTGAATGCATTTTATCATGGCACCAACACGAGAGAGATTGCTATGCTTTCAGCAAACCTATGTTGTCTCTATTCATTTACCCTTTTCCTGTACTTCTTTATGCAGCTATCATCTTCCATATACATCACATGCATATGCTCATACCAGTGCAGTATTTTCCCTTGTATTTTCCCTTGTACACTACTACAGCTCATTTCTGCATCACCAGAGTATGCTTGCTTCATTTCTATCTAGCCTTTGCAAATCTTCTACATCCAATTGTCACTACTATGCAGCATTACAGTTCACAAATAATTATCACACAATATGCCTTTCACTTTGAGAGAGAACCCCTTTGTTAGCAACAAAATTAATAGTTTCATGAACTTTTACTATCATGTTCATACTATACTTTCAGAACACTAACTTTCACTGCTAATTAGGCCAACTAGGTAACAAAAACTATCAATTACTTCTAGGGAGCTATCCAAGCATATGAGAAAGACTATCTCTTATGAGCTCTTAGTGTTTACTGCTATCAAATTTTTGCCACATTCGAAGTCTACCTTCTCCATTAGCCTGCCTGTGATCCAACTATGTCCCTTCTTATTCAGTAGCTGAATGGAATTTATACCTAATCTTTTTCTACATATCAAACATTGCCAATTCCTTGGTGGCATCAAGGTCTTCTCTTCTTTTCTAACTATTAAACTTTAATCTTTGCTAAGTCTCCTTTGATCTCATTTGATTCCAAATCTGGAATTCTTCTCTAAATCTACTACAAATTCAGCTATATACACTAAGTCATCCATGGACTGCTAGCCTTAAACATTTCTGTTATGGGTTAGAGGTCAATGGTAAACAGAAATGGGCTGAAAACTGATCCCTGGTGGATCTCTACTTTCACTTTAAATTCTATTAAATGGCTTGGTCACCCTTCACAAACCATCAATCTCCATTTTCTTTAGAGACCAACCAAATGCCTTCTCCATGTTAACAAATGCTAGATTCAGAGGCTTACTCTTAGTTAAGTACTCCTCCTGCAGTTGTTTCATGAAGAAGAGGGTATTGGTAGTACCTTTTCCTGGCATAAAACTGGATTGCATCTCATCTTGGATAATTCTCTTTCTAATTAGTTATGCTATAATTTTTTCAGTAGCTTTCATAACGTAGTCAATTAACTTGATGCCTCCTTGCTCTTGTAAAGTTTGATGATGTTGCTGCTATACTAATTATTGGATATGTACATGTGTGTGTATTGCTAATTGTCTGTCTGATTAATTCTCAAGTGATACTCAGCTTCTCATTATGCTAGAGGATGGTAACTAACTACAATTTCAACAAAATACCTTTTCTAGGTCTTTTTTTATGTTTAGTTATATTTCATTTCACGGTGACTAATAAAGAATGCTAGACAAAATCCCCCTCAGTATTAATTTTCATCTTACAATTCAAATCTTACCAGAGTTGACTTTTCTTTTTGTGTCCTGAGGCCAATAAAGCAAGCACCTATAAGATACTGGGATCAATTAAACTGTCTACTCTCACTCTACTATAAACTCAGCTTGTATCTAGCTCCAAATATCTCTATATTACATTTATTTTTCTTAAATATATTTTTTGTATATTTTTTTTGTTTCTGGATAATAGTTTTCTTTTTCTTTGTATATTTTGAAAGCATATTTTGGCAAATAAAGAAATTGTTAAGAATTATTTTGGTTTAAAATTGAAAACCAAATGTGATTTGTTGTTAGAACAATTTTAGTTCATCATCACGATTTAATGTCTATTTTCCATGTTTACATGAGTTAGACAGGTTATCGTGTGTTGAAGCTGGACCAGTCAGGTCACCTCATTCTGCTTGTACACTTCGTTTTGGCTTGGTTTCTTTAGCCAAATATTCTTCCTCATGCCAAACCACTTTACAGCATGTACTGGGAGCATAGTTTCTATGGATGGATGCCTTCCTAACACCAACCACTTTGCAGCATGGTTTCTATAGTTGGATGCCCTTCATAACACCAACCATTTTACAGCATATACTAAGTATATATTCATGGGAGTAGCCATGGAGTAAGTAGGTGGCATCTCACATTGTGCAAATCATTTATGAACCACATCTTATATATATAGAATTAAAATCATTGTAGAATATTTATAGTAATATATGTATATTAGGAAGGGCATCCAACCACAGAAAACCAAGCCAAATGTACGAGATCTGTACGAGCAAGATGATCACCTGACCTAGTTAGACGTATAACATGTCAAATTGTCTAACGCATGCATGCTTAGAAGATTGACATTAAATGGTGATGATGTGATGATGATGATAGAATAGGTGAAACTGTCATTTGTTTTATAAATTGTTCATTATCGTTTTTATGTCGTGTTTTTCACGCTTGCATGGAAACTCTTAATCCTATTTTCTGTGTCTATATTTTTTACAATATAAACTACTCCAATAAAAACTTCTTACAAAAGTATTGAAATGTAAATGAAACTCTTTTATTTATGCTTAAATATATTTCCCTTCATGGTAGTTATAATTATTATACTTAAAAGATTGTCAAAAGTGAAGTCTTTATTCCATTCATCAATTTTCTAATGATGAAATTTTGGCATTTCAGTACAATGAAGGATTTATTAAATCAACATGACATGCGTTACACAGAATTAAGATTAATATAATTCTTGAATTTTCTACAGTTAAACCATGTGATTCATTGAATATTGTATTTTCTTTTTCAGGAAAATGTGGAATATGTATTCCTTGTGATCTTCACACTAGAATGCGCCATGAAGATCATAGCCTATGGATTTGTGTTACATCCGGGTGCATATCTACGCAATGGATGGAACATTCTAGATTTTATAATTGTAGTTATTGGGTAAGTCAATTTTACCCTTTATTTCTATAATTTTCATTAAAGGAAAGTTGAGATTCTTGTCCTGCTGTTAATAAACTGAATTTCTTTGTATCAACTGTATTAAAGAGTAGAATAAATTGCTGTTAGCTAAAATCCAACTCATTGCTAATCTGCAAAAAGTTACTTAATGATTAATTTTATGACTTAATTTTTTAGCATCTTTAGAAAGTCTTAATCCTAGTTTTTATATTACTGATGAGTTTAGTGTAGGAATCAATGACAAAATTGGATTTTTAACAATTTAGATTATTTATTTTTAAAATATGGAATAATCCCTGAGGCTCGGTCTCCAGATCTGCGAGCCACACAAATGTTGCTGCAGATCTACAGTTGACTCTCTCAGCCTCCACCTGCTGTCCTGTCGCTAAAGTGCCGGCTGCCTTCCAGGCCATGCTGCTTTCAATGAGATCATAAAGAATGACTTGGATGCTGTAGACTTCCCCTCACAGCTTGAGCTGGTGTGGCTGGGCCGAGGGAATGGCAACAGACCAGACGGCATGACCATCTTCCTGTTCCACAGTGGTAAACCCCTCATCTGGGATGCCACATGCAGCAACACTTTCTCCAGCAGGAACCTGGTGCAGTCTGCGACTAATCTAGGTTCTGCTGCACTTCGGGCCAAGGAGGGCAAACTCTCCAGTTATTGGGAGTTCTCTGACAGGTTTGTGGTTGAGCCCGTAGCAGTGGAGATTTCTGGTGTCCTTGGACCTTGGACCACCTCCCTACTCTCCACCATTGACACGGAGTTAGATACCCGCATGTGTGAGCCTCACAAGCTGGAATGGCTCTTCCAATGCGTCTCCCTCGTCATTCTCCAGGGAAATGCCTTATCTATTCTGTCTGCCAAGGCTGCAGGGCAGACAGCTTGTGAGCCCCCATTTGTTTATAATAATTGTTTCTACTTTTGGCACAAGGCCAGTAATTACCCAGTGCATTACTGGTACTTTGTTTTATCGACCCCGTGAGGATGAAAGGCAAAGTTAACCTCAGCGGGATTTGAACTCATACCATAAAGGGGTGTAACTCTATGCTGCAAAGCATAGCGTCCGACTGCCTACCGATACTGCCAATCCACCGCCCTTGTTTATAATAATGAGAGATGGAGGCAGTGGCTAAGGGAATTTGATTCTATTATGTTCAGTCCTTGTTAGAAATTGTTTTGTTTCAGTGTGTACAACCCCTCTCCCAAGATTATTTATTTGTGTTTCCTTCTCACTCATGCTTACTTTCTCCATTCTACTCACAAAGGGTAGAGAATGAAACATAGTAGTGCTTTGCCTTATTATTGACAGAGAATACCAAACATCTCAATGTTGAACAACACAAAAAGAAATCAGTCATTCAATGTCTGATGTTTGGTTACCTTCTGTTGAAGGGATGAAGCTGGCAATTTTACTTTACACTTCTGTTTTTATTTTATTATCTTTTCTTCATTTTTTCTTTTTTTCCGTCGCTTAAAAAGATTTTTTTCATTCATTGCAAAGATGTGTTTGAATTGTGGAATCTAGATGTTGAAATTCCATCTAGAAATTCAGGCTTGTTCAGTGGCTAGATAGTATAAAAATATTTAAAATTTGAAATTGGGTTATCTGAATATGCAGCTTGTTATTCTAATGCAGCAAAAGAGCTGCTTCAAGTTGGCTAGCAACTAACATTGTTCACCTATCACTCTTTCTTACGTTTTATTTGATCACACTTCTATCTCGAACTGGAAGTTCCCTCAAAATGAAAGGCAGACTGTATGATGCGTGTATACGAACAACAATGTTACATGGTAATGAGACCTGGGCGTTGTGTAGAAGACTTGCGTAGATTAGAAAGAAACGAAGCTTGCATGCATATGAGCAAGACAAGGTCAGCCGACCAGGCACTTCCCACAACAGGACAACTTGTCTAACCCATGCTAGCATGGAAGAATGGACGTAAAACGGTGATGATGATGATGATGATGATATATTGGACTTGTGCCAAAGGAAACTTTCTAGGTACATATCCCATGGTTATTTGTGACCAAATGGGGTCCCTTTAAGAATGCATATATGTATGTGTGTGTATCATCATCATCATCATCGTTTAACGTCTATCTTCCACACTAGCATGCGTTTAGACGGGAATTGTCCCACTTGAGGCAAGATTGGTTGTCTCGCTCATATGGGACTGTCTGGCAGGTTTTCTATGGCTGGATGCCCTTCCTAACACCAACCATGTTTACAGTGTGGACCGGGAGGTTTTTACTGTGTTACCTACAAGGCCACATTACAGCGTGGACTGTGTGTTTTTTTTGTCGTGATACCTATACGACCTCATTTATTTAGGACTGGATGTTGTGGTACCAACATAACATTACAGAGAAAGGGTTGGTGGGGGTGTTGGGGTAGTGGGATGGGGGTGTATATTTGATTAAGAGGTGCCTACTGACTGTAGGTTTCAGTTTGTACTTAGGCAAGGCGGGTCTTCTCTATTACTGCGTAGCGCTAAAGATCTCGGTCCAGTGACAATGTCTTGGAGAGGTGTAAGTGTGTAAGGTCGGAATTTATTAAATTGTCCCAGGTTTTTCTGGGTCTGCCTACTCCGTAACTTCCATCAATTTTGATCGCCCTGCACTTTTTTATACAGCTGTCGTCTTTCATGCGCATCACGTGACCATACCAACGTAGTCTTCTCTCGAGTAAACAGCATCTGATCCCTCTAATACCTATTTTCTCACTTCGTTCATTTATGCTTTGCTGTTCACGTATATTACTATTACACATTCAGCGGAGCAGGCATGCTTCGTTCCTCTCCAGTCTGCACACAATGCCCATGTCTCACTGCCATGTAACATAGCTGTTTGTATGCAGGCATCATACAGTCTGCCTTTCATTTTTAGAGAGAAAGGCAGACTGTATGAGCGGCCAATAGTGGTATAAGCTCTCAGAACTTTTTCCATCCCGTTCTGACTCTGGCTACTGTACTTTCTGAGCACCCTCCACCACTGCTGATTTTGTCACCCAGGTAACGGAAGGTGTCCACTATTTCTATAAAGCCATCTGGGCAATCATCATCATCATTGTTTAACGTCTATCTTCCACGCTAGCATGGATTTAGACGGGAATTGTCCCATTTGAGGCAAGATTGGTTGTCTCGCTCGTATGGGACTGTCTGGCAGGTTTTCTACAGCTGGATGCCCTTCCTAACACCAACCAACATAACTTTACAGAGAAAGGGGTGGTGTTGATGGGGGCGGGGTAGTGGGATGGGGGTGTATATTTGATTAAGAGGTGCCTACTGACTCTTGGTTTCGCTTTAAGTGTGTATATATATATATATATATATATATATAAGTGTGTATATATATATATATGGAGGCACATGGCTTAGTGGTTAGAGCATTGGCCTTGCAATCGAAAGGTTGTGAGTTCAATTCTCTGACCGGGTGATGTGTTGTTTCCTTGAGCAAGACACTTTATTTCACATTGCTCCAGTTTACTCAGCTGTAGAAATGAGATGATAGGGAATGATAGGGAACCCTATCATTCCACTACAAAGTGTACGTGTAGGCGCCAAGGCAAAAAGCACCCAGCACTCACTGTATTTGAGGTTGGTGTTATGAAGGGCATCCAGCTGTAGAAATCAAGCCAGAATCATTTCCCGTCCCACCCTTGCAAGCAGGGAAAAGCGGACGTAAAATGAAATGATGATGATATCTAGGTATTGGAGATGCAAGTTAATTGCGTCCGTAGGCAGTATGCCAAGATGAGCACTCGATGCTCATGGGGAGCAGAGTATCAGTAATAATCTATATATAATATAAAAGAAAGATGTTTATTGGTTGGTTTACTGGTTGAATCACACGAAAACCACACACACAAATACCTACACATCTAAAGAGAGAGTGATAGGCTGTTATACAGAGAGAGAGTGTGATAGGCTGTTATACAGAGAGAGATACAATTAACATGTTAGATATTCACAGAGAGAGTAACGTCCCACGAAAATCTAGAAACGGCTTAAACTATAGATCCTGTGATCTATAGGAAGGTTTAACAATATTACATTATCTTTTATAAATTCGTTTTACAGTCTTTGATTTTACAGAACAAAGAAAAATGGATACTATTTGAAATTAATTTACCCTCCAGCTTTTATCCATATACTACTTACGGACCATACTAACGAAGCTAAACACTTCAGAAGCAATGTTGTGCAGTATATTGATGTGTTTCAGATGGTGTCCTTTGTAGCTGAAAAAGATCATACTGACTATGGTTATTTCAGAACATTTAAAATCCAAGGCCAATGCTACCATTTAATCGGCAGTTTACTCCCCCAGCCTAATAAGGAAGTTTTATGATTGCTTTTCTTATGTCTCTCTCACACACACCCCCATACACACACACATTACGGTCTCACCTCATACCAGACAACACATTCAATACAGTCGTTTTCTCTTTTCTCAGTCTTCTCTTAACTGTTCTCCCGGGTGAAGCCGGGTACCTCAGCTAGTAATATATATGGGAACAAAGAATCAGTGTTGCATCATATTTAATTACATATTACATATGTTTCACTGTTAATCAGCTCGATTAATGATCGATCCTGACTCTGGAATCGGACGCTGCTCAGATATGTGTTCACATGCAGACTCGCGTCTACATATGTGTGTATGTATATATGTATGTGTATATATATATGTATGTATGTATGTATATATATGTGTGTTCAAATCCAAGGGGATACAAAACCGGCAAGGTGTAAAATATGTTAACTAATGATAGTACAGTTCACAGAACTCAATTAAAAGGATGAATTAAGGTATACGAACCGATGATGATGTACATATTATATATATATATATATATATAGGTATTATATACATATTTCCTCCATAAGACTAAACAAGGACAAGCAAAATTTGGTAATACGTCAATAGATATTATATATATATGTACATCATCATCATCACCATTTTACATCCGTTCTTCCATGCTAGCATGGGTTAGACGGGTTGTCCTGTTGTGGGAAGTGTCCGGTTGGTTAACCTTGCCTTGTTCATACGGGAACTGATTCTGGCTTGATTTCTACAGCTGGATGCCCTTCCTAACACCAACCTCATTTACAGTGAGTGCTGGGTGCTTTTTTTCTGTGGCGCCTACACGTCCACTTTACGGTGTGGGCTGGGTGCTTTTTGCCATGGCACCTCCATGACCACTTTGCAGTGGGAGGGTGTGTTGACATATTGTCTATATGCTTCAGCTTCGGCTTGTACCCGTAGGGGGTCAGGTCTTCTGTATTATTGCGTGACGCCAGAGGTCACGGTCATGTGTCATCGCCTTTGAGAGTTGTAATTGGGTAAGGTCAACTTTTATCACCTCATCCCAGGTCATCTTGGGTCTCCACACTCGGCGGTTTCCATCGACTTCTAGTGCTCTGCACCTTTTTATGCAGCTGTCATCCTTCATACGCATCACATGTCCATACCAACGCAACCGCCTCTCCTGCACACAGCATTTGATTCCTCTTATGCTCAGTCTCTCTCTCAATTCATTTATGCTTTGCCGTTCGCGTATATTACTATTACACATCCATCGGAGCATGCCGGCTTTGTTTCTTTCTAATCTACGCAAGTCTTCCACAGAGAGCGCCCAGGTCTCACTACCATGTAACATTGCTGATAGTATACACGCATTATACAGTCTGCCTTTCATTTTGCAACTAGCAGTGGCAGTAGTTCCCTGAACTTCTTCCATCCCGTCCTTACTCTAGTTATTGTACTTTCCGAACACCCACCTCCGCTGCTAATTCGGTCACCTAGGTAGCAGAAGCTGTCTACTATTTCTACAGAGCCCTCCCAGAGTTTGGTGGTACTTGTTTCCTGTGGCTGTTTGCTGCTTGCTGTCACAGCACAGCTGCTACATGTGAAGCCTACATTCTTAGTTAAGCTTCCTGAGATCCCGCTACATCTCTTGTGTACCCATTGTTTGCATTTGGGGCAGAGAATGGAGTTCCTACCTACACCTTTCCTACATACTGAGCAAGGCCATTTGCCTGAGGGGATCTGGGTTCTGTTTTCTCGTCTACTTACAAGGACCTTAGTCTTTGTCATGTTGACTTTGAGACCCTTTCTTTCTAGTCCCTGCTTCCAAGTTTGGAATTTCTTCTCTAGTTCTACCATAGATTCAACTATAAGTGCGAGGTCATCTGCATACAGGAGTTCCCATGAGCATCCTCATTTACAGTGAGTGCTGGGTGCTTTTTTTCCATGTCTCTTACATGTCCACTTTACAGTGTGAGCTGGGTGCTTTTTTGCTGTGGCACCTACACAACCACTTTGCAGTGGAATGATAGGGACCCCAGTCCTATCATCTCATTTCTACAGCTGAGTAAACTGGAGCAATGTGAAATAAAGTGCCTTGCTCAAGGAAACAACACATCACCCGGTCTTAGAATTTAACACACAACCTTTCGATTGCAAAGCCAATGCTCTAACCACTAAGCCATGTGCCTCCATCTATATATGTATACTATATATATGACGGGTGGAGAGATGCTGTGCTTAATAAGACCAGTCCAACCCTTGCAAGCAGGGAAAAGCGGACGTAAAATGATGATGATGATATATATGTATATTATATATATATATATATATGTATATTATATATATGTATATTATTTATATATATGTATATTATATATATATATATGTATATTATATATATATATATGTATATTATATATATATATGTATATTATATATATATATGTATATTATATATATATATGTATATTATATATATATATGTATATTATATATATATTGTTATACTTGGGGAGGGTCTTATTTGTGTAATATTGCCAGAATTAATAACAGAACACACTCACTGTTTGGTTGGTTTTCGCTTTTCGCTTCTGTGTCTTTTATATCGGTAATCTAATTTATTCGGTCCTCAATGTTGCCATTGACTGACCGACGGTCAAAAATAATACAGATACAATATAGACACAAACACATATATAGTTTATCAAAGTTCTTTCGTTGCACATCTGCAACATCGTCAGTGGTGCTATTGTTTCCTCCTGTTATATTGTATGTCTACGCCATTTTTATTTAGTCTGTCTATATATTTATTTATTTATTTGTTTGTTTGTTTATTTTATTTGGTCTTCTTTAAGTTTGTGTGTGTGTATAGTGTTTTGTTTGATGTGTGTTCGTGATTGTATTCTATGTATTCTATCTTTACTAGTGTGTGTTTATATGTGTTTGTTGTTATTGTGCTTGTGTATGTATTTATTTATTTATTTATCTATTTATTTATTTATTTATTTATTTATACTTCTCTTAGGTCAGTGTTGTTTGTTTGGGTGTTGTTGTTATTCCATTCATTCTTTCTGTTTAGTCTTGGCCTTCTAAGTTCTATTTCACTGGCCTCTCTGATTTGCCTATCTGCTGGATCATTTCTATGTTTAGATATTATTCTAATTTCTATGTTGTCTATGTTACCGTCGTGTTGTTGTCTGGCATGTTCGTATAGTACTGACCCGTTTTTTCGTCCTTATAGTTCCCCCCAGTGTTGGTCTATCCTTTCACCTATGCTACGAGCTGTCTCGCCTATGTATGTTGTTGTCATGTTTCTGCAAGTACCCTCTGTACATCTTATGCTATAGACTACATTTCTAGTTTTACAGTTTATTCGGGGGTTTACCTTACATATGATACATTTCCTATTAGTACAGTGGGTTTTCTTAAAAGGGTAGGTTTTGCTGATCAGGGATTTTATGGTGGTTCCTGGCTTTTCTACCACCTTAATCTTTAAGTGGGTCTTTCTCAGGGCCTTTCTACACTGGTTAGCTAATTTCCCTCCAGGGGTAGCGTCCACAAACATGACACTCTGGTATCTCTGGTTGTCGTACCATGAGGTGGCTTTCGCTATCTTATGTCTAGCCCTATCTAAGCTATTCCATGATTTGCTCCTGTATAATGGGCAAATTCCTTTCATGTCCAGTTCTATGAGGGTCTTATACTTCTCCATGGCTCCTTCGTATACTCTGACTCTGTCTCTTTGGTTGTAGCCAGAGAACTGCATGCGGTTGATGAAGTGTTGGATGTGTCTTTCCATTTCTGTTGGGTCGCACATGCGGGACACATTCTTCATCATTCGTACCAAATCTGCGATCAGAATATTAAACTTAGCACTACTGGACATTGCTGAGTTTTTGAGTATCAGGTATTTGGAGGCCATGGGTTTAGCATAGTGTGAGTGGAGAATTTGGGCTCTCTCGTCTATAGTGTTAATCCAGAGTTCCGTGTCTAATACAGGTAGTCTATTGTTAGGGTGTTTGGAAGGGAAGTCGATAGTTACAGTTATACTCTGGTGTATGGAATTAGCTATATATATATATGTATATATATATATGTACATTATATATATATATATATATGTATATAATATATATATATATATATGTATATTATGTATATAATATATATATATATATATATATATTATACATATGTATATTATATATATATATGTATATTATATATATATATGTATATTATATATATATATGTATATTATATATATATATATATATATCATCATCATCATCATTTCATTTTACGTCCACTTTTCCCTGCTTGCAAGGGTGGGACGGGAACTGATTCTGGCTTGATTTCTACAGCTGGATGCCCTTCCTAACACCAACCTCATTTACAGTGAGTGCTGGGTGCTTTTTTGCCGTGGCACCTCCACGACCACTTTGCAGTGGAATGATAGGGACCCCAGTCCCTATCATCTCATTTCTACAGCTGAGTAAACTGGAGCAATGTGAAATAAAGTGTCTTGCTCAAGGAAACAACACATCACCCGGTCTGAGAATTGAACTCACAACCTTTCGATTGCAAGGCCAATGCTCTAACCACTAAGCCATGTGCCTCCATATGTACATTATATATATATATGTATATTATATATATATATGTATATTATATATATATGTATATAATATATATATATATGTACATTATATATATATATGTAAATAATATATATATATATATGTATATTATATATATATATGTATATAATATATATATGTACATTATATATATATATGTAAATAATATATATATGTATATTATATATATATGTATATAATATATTTATATATATATATATATATATATATATATATGTGTGTGTAATATATATATATATGTAATATATATATGTATATTATATATATATGTATATTATATATAATGGAAAAATTTGAACAGGGACAAAACAGAGAGGCAGTACAACGAATGTTTATTAATTTCACGCTCTGGAGAGTGGGGTGTTGGTATTATATATATATGTATATTATGGAGGCACATGGCTTAGTGGTTAGAGCATTGGCCTTGCAATCGAAAGGTTGTGAGTTCAATTCTCAGACCGGGTGATGTGTTGTTTCCTTGAGCAAGACACTTTATTTCACATTGCTCCAGTTTACTCAGCTGTATAAATGAGATGATAGGGACTGGGGTCCCTATCATTCCACTGTTAAGTAGTCGTGGAGGTGCCACGGCAAAAAAGCACCCAGCACTCACTGTAAATGAGGTTGGTGTTAGGAAGGGCATCCAGCTGTAGAAATCAAGCCAGAATCAGTTCCCGTCCCACCCTTGCAAGCAGGGAAAAGTGGACGTAAAATGAAATGATCATGATGAATGATGATTATATATATATGTATATTATATATATATGTATATTATATATATATATGTATATTATATATATATATATATGTATATTATATATATATATGTATATTATATATATATGTATAGAATAAGACCCGTCCCACCCTTGCAAGCAGGGAAAAGCGGACGTAAAATGATGATGATGATGATGATGATGATTAAATATATATATATGTATATTATATATATATATGTATATTATATATATATATATGTATATTATATATATATATATGTATATTATATATATATATGTATATTATGTATATTATATATATATATGTATTATATATATATGTATATTATATATATGTATATTATATATATATATGTATATTATATATATATATGTATATTATATATATATATGTATATTATATATATATATGTATATTATATCTATATATATGTATATAATATATATATATGTATATTATATATATATATGTATATTATATATATGTATATTTATATATAAATATATGTATATATATATATGTATATTATATATAAATATATGTATATATATATATGTATATTATATATATATGTATATTACATATATATATGTATATTATATATATATGTATATTACATATATATATGTATATTATATATATATGTATATTATATATATATGTATATTATATATATGTATATTATATATATATATGTATATTATATATATACGATATTAAACAAATGGAAACTATATTTATAAAACCATATTTATTTCATTATACATATTTCGGGGATACCATATTAAAAAAATGTGGCATGCCTTCTTCAGATAAAATACAATATATAAACAGTTTTATAAATAATTTTGACGTACCATAAATATTGAGCAACCGTTATGTAGGAAGCCGGTTTGGTAGTCAAACCGGCTTCCTACATAACGGTTGCTCAATATTTATGGTACGTCAAAATTATTTATAAAACTGTTTATATATTGTATTTTATCTGAAGAAGGCATGCCACATTTTTTTAATATGGTATCCCCGAAATATGTATAATGAAATAAATATGGTTTTATAAATATAGTTTCCATTTGTTTAATATCGTATATCTACTCCAAAACTTGTCGAGTGCTTTATATCAGTTATAAAATATTTACTTGTTGTAACCCAACAATTTTAAATAAAACTTTTGCATATATATTATATATATATGTATATTATATATATGTATATTATATATATATATGTATATTATATATATATATTATATATATATATGTATATTATATAGGAGGCACATGGTTTAGTGGTTAGGGCATTGGCCTTGCAATCGAAAGGTTGTGAGTTCAATTCTCAGACTGGGTGATGTGTTGTTTCCTTGAGCAAGACACTTTATTTCACATTGCTCCAGTTTACTCAGCTGTAGAAGTGAGATGATAGGAACTAGGGTCCCTATCATTCCACTGCAAAGTGGTCATGGAGGTGCCACGGCAAAAAAGCACCCAGCACTCACTGTAAATGAGGTTGGTGTTAGGAAGGGCATCCAGCTGTAGAAATCAAGCCAGAATCAGTTCCCGTCCCACCCTTGCAAGCAGGGAAAAGCGGACGTAAAATGAAATGATGATTATATATATGTGTATATATATATAATAAATATAACACAAATAATCTATATAACACAAATAATCCCCTTTCCTCTATATATAGATCACCATTCTTGTTTCACTAACTTTCTAAATGAATATGCTTTGTAAAATAGATCTAATAAAACTGAAACATGCCTGTTGCTTTCATCAAATTAGCATAAACATAAAGTCCACACGTATTGCATTGTCTAAAAATTTTCCCCAAAATTTTTATCAGTTCACATTAAAGAAGTTTTCGCCCTTACACACACACATATATATATATGGAAAAACTGACATAAAGACTAAAACGTTCAATGTATTAATCACTTATAGAAGAATACAGAGCATAATAATTTAAATCTATTGACAACGAAAGAAGGTACTTCAAAACATTTTATTAATGTCAATAAATATACACACTGACTTACACCACACCCCACCCCACACACTGGTTTTCCTATTACCCAAACATCGAACCTCATTCTTCCCCAAACTCTCACACTCATATCCACACACACACACACACACGTACACCTACACACATACACACACACACCACCTTCCACCCTCTCCATTCACCCCCACCCCACACGCCTCACACCCCTTGACCACTCATTTCATTTTAAGATTTTTACCCTCTTTTTAATTTTTTTCCTTCCCTTTAATTTCCCTCCCGTTTAATGTCTTTCCACCACTCCCCTTCACACCCTCGGAACTCTTTTCCTTCCCATTTTTCTCCTGATGAAGGGCTTATGCCTGAAACGTCATCCCCCACTCCCCACTATCAAGCGTAAAACTAATACTAACACTTTGTACTGCACTCTTCGTTATTGTTTTTGTTTTCTGTTTTAACTTATATATATCATCACTATGATCATCATTATTTTTTTTTTCGTCCACTTCACCATGCTGGCATAGGTTGGACAGAATGCTTTGAAACACTGTTTTACAGCCAGATACTCTTCTTGGCATGAACCCTTCATTATTTTTACATCCATTTTTCCACACTTGCATGGGCTGGAAAGATCCAATTATGTAGAAAGGATAACAGGGCCCAGATTCACTCAGGGAAATGGCCTTGCTCAGTGTGCAGGGAAGGAATAGGTAGAAACTCCATTCTATGCCCCTGGTGCAATCTATGGATACACAAGAGATGTAGTGGGATCTCAGGTAGACTAGCAAAGAATGAAGGTTTAATATGTGGCTGTTGCACATTGGCAGTAATAGCAATAGCCCACCGGATACTAACTCCTTTAAATGCCCAGAAGGCTCAGTAGAAGGAATTGATAGTTTCTGTTACCCAGACGACTAAATTAGCAGTGAGAATAGGATGGAGAGAGGTTCAGGGAGCTACTACCACTGCTAGCCACAAAATGGTTTTCCCTCAAAACGAAAGGCAGATTGTATGATGTGTGCATACAAACGGCAATGTTGCTTGGTAGTGAGATCTGGGCACTGTGTGATGAGGACCTATGAAGATTGGAAAGAAAGGAAGCTGGCATGCTTCAATGGATGTGTAATAGTAATATACATATACAGCAAAGCATAAATGAACTGAGCAAGAAACTGGGTATAAGAGGGGTCAGATGCAATGTGCAGGAGAGCAGAATGCATTGACATGGACGTGATCCGTATGAAGGATGACAGCTGCATAAAAAAGTGCAAGGGCTCAAAATTGCTGGAAGCTACGGTGTAAGAAGACTTGTGATGAAGTGATAAAAGCTGACCTTGCACAATTGCACCTCTCAAAAGCGATGACATAGGATCGAGATCTCTGGTGTTATGAAGCAATACAGAAGACCTGCCTTCCCATGTGTCCTGTATGCACACATCATACAATCTGCCTTTCGTTTTGAGGGAAAACCTCCCCCTTCCATACACCTCTGTGCCTTAACCACCTTCCCTCTCTTGCATCTCCAGCCCACACTATAAAGTGTTCGTGATGGTGACACAACAAAAAGCGCCCAGCCCTCACTATAATGTGGTTGTATAGGTGCTACCACAAAAAGCCCCCTAGCCCACACTATAAAATGGTCGTGTAGGTGACAACAAAAAGCCCCCAGCCCACACTGTAAAGTGGTTGTGTAGGTAGCATGACAAAAAGCCCCCAGTCCACACTGTAAAGTAGTTGTGTGAGTAACATGATAAAAAGCGCCCAACCCACACTGTAAAGTGGTCATGTCAGTGTCACAACAAAAAATGCCCAGCCCTCACCGTAAGGTGGTCATGTAGGTGTCACAACAAAAAATACCCAGCATACACTGTAGGTTTGTTGGTGTTAGGAAGGGCATCCAGCCATAGAAACCAAGCCAAAACCAGTCTTGTATGAGCAAAATATGGTCACCTGACCTGGCTGTCTCACAATGGGGCAACTCATTTAACCCATGCTAGTTTGGAAAATGGACGTTAACTGGTGATGATATATAGGTTTGTTTTTCTTTATCTTGATTTATTATTTTAAATTGAGTCTGCCAAACCATATATATATAATTAATAGTTAGTATTTTTTTCAACCTGGCAAACTTGGTCCCTTACAATTTGAACACATGTATGTTTATATCTCTTTCTTTGAGCTATTTAATTGTAAGAGACTACTTTGAGTTTCTAACTCAATATATACCTTTGATATAGTCGGCTCCATCAAATTTGTAGAGCTAATTTAAATGTCCTGTAAACTTAGCTGCTATTTTTAATAGCGTATCTTTATGTGACTGGCTAGGTTCTGATGCCATGTGCGTTTATTTTTTTATACTCGCACACTATTCAGTCTTCTGAGATACTTAGAAGTGGAGGGATTACTAATTTTACACCCACTGAAGAGCAAAGAATTGGTGATTTCCTTCGCTAATAATTGCGAAACAGCCACCAAAGCTGTCTGGGTGTTTTGGCAGTTACCATATATAGGTTTGTTTTTCTTTTTCTTGATTTATTATTTTAAATTGAGTCTGGCAAACCATATAGTTAATAGTTAGTATTTTCTTCAACCTGGCGAACTTGGTTCCCTACAATTTGAACACATGTATGTTTATATCTGTGTTTATCTCTATTTTATATTCAATTATATATGTGAAGGCTTAGTGGTTAGAGCATTGGCCTTGCAATCGAAAGGTTGTGAGTTCAATTCTCAGACCGGGTGGTGTGTTGTTTCCTTGAGCAAGACACTTTATTTCACATTGCTCCAGTTTACTCAGCTGTAGAAATGAGATGATAGGGACTGGGGTCCCTATCATTCCACTGCAAAGTGGTCATGGAGGTGCCACGGCAAAAAAGCACCCAGCCCACACTGTAAAGTGGATGTGTAGGTGCCACGGCAAAAAAGTACCCAGCACTCACTGTAAATGAGGTTGGTGTTAGGAAGGGCATCCAGTTGTAAAAATCAAGCCAAAAATCAGTTCCTGTCCCACCCTTGCAAGCAGGGAAAAGTGGACGTAAAATGATGATATATAATATATGTCCTGCCTGAAATCTGTGATCTCAAATTTTAGCCATCCCATCTAAACTTAGCTTATTTTATAAAATTTAATAACACTGGCTCATTAGATGATGATATAGAAATGTACTGTTTTGTTGTGGGTGTAGGTTTGAAGAAATCGCCTGGGGAAACTAACTGCTACACAAAACACAGAAAGATATTTGAAAGAAAAGGTTCTTAAGATTTGTAGAGATGAAATAGAGTAATGGACTTTTTGAATTTTAACTTATAAGTTAAGTTTCTGTAGCTGGCAGCCATTCAATCCTTCACTTGTTTTTATCTAGTTAGACCAAGGAAGACTAGAATGGCAGAGTAAAGATTAATTTAAACTACCAATTTATAGGTCATGTGTTCAAACTTCTATAGGTGATATATACCTTAGTTTTGTCTTTGCTGTCAAGAACAGATAGATAATAGAGTGTCTAGAATTGTTATTGGTGATAGACTGACATCCTATGAAGATCTCTCTAATGTTAAATGCTATAAAACCAAAGCTAAATATTGGTCTTTAAAAGGTCTCGGTGCTATTGGAGGTCTTTTATATTTTGTCACAGTGAAGCTGAGGAAAGCAACGTTATATGACTTATTGAATTGTACAAGCACTTTAACTTAACAGCTACTGTGCATCAATAATTTATTTTTAATGTCTTTAAAAAAATGTTTCATTAGAAATATTGTTGCTGTTTTGGTACTATTAATAATCTATCATTAATAAGTTGATGTCTAAGGAAAGTTTTACTAAGTATCAGATAAATCTCATATCAATCAATCATTTTTTTTTCTGTATCAATATTATCTTCAAAAGAGTAAAATCAATATGGTACCATAACAATTTGATTAAATTCTTTTTAACCCCCATCCTCATCTCATTAACTCATTTTTCATTATAACTGTTGTTATTACTATTTTTATCATCATCACCATTATCATCAGCTGCAACAGAAGCAGTAGCTTGATTCCTGTGATTCATTTCTAATTATGTAACTTTGCTTTTAGCTCTATTTACTTAAACTTTTGTAAATTATTGTTCTCTCTCTCTTTCATTGATTTCTATAACTTTTTTGTGTAATGTATACGAAAACACTGACATGGACACCATCAATGAAAAGTTGAATTCACATGTGGACCACAACTTATGGTTCTGTTATAGATAATGTGAAGGAATCCTCCTTGCATGTGAATTAGTATGTAGCCATCAAAACCTAATTTTGCTGTCAACAATCTCCCTACTTTTGTTTGAATATTGCTAAAGGAATTATTATAAGGAGATAATATACCGATTTTATATATGTTTGCTTTTACTGAGGAAAATGCATTCATGCTCATTGGTCTGTATTTATCCATGAACTGCAAGCATACATAAAACTGGAAATTGGTGCATTTAGAAGACAATATATTAATGCTCTTGGAATAGGATGCCGCTTAATTACAGATTACATTCTCCAAAATCGTATGGTTGTTTCCAACAAGAAACAAAATGCCCAAATACACATAGTATTCATTTATCATCTTGTCAGTTGGGTTAAAATCTTTAAAATATGAGGTGAAATAAAAATCAAAATAAGCACAAAGCAAGAGGGTGTTTTGAAGCCTTTTATTGGCATAAATAAAACCAGATTTTGGTTTGTTCTTTTTCTTTAAAAGAACGTTCTGAATTCACAAATCTAACCATATTATATATATGGAATTTTTTTAAATGTGTGATATTTTAAAGATTTCTAAACACATTCCAAACAACTTTGGGGTTTAAAAACTTCTATTTGCACCTGCAGGACCCAGAAATGTAGAGATGGTAGTAAAAGTAGAAAGTCAGTTTTTTTCTGTTATATGTCTGTGTCATAGTTCTAAATTTAAATCCTATCAAAGTTGACATTGACTTTCATTTTTGTAGGGAGTTAATTCTTCAATGAAGCAATTGACTCTATTCCCACCATCATTCTTTGTACAAAATGGCCGTAAACCTAACAAAACAAAATCCATTTTTTTCAATATAACTACAGTAATATTATGTTAACCTACAGCAACTATCACAAAAAGAAAACAAAGCAGTGAGAATGGTTTTGGTAGTAATAGTAAGACAGACCAGAAGATTTATAAATATCTGTAACAACTCACTGTTCTATGTACACATCTTTTTCGTATCCCTGTGACTTTTGCGAAGTTCTGCTTACCTTTGAAGGAACAAATTTCCCTCTTTCAGGAGAAAAAGTATGATGCTGTATAATATTTGAAAATTGGGTAGTAACCTTATATAATCTAAAGTAACTGTAGAACCTCAGCAATAATTGTGGATCCTCTACAAAACTTTAGTGGATCAACAGTAACTGTAGAGGATTTCCAATAACTGTAGAATCTCTACAGATATTGTTGGCAAATGAAGCTATTCATTGGTGTGAAATCACTTGCCAGCACTCTAATTACCAGCCCACAGAAGTGTTGTCTCCTCACTTTGTGTTTACTGCTACTACTACAGTGGACTCAGCTCCTCAGAGCTGATTGGTGTAGTGCCACTCCACTCAGGCCTCCCCAACTCACTTATCTCTCTTCTTGTCACTTGTGTTGTCCTCCTGTCACACTAACCCCTAAACTAAGTCCTTCTTCAGAATTTTAACTATCTTAGAATATTTCCTTACCTATGTTATTCTTCTACAGCTGTCAACTTGCAACAATTCAAAAGAAACATCAATCATTTTGATCTTACCTGTCTTGAAGGGCCTTGAAATATCACAGCCTATTCCTATTGACCAAGCAAATAAAGAAAAAAAATGTGTTGAACATAACCTATTGAATGGCTAGTGCTAACTTGCATTAAAACTTTAATTTATAAATGAGTTGGTTGAGAAAGCAGCTGGGTATCAAAGACATTAGCTGACCTATGCTAGAGAGATGATTATGCTGGTATGGATACATAAGACCAGTTGTGCCAGTAGGTTATATGATTTGGTGGAGTAAATTACATATAGTACATGTAGGCTATGGAAGTCTTGAAAAATAGTATTTAGAAAAGATTTGAGAATCTTAGGCCTCACACATGAGAAGCACATAATGATATGTTGTATGTATCCAACCTGTTACAGTATAAAAACTGTGTTAATCTCATTTTGATAGATAATAATGATGATCATCATTTTGACATTCACTTTTCCATACTGCTATGGGTTAAACTGGTCACCTTAATATAAACTACTTGTTTTTCATATTTGCTGCCCTCCTAAACTGGTTGGGAACACATGAACCATATCTCACTCATACATTCTATTTTACTTTTATTTTTAGCTTTTTCTTTTCTTTTCTTTTTCTGGCATGGTTTCTACGGTTGAATATACTTCCTATTACTACAACTCTACAGAATTTAATAAGGAAATTTTATCATGGCACTAGCTCTAGAAAAGTTGTCAAAACTGAGTACATTGTCTTTTTTTCATTCCATCATTGGCACCAGAAAGGTCTCATCTCTAGGAAGATGAGAAAGCCATTTCCCCTCATTTCCTGCATTGTCCCCATTCACTTCTTTCATTCTTTCATACAATTGAGTATATTCCTTGCTTGACTTCATAGTAGTTGTGGAGAATGTTACATTTTCTATCACATCACCAGTACCAGGGTTTAGCAAATGATTGAGCTAATGAATCCCCACCTACCCTGTATCAATCTGGTGTAATAATGAGAGCCACTTTGACTATTGGAAAATAAAGGTAATTTGATTTTATCAGTTTTGGAAACTTGAAGCATACAGAAGTAACAGCAGTTATTGTTGTTAATTTTTAAATTGATTACATTACAATTCTAAAATTAATTTATATTTTGAGGATGTATTTGATAATATTGAAATTCAATTAAATATTGTCAATTATATTAATTTCCATTTTTATCAATATCAGTTCTTTTACACTTGCTTTTTTTGTTAAGAAATGGCATGGCTTGAATGGATATAAAATACATCACAGCTTTATTTATTGCATTTTAAGGGGATTGTTGATTAAATCTTCCTCTTTTATATATATATCGTTATATATAAATATAAAATCAAAAGTTATTCTTTCCAATATGTTTGATATTGATTTCTTAAATAATCATGCTATAAATTTATAGGAAGAAGTATATATGAAACTGAATTGTCCTTATTTTTTCCCTATTTTTTTACTATAATTTATATTTATTACTAGAATTGTATTGGCTGTGGAAGGTGGTAAGCACTTAGAATTGTAGAGAATAAAATTAAACATTATTAGGGTATTTAGTCCAGTATGCTACTGAACTTAGAATATATAAAAGGTGTTGGAGTTTAAAGGTTATCTTAAATATTTAGTTCTATTATGAATTAGACAAAAGGTACTGTGTAATATTTTTCTTACTTGAATAAAGATATATTGTCTGTGAAGTTAATGGTGACAGACTACAAGATGTAATGTCTGTGAGGTTAATGGTGATAGACTACTGAATATATGTACACAAAACTGGCTTCTGCCATAGTATTGTGCTTCTAAACCAAGTTTTATTACTTACTTAGGTGACCTCAAAAATAGCTATCACATTCTTCTGTTAACTTTAGTGGCTCAGTCAAGGGTTGAGGGACAGTGTCCATGACCTTTTGCAGCACTTCTAAAACTCTTGGTGGAAAAGGAGAAATAAACATTGACTTATGTGCTGTTGTAGTAGGAATCTGTATCTGACTACAGATATGGTTTCGATGTTTGCATCTGAATGGACTGCTAAATGTTCAAGAGCAAGCTGCAGCTGGTGATGGACTAAGTTTACTACCCACTTTAACATTGCGTTAATTAATTGCTTGAACAATAGATGAATAAATTTAGAAATATCTTCCTACATATGCTATCATAAATAAAAGTTTTTAAAATTGTTTTTTCTTTTTTTAAGTGATATCCATTCCAATTAAATTGAGATCTACTTTACAACATTGCAATCATATTACAAAAGTCAGTTGAAAAGTTCATAGTCTGACCAAGATACTCTCATGGAATGCCAAATGAGGTTTATTTTTCAACATATCCCCTGGAAAGAAACAATGCAGTTATTAAGAGGAGTTGAAATTAATGTATGCAAGATTTCACAGCTCTTGCATCATTCCTTCATCACCAGCCTATGAACTTTTCAGCCTACCCTCATAAGTTTACTGGTAGTAATAGAGTTGGTTGATACAAGAGAATTTGAAATTAGCACTGCAAACAAAGGATTTTTATCATCTGCTCTCTTTCCTTGCAGCAGTGAGCATTGAATGGCCAGAATAACTATTTATAGTGTTATTGTTTAGGTCAAAGGTACTTGCCATTATATAGAAATTATCGACTTTTCGCTCAGGTCATACAATTACAGAGTTAGGTATTGTTTGGGTAATTAATTATAAATTTAAAAAAATGACAAATGTTAAGAACAAAGCTAGGTTTTACTTAAATTATTTCTAATTACTTATTTAGTTCTAATATTTCTCATTGTTAGAAACATATTTTGATCAAACTAGACACTGCATAGTATCCATAATTTGATATTTAACATAAACAAAAAAAAGTTGCACCAAATGAAAATTAAAAATGGGTTGCAGACTTAACCAACTTTACATCCCATTTTAAGATATTTCAGTAAAGTACAAGTAGAATGACTGAACAGATAAGATATTGGGCTATTAGTTCATAGGTCTTGTGTTTAAAACCACTATCGCGAATAGCTGCCAGATACACAAAGAATGTTGCCCTAAAATATCCAAATCACCTCTGGTCAAGCAGACTCATCAAATAAATTTCAGTTATGACTATTCTATCTAGGTCTTCATTATCTATATTCTACTTCCCTTTTCTTAAGATGGTAGGGTATGATTTGAGGGAGATTTGGCTGCAGCCAATTAGTCTTGCTTGTTAGTTTCTAGTGTATTAGCTTATTATCAAAGGTTGACTGTATTTTTTATGATGACATATACCAGTAATTAAAAGTAGATTATAGGTTTGAAGAAATTATGTAGTTATTGGGATTGTTTAGCTATACATCGTTAGATACTTTGTAATTAATAGTCATATGTGCTGTGGTTAGAGTGAAATAGCGTAATTACCAAAGGTTATAATTATCAATTGTTATTTGATGTAGTTACGTTGTCCAATTAGATATAGTTATGTTGTTTCCACTTGATTAGAAGAAATCAATGACTTACTTATATGCTCTCTTTCATTCATACATGGTGAAACCTTTCCTTCCATGGCCTCGTTCTTAGCTTTGGTTCATGGCATGAAGCAGATGAGATATAAATCTTCCCTAGGTAACACACTCTGTGGATTTTGAAGATATTGCTGACAGCTAAGAAAACTAAATTGTGTAGAATAAAAGATCCAGATCAAATACTTAAAACAAATTGCTGGCAGGGATTTTAAACTCAAGCTGATAGCCAATATCATATCCAATCAGCCATTTTGCTTTTACTCTAATGAAATATCTTCTAGTGAGACAAATGTTGTAAAGTATCCTAAGTCTCAACCTATTTTCGATTTTCAGTTGTCATTTTCTTTCATTAATCCATTTGTTACTTTATCTCTAATCAAATAAACTACCTATGTGTTTCATTGAATTTTGAAAATCATTGAAAGTTGGGAGGAATTTAATAAAATAATTAACCTTTCTATCGTGAAGCTGATGTTTAAAACATTACTTAACCCTTTAGCATTTAAACTGGCTGTATCTGGCCAGAATTCTCTCACCTTTTTCTGTTCGAACCAGCTGCAACTGGCTACTCATACTGATGTTTAGGTATTGTTCTCAAAATAAATAATATCAAATTCTCATAGATTCAATATTATGTGAGATAAAGCCTTTATCATGAAAATATAGTAGTATATGTAGAGTAATGTAAATGATAAAGGGTTATCTAGAATTTCTTTTTAAAAATTTTTGTAGAAGATTTTAATATGAATTGGAAGTTTGGTGTCATAAAACTAAGGCAGTTTCAAGTTGTTTGATATGAAATGGGTTTATAGGAGACGCATTGGATGTATTAACTTCAATAAAATATTTGACTTTGCAGAACTAGCCTACTTATGTTTCAGTTGAATTAGTTGAGTAGTTATGATGCTACCTCTGTATTTATATCAGAGTAGATGTCAACAAATAAAGTAAAAACATCAAATATTATCAGTAACAGAAATACATGAACCCTTAGTTTGGGTTAATAGTGCATCATCTTAACTATATAATAAGAATCATTATGTGTATGATAAAGTGACATACTGTCCAAAATTTCATATATTATTACATGAAAGATTTAGCAATGCAGAAACAGTGATGTTGATCTATAATTAAACTGGGCAAAACTGACTGTCAAGTCTACAGTTGTGGTTATCTTTGTTCTGGTGATGTCTAAGTATTGAGCTGGACTCAGCTTCTTCAGTGCATTCCATTTCACTCACCAGTGCAGTAACTAGTTGTTGGCATTAAGTTAGGAAGTGATGAAGCATATCCTCTATTCATCTCTTTAGTGATTTGATTAGTTAATGAAATTTAGTACATAGCTCTTTGTAATTGGTAGAAATGTGCACTGATCTGGAATTTTAGTCAGATGATTGGTAATGACTATGTCGATTGATACTGATATCTCTTGTCTTTAAAGTATGTTAGAATGATAGAACATAAAAGATCTTCCTTATATTGTTAGTGATTATCTATCTTAGATTTCTGTATGTGTCTGTGTGTGTATATTTTATCCTTGTAGTGGTTTCAGTCACTAGACTGCAACTAATAACAATCAATCACCGTAAATGATAGTACTTTACCCGATTTTTCTCAACTATTATTTATAGTGATTGACGATTATTATGGTCATTTGCATTGGGATGTAAATATTAAAAATGTTCCCAATGCTTTTTAAGTCAGTTGCTTTGTTTACACTTCTATCTACAGGCATTAAGTGCTATAAAAGACAGAACTGCTGGCTAGCAGCTCTTTACATGGTGAATAATACATTTGACTAGCATCCAAGAGGTGCAGGATTTGATTCCTTGCAAGCACCTCTGTCCACTCTTTTCCATCATTTTTATATATATATTAAATTAAAAAACAGAGTTAAAGAATCACTTTAATCCCCTATAATTTAATGAGCTCAAGGAATATATTCCAGGCTCTTTATAAATCAGTATAGAGAGAGAAGTACACAAAGAGGTATGTGTTTAATCATAGGGGATAGAAAACCACCAGAGTGTTCAATATATTGTCTACAAAAGGAAAGGCTTATACAGATCAATTAAAAGAATAAATTAAAGTGTACTAACCATCCAATAATAACTATTACACCTGGACATACCCTAATTAGGGTATGTTTCGCCATAAAAAGTGAAGATTCCATATTGCAGAGGGCTTATCAACAGGTGGACTACAATATGGTCCACACTTCTAAAATATATCAGATAACTAAAATAATGCACATGATGTAGAGAGAGGAAAACATGCGCATTATATAGCATTTCCTTTCATAGACACAAGTCCAGGCAAGTCCGGCACGAGTCCGGGCAAGGTTGTTTGTGGAAAACAAGTTGCCCATGCCTATCAGTCTCCCCTCACCGTGCTGCTGATGTTTTCAAAGGGAAGGGCAAAGGCTGGTACAGCTTGTTGTAAGTGACATAACATCTCATTTCTACAGCTGAGTGAAGTTGAGCAACATGAAATAAAGTGTCTTGCTGAAGAACACAATAAACAACCCAGTCCATAAATCAAACTCACAACTTCATTATTGTAAGCCAAAAGCTTTAACCACTAAGCCATGCTGTCATATATATATATATGTATGTATGTATATGTGTATGTGTGTATATATATAACAATAATAATTGTTTCTACTTTTGGCATAAGGTCAGCAATTATCCCAGTGCATTACTGGTACTTTCTTTTATCGACCCCGTAAGGATGAAAGGCAAAGTGAACCTCGGCGGTATTTGAACTCAGACCGTAAAGGACCGTAACTCTATGCTGCAAAGCATGGCGTCTGAACCTCTACCAATACTGCCAAAACAAAAGACAATTACTTTAGTCCATCCCAATTTATTTTATTATACGTATTTCGAAGATTAAAGACTTATGTATAACATAGGCCAAACCATGTTCTCTTCAGATAAAATCCACAGGAGATGTAGAAATCATTTGATATGCAGGCAGTCAGACGAGCTTGGATAAACTATACCGTTGAGTGCTTGACATTTGTTATATAAAAGTCAGCTGATTCTAAATCAACTAACTCTTTTTCATTGAACAAATATATATATATTGCATGAAATTCATTCCCTCAATTGCAGGGGGCTCACTAAATAATAATAATAATAATAATAATAATAATAATGAAATTATTGTGTAAAGTGCTCAGGTGCACTACAACTCATCAAAGGTGTATGTATAGTACATAGAATAATATACAAATGTCAGGGAAGCGAATAGTGTATGAGTCATGATATACATGTGTGTATGTGTATGGAGGGGGAACATTAGGTGGAGTGTTGGCGAATCTCGGGAAGCATGGAGGTTTTAAAGGATGCAGTGTCTCGACAGCTAACAACTGATGCAGGTAGTTTGTTCCATGCTTCAGCAACTCTGAGCGTGAAAAAATGTTTCCGAAAGTCATGGGAACTGTGCTGTTTTCTGACTTTGTGGGCATGTCCACGCGTGTTAGACACATGGAAATCAAAAAGGTACTCAGGGTTGTTGTTGGCAAGATGGTTAACAATTTTGTGGGTGTTTACCAAGTCAGTTGCCAGGCGTCGGAGCTTCAATGTATCCATGCCCAGGGAAGCAAGGCGTTCAGAGTATGGTAGATGCCTGATGGAGGGTATTCGCTTGGTTGTACGTCTCTGAACAGTTCCCAGGCGGTCAATGTTCTGAGCAAGATAGGGGTTCCAGACTGGTGATGCAAATTCTAAGTGTGGCCGCACCATAGCCATGTACCCCTTAAATAGATACCTCGAGAGCGGCTGACAAAGGTCTTGCTGAGTGATGCTAAGACACCCTCAGCCCTCTTGACAATTTTAGAGATGTGCTTCATCCAACGCAAATCGCTGCTGACCGTAATGCTCAGGTCACGTTCACAAGAAGACTTCTTGATATTAGTGTTGTGGAGGGAGTATGTGGACGCTGGGTTTTTACTCCCAAAATGCATGGTGGTGCACTTGTCCACAGCTACCTTGAGTTGCCAGTCTGAGATCCATTGTTGCATTGTGTCCAGGTCAGACTGCAAGTAAGATCTATAGTGTTCAGGATCTGTCCTTTTTATCTCAAGGTACAGCTTGATGTCATCTGTATATTTCAGTACTGTGGCATTCTTTAAGTTGGCATCTATGTCATTAATATATGCCACAAACAAAAGGGGGCCAAGAACAGATCCCTGTGGTACACCAGATGACATCTCATATGGTGAGGAATGCTGTCCCAGAACCGTGACTACCTCTCTTTGACTGAGAATGAAGGACATCAACCAGTTAAAAAGATCATCCTTCACACCCATTGCAGAGAATTTTGCCATAAGCCTTTTGTGTGGCACAGAATTGAAAGCTTTCGCAAAGTCAAGGTAACAACATCCACCCATGAGCTGCCATCAGTCATCTGGGTGATGTCTTCAAGAAACTCGATAAGTTGATCACAGCAGCTGGAATTGGGGATAAATCCAAATTGTGAGGGCCAAATAAGGCTGTGAGAGTTCCAGAAGTTCCAAAGTATTTCTCTGACACAGGATTCCATCAGTTTGGCAATGCAACTAGTAAGACTGACTGGACGATAGTTCACAGGTGATGTGCGGTCACCCTTTTTGAACAGAGGAATGACACTGGCAGTTTTCCACTGTTCTGGAGTAGCACCGTTGTTCAGACAGAATTGGAAGAAGCGTGATAGCTGGTGCAGAATGTTGTTACCTAAGGAACTTTATCAGCATAGGGGAAGGATGCTCTGTAAGTGTGATAACCAGAGTATCAACAGGCTGGAAGAAGTTTAAGGAGCTGATACATATACTGACAACATATCTTCTTTCTCAGAATGAAGTGTAGGCTCTATGTCACCTGCATGTGAACTGCAGTGTTACACGGGATGAGGTAGTGAGGGCTGACCTTAAGCTGAACTTTACAATGGAGAGGATAAAGGGCTGTGAGTGCTAATGTTATTCTGTGCTGGTAAAAACTCATTTAGCTTAAAACTTTATTTGATCTGACCCATCTATATATACCCCCCCCCCCCCGACCCAATATCGCCCATTAGTACCTATATTCACAATCACTTCATGCACTAGTACTTGTTAATACCTTCCACTCTGCCAGTGGTCCCCCTTCACCCCATCAAATCCCTCCACCTACCCATGACATATATCCAACTTCAGTATGAGGGCTCTTCAGTTAAGTCATTGATGACAACCTCTGTAGTGCTGGTGTCATGCTAGATGCACCCAGTGCACTTAGTAAGGTCATTGGCATTAGGAAAGGCACCATGCTGTAGAAACTGTGCGAAAAAGAGTAGTAAGGAGCCTATAGTTCTGCCAAGGTAATGATAACCTCTCTAGTGTTTGTCATCTACACAATAAACAATCATCCAGTACACTATTGTAAAGTGGTTCGTAATAGTAAGGGCATTCTCTCCCTCTCTCTCTCTCCTTCCATCCCTCTTTCTGTCATTGATCTTATTTACCTGTTAGACTTTCTGTTGCTGTTGCTTCCTCACTCCCTCTTTGATTACATGCCTTATTTCAGCTTCAATATGATACTTAAAATTACATGTGTATATATATATATATATATATACATCATCATCATCATTTAACATCTATTTTCCATGCTTGCATAGGTTAGTTTGGCCAGTTGACCATGCCATACCTTACTCAAATGGAACTGTATTATGGCTGGCATTTTTACTGCTGGATGCCCTTCCTAACACCAACCACGTTTTACAGTATGAAACCACATATATATTATAGAAATGACTTCTACAAGACTATTTCATTCATAAGAAATCATCAGGAAATCATTTTTATATAAAATAAAGATGCCTATACTCTACTAATGTATTGAGTATCTTTTTTAACTGTGGTTACTTATACATTGGGTATCCACACACACACGTGTGTGTTTATATATATATGTATATATATATATATACACGTGTGTGTGTGTATATATATACCTGTTTATACATGTATATATGTAATTGTGAATGTACACATGTAACTGAATACCTGTTGATGCATGTGTGACTGAGTGCTTGTGTACCAATGTTTTTTATATCAGTTTGCATGCCTCTATCTCTCTCTGGGAGAAAGAGAGAGAGTGAACAGTTTCAGTGATCTTCAGCATTGAATTAAATGTTTTTCAATAAATAGAATAGATGAGAGATATTAAGGAAGGAGAGGAAAGGGCAAATTCTTCAAAAGAATTGATAACTACATACCTTTCATATAAGAAATTTGTTAGGTGAGTATCCAAGCTGTTATATTAGAGACTATTAAGTTTATTTAGAGATGGTGTCAGGGAAAACAACCAGTCTTCTAGTAGGTAATAAAATGGCAATGTTAGTTTACATTTAAGCTGAGGGTTATAACAGATCTGAATTTAAGGAAAAATCCAATTATAGCTTCTGTCAAGTATGTTGCTAAAATCGCCAGTGGTAGCTTCCAGAAATTAGTTTCTTTAAGTAGATGACACATTAAGTCAGAAGAGGCTGAAGTGAATTGAATCCAAGTTGGAAACTATAAAATCTAAAGACAATATATATGTTGCTTAAATAAACTACCTATTTAGTGTGGAAGTGCATTTATCAATGTCTCTTTTTTTTCTTTTCTTTTTCTCTTTTTTCCACATTGTCAATTATGTAGAAAAGCATCATAACTGAGATTGCAATCTTTGATTGCTGAGGGTGCCAATATGCTTCACTTATACTTTGAGCATGTGAGTTCTGATGTCAATGGTGATGGGCTCTGCCAGACTGACCTGAAAAGAAAGTCCTCGGTAGTGCCTGTAGGTTATGGGAAATTTATGTTTTACTATTAATGAAAATAATCTTAATATTTTGAAACAACCAAGGCTGATCAAATAGAAAAAGCTAAGCTTTCTTCACCAAGCTTACAACCAAGTGTCAATTTGTAATTGCAGCTATTTCATTCCACTCATGTTGATAAATCAATTCGTAAATATTAGACAATTTCCTTTCTAATCATTCTAACTCCATATGTGAGAAATCATTACCTTAAAGGTGCTAATTATGCTACCAATGCTCTTAGAAAAGGACATAAACATAATTTCATGATTTTGTTTCTTAAAATTAAGTGTTATAGTTAAATAGAACCATTATCCATTAAATGACACACATAGGCACTTACCTTTTATTTAGATTTAAAAATTCAGAAGATACAGCATCTATAAATATTATATATTATCATACAAGTTTAATCCTTGGGTGCCTGTAATGGAGTCCAATCATAAGTTTGAGCCATGTCTGATGATAACATCTTTATTTCCTCCCACTACCCTTGGAGACTTTGAAAAGGACATTGTTGCTACCCATGATCCTTTTGATATTAAAACAATAGAAAGTCGATAAATTTAACTGCAATAGTGCTAAATTGATAGCATTGAGAAGTTAATCAAACGCAGCAACTCTGGGGAAATTGTGACAATATATGAAATTGAATAGACACAATTTTATTTAATGTTTTTATTCACTGTAAAGAGAGAATGCATGTCTACTCAACATCTATCTAAAATTTCATTTTTACTCATATATTTAAGAGTTTGTCTATCTAAGCAATATCTATCATCAGACTTTGACTAACTACTCAAAAGCTACTGGTTGAATCTGTTCCCTAACCCTAACCCTTCAGTCAATATCTAAATATAGATTGTGTATATTTAGTCAACATCTAGCAGTAGCCTGTGCATTTCTGTTTGAAAGAAAATAATTAATTTGACTCACAGCTTATAGATTTTGAGTTCAGATTTGTTGTTAACATTTTATTGTATATTTGTTTAAGACATTTGATTTTGTTGACTTCCCTTCATATTGTTGACATAAATAAATAGCATGTCTTCTTGAAACTTGGAATGTTATTTCAGATAGAGTAGTATGTATATTATCCAAAGAAATAATTGCCTTTTATTTGTATAATACTATGAAACTAAAAGGTAAGGTCAGTGATAACATATTTAATTAATTAACTTACACTTATTGTGAGGAGAAAGAATCATTAGCTTAATTGTCAAGAAAGGCAGAAGAGACAACTCTGAAATTTCAAGTGATTAAAACTAATAAAAAATATAAATGGTGCATAATACAGTGAGAGATCTTAGCAACATAGTGACAACTCCAGGTATATTTTGTGTTTTTTAAATATCTTCTGCAAAGCAACCTTTACCAATATTATCAGGAAAGGATGGCTTAAAAGATACATAGATTTTTGTTGTTGTTTTTTTGTGAATAATAACTGATTTGCATTTTTAAAAAATAGGGACAATTACTCTACGTAAAAATGAAATGGTAAGGTTAGTGCTAACATTAATGTAGTAAACCAAGAAATATTAATTAAGATTACACCTGTCATTCTTGGAAATATTATCTAGTTGACAATGATAGCTGCATTCGTTCAGTCACTCTTTTGATCACCTGTACACATCAGCAGATTTAGAAGAAATAATTAATAATGATTTAAATGGCATTCTGAAAAAGTATTCAGATATGTGTTATGAAGGGGAAGTAAGTTAATTTCTTTTGTTTGTAATATTATGATGTTTTTGATTTCTCTTTCTTCTCTTTATCTCCAAATATATGCTGAAGGTGTTATGGTGTTCTCTTGGTATTGGTGACAGAATAAGCTATGCTGGTTAGAGTGATGTTTGAATGACTGCACTAAACATATTATATAGATTGTTGGTGTATTATTAGCTGAACCAACAGCATGGTATACAATACCATTTCTAGGAAGTTATCCTTCAAAGAGAATGAGTTCTACATTTTGACAATTACATATTGGTTCCTTTTGTTCCTTGCTTATTTGCAATATGTTGGTATTGATCATGCAACCGCAGCTCATTTTTGCTGTTGTTCTTGAATAACTTGGGGAATTTGTGGCCTCTCATCAGAAAATATGTTTTGATCAGGAAGAAAAACGTTTTGCAGCAATAATTTTTATATCAATGTTATATGGTGAATTATACTGTTCAACATTTTACTCCTTGTATTTTAAGGTGACTGCTGGTTACTACTTGAAACCACAATAAATGCATTTTAAAGCATTATTATTAGTCATTTCTTCTGAATTTGGTGATGTGCACTGTCAATCAATAACCAATTCATCCTGTTTTTCCTTACATCTGAATAAACATATATAAAATTCTATAGACTTCTTATAGAAGCATACAATTTTTTTTGTATGTGTGTAGTAATATAAATATCAATTAAAATGGTGCCAATTTCTGTATTAGCTTTCTTATGATTTGTATCTACCATTATGTCTCCAATATACATAGTGTAAACCTTTAAAATAATATCAGAAGGGATCATCAAAGAGATCAATTACACATTTCTTTTCTGTAGCCATACAACCAAACAGAAGACGTTCATCATAATCAAATGACAAATAAACTATTTCTTTTAATTTGTCATTTGCAAAAGTGAGATATGTTTTTATTTCAGAAGTTTAACCTCTTAGTAAGATAATAGTTTTGATCAACAATGGTACATTGTAAATATCTTGAGGGTAATCAAACAGATTTTTCTTTTTATTTATATGGACTCCTTGTTTGTGAAAGTAGTTTTTCATTTGTAAATCTTCTTTGTAATACTTATTTAACGTGACATTTCCACAACTACTACACATATAGCATATCATGCTGTAATTCTTTATCTACCTTCAAGCATTAATTTTTTCCCCTATTTGTATAAAATCTTAGATTTATAACTTGTGATATTCATGCGAATGAATAAGATTGTAGAAGATCACGCCATCTAGCGTCGACTGCCTACACAGTCGATTAACTGCCCTTAGTTCTGACGTCAGTGGCTGAGACAACAGACTTGGACAATAACACTTGAAGACAATAGATGTACGATAATCACGCAGCGGCTCAAGAGATGACACCAACACCAATTGGCAGTATTTGACGTTTTAAACATATTCCCAACCTAGGAGCATTAATGTATTCGTATATATTTTGTAATTGCTCCTACATATAAAAAATGTTTTTTCTAACATAAATTGAGGTATGTCTTTATTCCTTGTTTGAAATGTGCCAGTAAACCATAACCAATTAGACGGGATGACTGATGACTACTTCCCGCCTAAAGTGGTGACCCTCGACGATTAAATATGTAAACGCAACCTTCTTAATTTCACCATTCGTTTTTAAATTGAAAATTGTTCATCTTACAAAAAAAAAAAGAAAAGAAATTTTTTTTTCCAACATGGCTGACTGGCCAGCTAACATTCCCGTGCATTGTCTTTCTTCTTAAAATGCGGCCATCTGATTGGCTTAGCTTCATCACGCAACCATATTCTCAATTTGGAGAAGAAATGCAACGCCATCTTGTCTGATATCTGTTAGCTTGTTCCACATATTCTAACTTTTGGATTTTAGCTGCTATTTCTTGTACTATGACTGAATTTCCTTTGCTTGCGGCAACTTAATGGATATTTGGGTGAAAATTGTACTGTTTTCCCGTCGTTTTAAACATTAATTAATTTTATTCGTCCATGTGGTAATAGATTGACGATGAGTGATCCTGGTTTGCCTGCGTTCTCGGGCGATACTAAACTCTGGTTTGCGCAGCTAGACGCTTATTTTGATGCCAACGAAGTAAAAACCGAGAAAAAGCTCAACTTTTTGATAAGCGGAATTCCTTCTTCACTCGCTATAACAGTGAAAGATTTAATTACAAACCTGTCGGCCAGTATTTCTTATGACTCGTTGCGGGAAGAAATTCTTCGAAGGAACAGTCGTTCTGCTGAGAGCAGATTTCGTTCATTGTTGGAGGACGAGTGTCTAGGCGATAGGTCGCCCTCCGAATTTTTACGCCACATTAGGGACCTCAGTGAATCGCCAGAACAGGATAATTCTTTCATAAAAAATTATTTTCCTCTCGCCTGCCAAACAACGTCCAAATTATTTTGGCAAATATAATGGACACCAGCTCTTTGGAGCAAATTGCTGCTTCCGCGGATCGAATCGTGGAATTTTCTAAAAAGGCTACGGCCTCGGACTCACGTGTCGCTTCCTCTCATTTAAACCAGCCCGTCTCGACACGCGAGGTTGCCGTGATGAAGGCTATTGACACTTTGACGCAGCAAGTCGCTCGATTATGCAGGGAGAATGGGCCGTATTCCCGGCGGCTTAGGAGTCGTTCGCGTTCTTTCGCAACTGCACGTCGACGTACTACTTCGCCCGCCAACAACCAATCATTGTGCTGGTATCATGCTACCTATGCGGATAAGGCAAATAATTGCCGGCCTCTGTGTAGTTATTCGACTGCGGGAAATGTGGACCAGAGTCACTAAAGGCGGCTAGTGAACTCTGCGAAACAAAACGGAACCGCCATTTCTTCATTGAGGACCTCCTGTCTGGAAGAGCCTTCCTAGTGGACACAGGAGCTTCGTGCAGTATTTGGCCTGTTACTACTATGACAGTAACTCCCCCTGAGTCGTCGATTGAATTGCAAGCTGTCAACCAATCAGCAATCAGAACTTTTGGACAGATCTCGCTTCCTCTTAAGTTCCGAAATCTTCGTCGGGATTTCAAATGGGTGTTCACTGTTGCTGATCTGCCATACCCGATTTTGGGCGCGGACTTCCTGCACCATTTTTCTTTGACGGTGGACGTTCGTCACCAACGACTGATTAACGATATAACTGGTTTTTCTCTTTGTGGCAGGACGGCGGAATTTTCTACAATTAGCCCGACTTTCTTTATTGCTAACTCTGGAAACTTATATCATGGACTGTTGAAATCGTTCCCGCAATTGACTCATGAAATTTTTAGAGTCACTGATCCAGGTCACGTTATGGAGCATTTTATTATTACAACTGGCGCTCTGGTTTTTTCGCGTCATCGTCGATTGCCAGCGGATAAATTGAAAGCAGCACGGTCCGAGTTTGATCATATGCTACAGCTTGGAATTATTCGTCCTTCCACGAGCCCGTGGGCATCTCCATTACACATGGTGCCAAAATCTTCTGGAGATTATAGAAGATTGAACTCGATGACCGTACCGGATCGGTATCCTATCCCTCATTTGCAGGATTTTGCATCCTCGTTGCAAGGTTGCAACATTTTTTCAAAGCTCGATTTGATACGAGCCTACAACCATATTCCTGTCAATAGAGACGACATCCCGAAAACGGCTATAACTACGCCATTTGGATCTTTTGAATTTCTAACCATGCCTTTCAGGTTAAGGAATGCTGCTAGCACCTTCCAGCATTTTATGGATGAGGTCACTCGTGGCCTCGACTTTGAATACACCTACATTGATGACCTTGTTGTGAGCTCTTCTCCAGAGCAGCATTTGCGCCATCTGGAACGTCTATTTTCTCAATTGAAGAATTACAATGTTCGGATTAATCCATCAAAATGTGTTTTTGGTTCCGAATCTTTGGATTTTTTGGGTCACGTCATTGATGCTGACGGTATTCGACCTATTCCTGATAGAGTTAAAGCTATAGAGGATTTGCCTCCACCAACTTCACTTCGTCAGTTGCACCAGTTCTTGGGGCTGATTAATGTTTATAGGCGGTTTGTGCCTAATTGTGCTAAGCTACTCTTCTCTTTGACGGAAATTTTGAAAAATTGTCGAAAGAAAAATAGAGACATTTCTTTGAATGAAACTCAGCTCCAGGATTCTGAGAGCGCGAAAATTGTTCTAGTCAATGCATCTTTGCTGGCTCACCCAGTGTCCAACGCTAAGCTTTCGCTTTGTGTTGATGCGTCGGATACTGCCGTGGGCGCGGTTTTGCAGCAAAGTAGAAACAATCAACAGCAACCGTTGGAATTCTTCTCCAGGAAGCTGAAACCCGCCGAAACCCGCTACAGCACCTTTGGACGGGAGTTGCTAGCAATATATTTATCAGTGAAACATTTTTCGCACATGCTTGAGGGAAGAACGTTTACTATCTTCACGGACCACAAGCCGTTGACATTCGCCTTGCAAGTTAAGGCAGACAAATACTCGCCTAAAGAAACTAGACATCTTGACCTCATCTCTCGGTTTACAAATGATATTCAACATATTCCGGGTCATATGAATACAGCGGCCGACGCCCTGTCTCATTTACTGATTACTTCAATCTCGTCGCCCGATGACATAGATTTGAATCACTTGGCAGCCGATCAGCCTACTCTCGAATCATTGGATGTTACATCACCTGAATTTGTGAGTTGCAGGATGAAATACCTACCTTTACCGACCGCAGAGGGACGGATCCTCTGCGATGTCTCTTTGGATACGCCACGCCCTTTTGTTCCGTTGAACCATCGTCGAACTGTGTTTCTTGTTTTGCACAGCATTTCACATCCTGGATCTTCTGCCACAGTACAACTCATAACGGCTAGATTCTTCTGGCCAAATATGAGACGTGAAATTACTGTCTGGTGCCGTTCCTGTGTTGCTTGCCAGAAATCCAAAGTTCATAGACATATTAAGACTCCTCTTGGTACTTTTAGTAACCCGGACGCCCGGTTTCGCCACATTCATGTGGACATCGTGGGACCTTGGCCCATCAGCGGTGCTTACAATTACTTATTGACGGTAATCGATCGTTTTTTGCGATGGCCTGAAACCATCCCCTTGAGGGATATCACTGCTGAGACCACAGCGCGTACCCTTGTGTCTGGTTGGATCGCCCGATATGGAGTGCCAACATCAATTACCACGGACCGTGGAAGGCAGTTTGAATCGAACCTCTTCCATGAATTGACGATGATCATCGGCGCTAAACGCATACGAACTACTGCATATCATCCTGCCTCTAATGGAATGGTGGAGCGCTTCCACCGACAACTGAAAGCCACTCTCCGGACTTCTCCTGGCTCTACGCACTGGAGTAAGTACCTCCCTATTGTGTTGTTGGCGATTCGGTCAACAATAAAGGAGGACCTTGGGTTCTCCCCGGCCGAATTGTTATATGGTGCTCCTCTAGCGTTACCTGGGCAAATGCTTGCCCCAGTCGATCTTGCTGAACAAAATTCGCTTTCCTACGTATCCCGCCTGTGTTCTTATTTTCAGGACCTGCCTCCGATGGATACGAGGAAGCAAACTGTAAAATCTGCAGTCCCAAAGGATATTGCCTCGTGGACCCATGTGTTAGTGAGGAACGATGCCGTGAAACCACCTCTCACACAACCATACTCTGGACCCTACCGTGTATTAGCTCGTTCAGAGAAACATTTCACTGTAGACATTAAGGGTTCCAGAGAGACGGTTTCTATTGATAGACTCAAACGAGCACATTTGGATACAGATGCTATCGCACCTGAACCACAAGTGCCCCCGTCTTTTTCTTTCGCACACACACCTGCTTCTTCGTCCCCCCACCCCACCCCACCCCATCACCAAGATATAAGACTACGATTCATTCCGGTCGGAGGGTTCATTGGCCAAAAAAACTGTGTAGCACAATATATTATTAAACTGCTATTTTGCGGTGCTTTAATCCTGTAGTGACTTTTGGAACTTTTAGGAAATTGTATTTAAATTTTATGACATTTTTTGTGCCCTTCATGCTCGGTTGGGCTGATTGCTCCTTGGTTTGGGATTTTTGCTGATTGCTAATCGGTTTTTCTACATGCATGATTTTTATGAACCGATTTTTATTTAATTTTCTAAAAATCTGGTGGGAGGCCATGTAGAAGATCACGCCATCTAGCGTCAACTGCCTACACAGTCGATTAACTGCCCTTAGTTCTGACGTCAGTGGCTGAGACAACAGACTTGGACAATAACATTTGAAGACAATAGACGTGTGATAATCACGCAGCGGCTCAAGAGATGACACCAACACCAATTGGCAGTATTTGACGTTTTAAACATATTCCCAACCTAGGAGCATTAATGTATTCGTATATATTTTGTAATTGCTCCTACATATAAAAAATGTTTTTTGTAACATAAATTGAGGTATGTCTTTATTCCTTGTTTGAAATGTGACAGTAAACCATAACCATTTAGACGGGATGACTGACAACCACTCCCCGCCTAAAAGATCTTTTGCTGGCATTCACCAAACCTTGTAGCATTAACCCTTTGGATACGAAGCTGGTGCATCTACTCTGCAAATAATTTCTACAAAATATAGAAATAATAAAAACATTATTTAAAATTCTGTAAAAAAAATTATCTGCAGTAGTCATAGGATGACACTATCCAATGTCTTTATTTTTAAGACACTAGGTATAATTTGAAAAGGTTTTGGCTGTTATTTCTGGTAGGTCGGGTGAATACATAGAGACCTCATTCATTAGCATGTTTAATAGATGATGACCTCAGCATCCTCGTGTAACATCCGTCAAGTCTCTTGCATAGCACTTTGTCAATAATCCACGTTTCACTGCCGTAAAGCAGGACGGATTCAACATTATACCTAAATAATATTTTTGTAAATGAAGCTCTAAAAATTTGGATTTTAGCTCTTATGCTCATGGACATGAAACTATTTATAGTATAATATGAATTAGATAAAATTTGTTATCTAATGATTATCATTAAATTTAAAAAGAGAAAGCTTTTTGTTTCTGATCTTTCTTTCACTGTTAAAACAGCCTTGTTAGAAGAATGCTGTCTGCTCACATTTTAGTTGCTGCCATTTGCAATAGGTTGTTGGGCTTAAATTGGCAATAAGTTGAAACTTCTTACACGTCTTTCAACTTATCTCTGGTTATGGTTAACTCTTTCCACTTCAACTCAGTTCACCTAAACGTCTGAAATAGATAACAAGTGTGGCAATGTTGTTTGTGATAAACATGCATTTTACCTGGAACGAGATATATCCCTCATCGATTTAACACCAAGAAATTAGTCAACTTGAACCCTAGAAGGCAACTATGGTTATGCAATTTATATGAATTGTTGGAAATGTCTACATTTTATTTTTATAAACCCAATCATACAGTAGATTGTAAAACTGGTTATGCCTCATCTGTTGGGACTTTATTGATTGTTTAAATTGTTGAAACACTTCTCACATTTAAGATATTATTCTTATGCTGCTTGACAAAAGAAAACTAATAATAAAGTTGTACAGTTAATATGAAGTATTGTGAGATATATAATAAATTACTAAGTTTCCAAAGGCTGTTACAATGCAGTAGAGATATATAAAAGGCAAAGGATGAGGAGGAGAAAGTCTATTAAATCGACCCCGGTTCATTACTCGTACTTTATTTTAATGACCCCTTAAGGATGAAAGGCTAAGCTAACCTCAGCAGGATTTAAATTCAAAACGTAAAGGGCCATAACTACATGCTGCAAAGCATGTTTTAATATTTGTGCTTTCTTTGAAGCCAATAGCTATGTATGTAAAATCTATAAAAAGGAATCAATAAAGGTTTCAGAGTCAGTTGACTAGGAATGTACCAACTGTGATACAGTGTTCACAATGTTTATAATATCATCATCATCATCATCACCGTTTTACGTCCGTTCTTCCATGCTAGCATGGGTTAGATGGGTTGTCCTGTTGTGGACAGTGTCTGGTTGGCTGACCATGCCTTGCTCATACAGGAACTGATTTTGGCTTGATTTCTACAGCTGGATGCCCTTCCTAACACCAACCTCATTTACAGTGAGTGCTGGGTGCTTTTCCCGTGGCGCCTACACGTCCACTTTACAGTGTGGGCTGGGTGCTTTTTTGCCGTGGCACCTCCATGACCACTTTGCAGTGGGAGGGTGTGAGGGCATATTGTCTATATGCTTCAGCTTGTACTCATGGGAGGTCGGGTACTCTGTATTACTGCGTGACGCCTTTGAGAGGTGTAATTGGGTAAGGTCGGCTTTTATCACCTCATCCCAGGTCTTCTTGGGTCTCCCCACTCCGCGGTTTCCATTGACTTCTAGTGCTCTGCACCTTTTTATGCAGCTGTCATCTTTCATACGCATCACATGTCCATACCAATGCAACCGCCTCTCCTGCACACACCATTTGATTCCTCTTATGCTCAGTCTCTCTCTCAATTCTTTTATGATTTGTCGTTCGCACATATTACTATTACACATGCATCGGAGCATGCAGGCTTCGTTTCTTCTAATCTTTGTAAGTCTTTCACCTTCAGCGCCCAGGTCTCACTACCATGTAACATTGCTGTTCGTACATGCATCATACAGTCTGCCTTTCATTTTGAGGGAAAAGCCTTTTGCAGCTAGCAGTGGCAGTAGTTCCCTGAACTTCTTCCCTCCCGTTCTTACCCTAGTTATTGTACTTTCTGAACACCCACCTCCACTGCTAATTCGGTCACCTAGGTAGCAGAAGCTGTCTACTGTTTCTACAGAGCCCTCCCAGAGTTTGGTGGTCCTTGTTTCCTGTGGCTGTTTGCTGCTTGTTGTCCCAACACAGCTGCTACATGTGAAGCCTACATTCTTAATTAAGCTTCCTGAGATCCCGCTACATCTCTTGTGTACCCATTGTTTGCATTTGGGGCAGAGAATGGAGTTCCTACCTACACCTTTCCTACATACTGAGCAAGGCCATTTCCCTGAGGGGATCTGGGTTCTGTTTTCTCGTCTACTTACAAGGACCTTAGTCTTTATCATGTTGACTTTGAGACCCTTTCTTTCTAGTCCCTGCTTCCAAGTTTGAAATTTATTCTCTAGTTCTACCATAGATTCAGCTATAAGTGCGAGGTCATCTGCATACAGGAGTTCCCATGGGTATCCGGTCTTAAACTCCTCCGTTATTGCCTGCAGGACTATGGTGAATAGGAGAGAGCTAAGAACAGAGCACTGGTGGACACCGACCTGTACGCTAAATTCCTCGCTATACTCATTGCTAATCCTAACTTTGCTGACTGCTCCCTATACATGGCTTGTACAGCTTTCACAAGCCATTCATCTACTCCTAGTTTTCTAAGAGCCCACCAGATTATAGCACGTGGAAATCTGTCAAAGGCTTTCTCGAGATCGACGAATGCCAGGTAGAGTGGCTTACTTTTAGCTAGGTACTTTTCCTGTTACTGCCTCACAAGGAAGAGGGCATCAGTGGTGCCTCTTCCTGGCACAAACCCAAATTGCATCTCCTCTATATTCACCCGGTCCCTAATCAACTGTGCTATAACTCTTTCTGTTACTTTCATGACCTGGTCCATCAGCTTTATACCTCTATAGTTTCCTCTATCTAGTGCATCACCTTTACCTTTGTAGCAGATGACAATGATGCTACTGCACCAATCTTTTGGTATGACACCTTCTAGTATTACCTGGTTAACAATACGTGTGGTTATAGTGTGACCTACAGACCCAGATGCCTTCAGCATCTCGGCAGCTATACCCGATGGATCGATTGCCTTCCCCATCTTCATATCTATAATTATCATTATAATATTCTAATAAGATACCTAACTGACATGAATTCTCATAGCAGGCATAGTTGATTAAATGAACTGAGGTGCTTGGCTCATCATATTTTATAAATTCTGGTAGAAAGCAGAATTTTAACTCAAAACATAAAGGATCCTAATTAAAATCCACAAACGTATTTGAACAGGGGTCTGCAAATTCTGCCATCCACTGCCTTAATTATAATGATAGAAATAACAAATCTTTTATTCTTTTGCTGGTTACAGTTGTTGAATTGTGGCTATACTGGGGCACCATCTCCTAGGGTATAGACAACTAGATTGAACCCAGAACTTATATAAAAATATATTATTCGGCAAAGGAAAAGCAAAGTGGATATAGTCAGTTTTTTTAACTGAATGTAGAGGCATATAATGAAATAGAACAAGAAATGTTGTTCAATGCTCTTCTGATTTTGCCATCTAATATGGGTTTAATCCTTTAGCATTTAAACTGGCCATATCTGGCCAGAATTATCCCGTAAAATTGTAGGAACCTCAAATGCTGAAATAGCTGTAAAACAGCCAGCTGCTACAATGAATAGCAAGGAGTTTTGTTAAAATATAACCTCTTATGAACGGAAGAATGGTCAGAAAAGAAGTAAGAGAGAGAGAAGAAAAGAGGGAATGAGAGTGATAGAGCATAAAAATTGATATGGAGAAATAACATGGAGAATTAAGAATGATAATACAGTGTTGTTTACATGCATATTTTGAGCCATTTGGCTTTCTAAGATGAACGGAAAATGGTGCTTTCTAGTCTCTGCAGGTCTTCTGCAGTCAAGGCCCATGTTTCACTGCCTTGTAGTATTGCAGTTCACACACAAGCATCATACAGTCTACCCTTCACTCTGAGAGAAAATCATTTTGTTAGCAATGGTAATAGATATTTGAACTTCTTCCAGTCTGTTATTATCCTAATATATGTGTGTGTGTATTAAAATAACAGATTAAAGTTTAAGCAAAGAATCGCTGCTTTCACCCTTAACGGGATCTTCTGAAACTAAAAAAATCAATCTGTGAACGCAGAAGTAAATATTTCGAAAAACATTGCAACCGAAGGAAAACAGGAAGACGATACTTTGGTTCATGAAGACGTTGCCTGGCAATATTACTACACACACACACACACACACAGACACAGACACAGAGACAGAGAGGAATATTGTGTATCTGCACCATCAATAATTGTTTCTACTTTAGGCACAAGGCCAGAAATTACCCAGTACATTACTGGTACTTTATTTTATCGACCCCGTAAGGATGAAAGGCAAAGTTAACCTCGGCGGGATTTGAACTCAGACTGTAAAGGGACGTAACTATGCTAGAAAGCATGGCGTCCAACCCTCTACTGATACTGCCAATTCACCGACCTTGCACCGATCTGCACCATCAATAATGGTGGTAAATATATTTAAGTATATTTGATACTTAAATATTAAATTAAATAGACCACAAGATCAAATATGTTGGTACAAGTTTGTAGCACTTGCACACCAAAAATGTAGTTTTCACTTTTGTATACATTGAAACTCATACACACAATCACACAGTATATGTACTAACAGAAAGCCTCACAGAGAACAGTGTTTCTGCTTGTAATAATAATTTCATCACCCTTTTATCTCTGCTGTTCAACAGAGTTAATTTCTGTTTCTAACAATTTGTTATTATATTATTATAATTCTGTCTATTTTGTTCTTATCACACATGGCTCACAGAGAACAAGAAAAATCATCATTATCATCCACTTTTCCTTGATGCTACATTTGGGTTATATGTTGATATTATGGCCAAGTTTCTTCCACCAAAGCCTTAGGTTGACTAATACCTTGGTGTTTGATTTTAGTAGACAAACACTTTGCAGAAGCATGTTGTGTGAGAAAAATCGAAAGTCATCAGCTACAGAAAACATCAGCAAGTAGAGAAATCCAAGAGCCAGAAGTATAGGTGATGAGAGATGAATAAGTTGGGAGTACCTTAGATGTAACATAAAAGCAACCAACTCTAATCAGAAGCCCTCATAGTAGTGGTAATAAATGCAGAGAATGAACAACAGCACATCTGTGGGTTAGAAGTGGGAATGTGTAAGTAAACAATTTCATAACAATCAGTCAGGAGAACTATTAGTAGGGGTATGTGTTTGTATCTGTCTGGATCACTTAGGAAAGATACTTTTTCAGAATGCTGTAATAGTAGTTTTGTGATTTAACTCTAGATCTGATTGAGCAGAGCTTTGATTAATGATATTCCAGCCGTGACCATTAAATAGTCTTTTATGTGTATGTGTTTATATATATATATTATATATGTGTGTCCCAGGTTCAATCAGGGTTAACCACAGTAAGTAAGGTAATCAATACATTAGTAGAGTGTATACAACAAATTTAATATAGAAATAGCTTCCACAGGACTAGAACTGTTTCATTCGATGGAAATGATCAGAAATGGAAATCATCAGGAATAGGTATATATGTATGTGTGTGTGTATATATACATATTTACACACTTTTGGATAGCCGTTGACTCTTATGAGTTCTTCCGCCCTTTGTCAGGTTTTGTTTTTTGTCCTGCAGGGTGTCCAAAATCACCCTCGTCACCAAGTAAATTTGGTGGGGTTGCCGGTTTAGTCGCCGACGACTCGACCATGTGACAGGTTGTACTGGGTTACATGTTACCAGTAGGACTCAAGAGTGACCCGACATATATATATATATATATATATATATATATATATATATATATATATATATACATGTAATATATAAATATATATATACATATTATATATATATATATATATACATGTAATATATAAATATATATATACATGTTATATATATATATATAACATGTATATATATATATATATATATAGGTATTGAAGTTTCCGTTGGAATCGAAAAAGTCATAGGAGTGAAGAGTGCTCTATGTAAGTACCAGAGCAAAATTTAATGTATAATAAACAATACAATATAATTACCTCATTACCAGAGGTTTCCTGAATAAGACGAATACGAAAGAAACGTCCTCATTTGTTCGTCGGACAAGGCAATATAAAACATAGTGAAAAATTTTTGGAAAGTCTCCTCAAGAAATGCAAAAAATATAAGGAAATATAGTTTGGTGTGTGTATATGTATGTATATACACTCACAAATGTACATATGTATGTCTGTACAAATGCGTGTGTATGGTGAAAATGTGTGCGTAAGTACATATATGAGGGCAAGTATATTTGTGTATATGTAACCACAAATACGGATACAATCTAGTTGACACAAATCCAGACGCAGGTATTAGATACTTATATGCGGAAGATAAAGGGGGAAGGGAGTGTAATAGTTAAAAGAAAGTGTCATTCTCGATATATGTATAAAAATTAAACAATATGTGAGAAAGAAAAAATATTTAAATGAAAAAGAAAGTAGTCAATTAACACTAGAGAAAAGAAAAGAAGATACACGCGTACATACACATATATCTATAAATAAATATATATATACACGCAATACGTACAGACAAAAGCGTATGCATGCGTACATACTTACACAGGATGCACGTATACATATACATACATATCGTCCCATGTATATCTAATCACACGTACGTACGCGACTGTATATATATATACACGCACACATACACATCCATACATACAATACATATATACACACATACACACAAACATATTCACGGACATTGACCCGCTTACACGCACACACATACACACAAACATATTCACGGACATTGACCCGCTTACACGCACACAGATAAAATATATATATATATATATATATATATATATATATATATATAACATGTATATATATATATAATTTTAAGTAGTAAATTAAGAAAAATAACACCTATATTGGGCAAAATGCCTGGTAACAACTAGACAGTTTTGGGAACTGTTTCGCAACATCTTATTAAGTGAAGTCCACGCTTTTCCCTGCTACACAGTAGTTGTTGAGAAATTAGCGATCCTTTCTCTTCTAAACATATTAGACGACTGAAAATCGTGCTATAAGATTTAAACCACGTGTCTTCGGAACCCAGCTTCACTCGAAATCCCATGCCGCTAAAAATAGCAGCCTGGTTAACAAGACATTAAAATTAGCTCTACATGATGGAATATATATATATATATATATATATATATATATTACATACATATATATATATATATTATTGTTGTTGTTGTTATTACAGCAACAATAATAATAATAATAATAAAAGTGATGTTGATGGTGATGATTACTAGAAAATGCTATTTTCATCATTTCTAAAAATAGCAAAACAATTGATGCTTTGGATAGGATCAATTAGTGGTCGTTAGACATGCTCAACCAACCGTGACGCCTAAACCAATCAGCTTTAGTAATTCAGTGAAACTACACACCGATTGGTCAAAATACAGCATTCTGGAGCCACTTTTCACTGTATATAAGGTACAAAATTTACCCATCTCATTACAGTTGAAAATTGCAAACTTGACTGTCACCACACATTATGAACCTGAAGATTGCGAAAGCATGAAAGTACTTGTTCAATTAACACTTAACATTTAATATTCTATCATACTATTTCATTATAATACCATTATAAATTTTAAAGGATTGTAAATAAAACGAGTAAATCAGACAGTTGGAATTCCTCTTATTAATATATATATATATATATATTACATGCATATATATATATATATAATATAGTTTACTCAGCTGTAGAAATGAGATGATAGGGACTGGGATCCCTATCATTCCACTGCAAAGTGGTTGTGGAGGTGCCACAGCAAAAAAGCACCCAGCACTTACTGTAAATGAGGTTGGTGTTAGGAAGGGCATCCAGCTGTAGAAATCAAGCCAGAATCAGTTCCCGTCCCACCCTTGCAAGCAGGGAAAAGCGGTCGTAAAATGATGATGATGATGATGATGATGATGATAACTTCCCAAGTGCTGGTGGCACGAATAAAAACGTCCAGTCTATGCTGTAAAAAGGAGGGGTGGATAGGGCCCCTGAGTCCAGTAAGACGACTTCTCTAGTGCTGGTGGCACAAATAAAAGCACCCAGTATAGGCCTCCTGAGTCCGGTAAGATGACCTCTCTAGTGCTGGTGGCATGAATAAAAGCACCCAGTCCATGCTGTAAAGTGGTGCTGGTGTTAGGAAGGGCATCCAACCAGTATATATACTACTGCCAAAAACTATGAGCACAACGAATGAAATTTGCAACAACTGCGTAAACAGCAATAACACTAACCATGTTAGGGCTGCGCACAGTAGTGGGGTGGCTGGTGCGGCCATGTGCGAGAACCTCCCGACCGTCATCAAGCAATCGCACAACAACTGCGTATGATAGTGGGGTGGTTAGTGAGGCCATGTGTGAGAACACTACAACCGTTATAAAGCAATCGCACAACAGGAAAAAGAACGAGATGTTGCATCTCAGAGTTGCCACACTTAATGTTGGAACTCTAACAGGTAGATCTGGTGAGATAGCGGAGATGCTGGAGAGAAGGCATGTGGATGTGTGCTGTGTGCAAGAGGTGCCTCTGCAAGACTAATCGCAAGCAAACATCGTAGTTATAAGCTTTTCTGGGTGGGTAATGATGATGGGTTAGGTGGAGTAGGCATATTACTGGCTGAGAGGTGGATCAATAAGACAATAGAGGTAGTTTGAGTTAATAATAGAATAATTAAGCTTAGGTTAGGTGTAGGCAGGGGACTACTGACAATCATCTCTGCCTATGCTCCCCAGGCAGGCCTACGTAAAGAAGAGAAAGACTGCTTTTATGAACAACTTTTACAAACAGCGTCAATGACAGAGGACAGAGACATTGTTATGCTAGCAGGGGACTTCAATGGTCATGTTGGACAGCTCCAGGATGGATACACTGGGGTGCATGGTGGGCACAGTTACAGCTCAAGAAATGAAGAAGGAGTGAGGCTTCTTGAATTTTGCAACACTAACTTCCAGAAGCCTACCAACCACCTAATAACCTACAAATCAGGTGAGCACGTAAGCCAGATTGACTTCCTGCTAGTTTGACAGCGAGACAGACAAATGGTGTCAAATACTAAGGCATACCCTGGGGATGAATGTACCCCACAGCATAGGTTAGTCGTTAGTGGCATCTCAGTAAGCAAGAGAAAGAATGAGACATACAGGAAGGTGTGGAAAAGAAAGGCCTGGGAAGCTAAAAGACCTTTCATTAAAATATAAATATAAATGAAAAAGAAGACGATTTAGAGTTGTATGACATAGATGATAACTGGAATTTCTTGCCTGACCACTTACTGAAGAAACTTGTGGTTGGGGCAGAGCTTGAACCAGGCAGAGAGTGACCTGGTGGTGGAACAGCACAGTAGATAGGGCCATTAGAGACAAAAGACTGGCATGGAAGGCTTGGAAAAACGGTGGGAGTAGAGAAGGATACACAGCCGCTAAGAGAGAAGCTAGACATCAGGTGTACTTAGCACGCAGGGAGGCTGAGAATAGGAGGTTTGCCAATGTTTTGCGACGGGAAGATCAGAGAAGTGTGGTGTTCCGCATTGCAAGGCAGTGTGTCAGTGAAAATCAGGATGTTGTGGGAGATAAGTGTGTACGGAATGATGCCGGTATACTTAGTGTCACAAATGATCAGAAAAAGGAGGCCTGGAAATGTCATTATGAGAGACTGATGAATGTGGAGAACGAATGGGACAGAGAGAAATTACCCCCAGTAGACCCGACAGAGGGACCAGTTATTGAGATTGACGAATATAGGGTACAAGAGGCAATTAAGGAAATGAAGAAGGGTAAGGCTGCCGGACCATCGGGGATAGTTGCTGAGATGCTGAAGGCATCAGGAGAAGTAGGCACTAAACTGGTTGCACGCATCATCAATCAAGCTATATATGGTGGTGTTATACCCAAAGACTGGTGCAGCAGTATTCTTAAATTGCTACAAAGGTAAAAGGGATGCTCTGGAGAGGAGCAATTGTAGGGGCATAAAGCTGATGGATCAGGTTATGAAAATGGCAGAGAGAATATTAGCGCAACTGATTAGAGAAAGGGTCAAATTAGATGAGATGCAGTTTGGTTTTGTGCCTCGGAAAAGTACAACAGATGCCCTCTTCTTAGTGAGGCAACTACAAGAGAGGTTCTTAGAGAAGAATAAGCCACTATAGTTAGCTTTTGTTGACCTAGAGAAGGCCTTTGATAGGGTACCCCGATCTGTCATCTGGTGGTCCCTAAGAAAACTAGGTGTAGAGGAATGGCTTGTAAGGACAGTGCAAGCTATGTACAGGGGTGCTGTCAGTAAAGTGAGAGTAGGAATGGAGTTTAGTGAGGAATTCCAGATACTAGTAAGTGTACATCAGGGTTCGGTCCTCAGCCCGCTCTTGTTCATTATAGTCCTCCAAGCCATAACAGAGGAGTTTAAGACTGGATGGCAATGGGAACTTCTCTATGCTGATGATCTGGTTCTTATAGCAGAATCAGTAGAAGAGCTAGAGAATAAATTCTGGCTATGGAAACAGCAGTTGGAATCAAGAGGACTGAGAGTGAACATAGCTAAGACAAAAGTGTTGATAAGTAGAAGAGAGGACAATACTCTGATTCCATGTTCGATATGTAGGAAAGGAACTGGCATAAATTCCATAAAATGTACGCAATGTAGATCTTGAGTACACAAGAGATGTAGTGGGATAGCAGGCAAACTAACAGATAGGGAAAACTACGTATGCAGTAGATGTACAGGGAAAGTTGGCAGTAGTAATCGCAGTGATAGACTCATTTTTCCAATACAGGTGGGTTCTATAGAAGTGGTTGATAGCTTCCGGTACCTAGGTGATCAGATTAGCATAGGAGGGGGCTGTTCCAAGGCCATAGTATCTAGAATAAGGAAGAAGTTTAGGGAGCTGCTTCCTCTGTTGACAAAGAAAGGTTTCTCCCTGCATACGAAAGGACGATTATATGATGCCTGTGTGAGATGCGCGATGTTGCATGGTAGTGAGACATGGGCAGCAACTGCAGAGGATATGCGATGGCTGGAGAGAAATGAAGCAAGCATGCTCTGTTGCATGTGCAATGTCAATGTGCATATTAGCAGATCCACTGATCAGCCATTTATCGCTTGTATGCAGGAAACTGACTGGCCAGTCTGCTAATATGCAAATCTGCCTGATCAGTGGATCTGCTAATATGCAGATCTGATTGATCAGCCAGTCTGCTAATATGCAAATCAGGCCGATCAGTCACTGTGTATTTTTGAAAATAGCATATATTTTCACTAGCTCTGACAGTTTGGCAGGTGAATAGTGAGCTGTACTGATGAAGGGTGATACCCAGAAAGATTAGTGTCTGCAGTTCTGTTTGCATGCCAACACAAGAGCAAGAATGAAGTGTTCATTCTACTAACATGGCTCTAAAATTGAGGGTTGTTTGCATAATTGCAAACGAATCGAATGTTATTATTAATATTCGAAAAACTCAGATTACATTTATTGTATTCAGCCATGTAGAGCGAAATTTTCTTTTTTATATATACATGTATGTATATATATATATATATATATATATATATATATATATATATAATGTATGTATATATATATATATATATACTTGTGTGTATATATATATAATGTATTAACCAAGTATTTGTCTGTCCATTAATGGCAGATCACATGGAGAAAATGAATACTCAATTAACAAACCATGAGAAATAAATTTAAAAAAAGTAACAGTTGCCATAATGAAGATTCAAAATACACTCTGTTAGAGTAGGTGTGTGGAACAAAGGGAGAAAACAGTGTAAATCTACACAAACTACTGTGTGTATGTGTATCCACCTTACCTTTAGGGGATGTGCAAATACTAAAAAATAGCTGATATCAAGAAAAACAATAATTTCCATACCACTTGAATTTAAACTTTAACTGACTGTTAGGTCTTAGCTTATAACAAATATGAACTCATTAAATCTAGCATTATTCCCTTATCTTCCTCTATCTCTCCAAATATGTGTGACTACCTTTTTGTTTTTCTTTTTCTCTCCTATCCAATCTTTTTATCTGATTTAAAATGAAGACAATAACTTTTGCATGCTACTTGTAAATAAAAATAAATCGACTATCTATTTTTATATACGAATAAAGCTCAAGCATACAGAGATGGCCTGTTTATATACATAGAAGAAATATAAATATTAGATGAATTTAAACATTTAATAGATGAGTTTCTTGATCCACAGCCAACTGGCAGGAGACCCAGAGGCAGATCATGAGCAATATGGCCAGATAACATCCATAAGCTCAGTTTGTCTCACTTGGGAATTCAAGCAGATCATTTGGATATGAATATTCAGATAGGACCTCCTGGAAAACATGTCTGAGAACTCTGCTCCCATGACCCTCTCAGCAACAAGTGAGCCAAGAACAAGAAGAAGCAGAAAAAAGTTTCTTGATAACCCTTATGTCACATCATGTCTCTCTCAACGTGAGCTGGTTATTGTGTTTCACTTAGTAGGAATCAGTCAGTTTTAGTCCTTTCATGACTGTATTTTTAATGAAATACACTATATATCAATTATTTAATGATGAATTTTGAGGTGTTTATTAAAATTATTAATTATTTCATTACTTAAATAGTAACATATGGTTCTTATAGATGTTGATCTAAATAAAAACTTTTGAAGATAGATAGTTTTGTTTCATAGAACCAGAGCCAGTTTTGACCAGGTTGGTATCATCTCATTTCTACAGCTGAGTAAACTGGAGCAATGTGAAATAAAGTGTCTTGCTCAAGGAAACAACAAATCACCTGGTCTGAGAATTGAACTCACAACCTTTCGATTGCAAGGCCAATGCTCTAACCACTAAGCCATGTGCCTCCTAATTCAATATATAAAATCAAACTGAAATTTCAACAAAATGTTCAATCCTACTAACAAGTGGAGTATAATAACAAACCCTTCTTAAAAAGGCATGTTCTTACATGTAGAATCTAACACAAGGGCTATCAAGAAACTTATGTGGGAAACAGCTAAAATGTTAGCCAAATGTCAATTGTTACTATCAAGATTTTGCAATTGTCTTTCCCAAAGAATGTTTTTGTTCAGTTGGAAATGACTGAGTCCACGTAATGTCTGTCTACCTAAATTTGCTTACATGGCATTGGTCCACCTGAAGTTATGAAAAAATACACTTGCTTAAGGTGGTAGAAAAGACAGAGAAAAAAGGCAGTATGTTTGTGAACCAGAAGCTGGAATGTTTTATTTGACATTTTAAGGAGTTAAAGTTTGATTTAAGGGAGATTTGGTTGCTTTTTTCTAGCTGGCTCACCAACTATGTATTGATTGTTTGCCAGGTTTTACCCATTACTCTACAGGGCATCTGACTGAGACAGTATTATGTCTTTGTTGTTATATGTCTCTATAGAGCTTCTCCATAATTGTTTAACTTGCTGGAAAGAGAAGCTATATCTCCCTCAGATCAAACTCTACTATCTTAATAAAAAAGGACCCAGTAGCCAATACAATCCTAGATGTTAAAAAAAAATTAGATGGCTGGAATGCATTTGATCATAAAGATACTTGATCATAGCTGACCTTCACTTAAACAACAACAATAACTATCATTCAAACCTAGCAAAGAACTTTTGTCTACTCACTCTTTGGCAATCATGCTTTTTCTCTGAAAGCACAGTCTTTACTTTAAACTTCTCTTGGTAAAAACATATTATAATCTACCTGCTAGCTACACCTTTATTTCTAAGAAGGAGTTTCTACGTGGTCTCTTGACTTGTTAGAAATAGCAGCCAAATTGCTTTTAAATCATAACCTAATCTCTTAAAGATATTAGAACTCATTATCTAGATGATGCCTCTCTATCAAGTCCTTAATGGATTTCATCACACCTGCTCCCTGTTCATCATCATCATCATCAACGTTTAACGTCCGTGTTCCACGCTTGCATGGGTTTGGACGGGGGTAGTCCCACTTGAGGCAAGAGTGATTGTCTTGCTCGCATAGGACTGTCTGGCAGGTTTTCTACAGTTGGATGCCCTTCCTAACACCAACCACATTTACAGTGTGGGTCTGGGAGGTTTTTACCGTGTTGCCTACACGGCCACATTACAGCGTGGACTGTGTGTTTTTTTGTCGTGACACCTACACGATCTCATTTGTTTCGGCCTGGATGGCGCGGCACCAACATAACTTTACATAGAACGGGGTGGTGTGGATGGGGTGGGGGTGGTGGCGGGACGGGGTGTATTTTGTTAGAGATGCCTACTGGTAAGGCGGGTCTTCTCTATTACTGAGTACCGCCAAAGGTCTCGGTCCAGTGACATTGTCTTGGTGAGGTGTAAGTGTGTGAGGTCGGAGTTTATCAGCTCATCCCATGTTTTTCTAGGTCTGCCTATTCCGTGGCTACCGTCTATCTTTATTGCCCTGCACTTTGTTATACAGCTATCGACTTTCATGCGCATCACGTGTCCATACCAACGCAGCCTTCTCTCGAGTAAACAACATCTGATCCCTCTTATCTCTAATTTTTTCCTTAGTTCGTTTATGCTTTGCCGTTCACGTATATTACTGTTACACATCCAGCGGAGCATGCAAGCTTCGTTCCTCTCTAGTCTGCGTATATCCTCTGCACACAATGCCCAGGTCTCACTACCATGCAACATTGCTGTTCGTATGCAGGCATCGTACAACCTGCCTTTCATTTTTAGGGAGAACCCTTTAGCAGCTAATAGTGGTATAAGCTCTCTGAACTTTTTCCAACCAGTTCTGACTCTAGCTACAGTACTTTCAGAGCACCCTCCCCCACTGCTGATTTTATCGCCCAGGTAACGGAAGCTGTCCACTATTTCTATAGAACCCTCTGCGCAATTGAAAGAGCTAGTATTTTGTGGGCACTTGCTGCTACTTATTGCACCAGAACACCGGCCACATGTAAAATCTATGTTCTTAGTTAGCTTACCTGTGATCCCACTACATCTTTTATGCACCCATACTTTGCATTTAGGACATAAAATGGAGTTTCTACCTACGCCTTTCCTACACACCGAGCACGACCATTTCCCAGAAGGGACCGCCGCCTTGTTTTCTTTCCTACAAACTAGAACTTTGGTCTTAGCCAGGTTAATTTTAAGTCCTTTTGACTCTAGGCCGTGCTTCCATGTTTGGAATTTCTTCTCTAGCTCGGCCATTGATTCCGCTATGAGTGTCAGGTCGTCTGCGTATAGGAGTTCCCATGGGCAGCCTGTCTTGAACTCCTCTGTTATAGCCTGAAGGGCAATAATAAATAGTAGGGGGCTGAGAACAGAGCCCTGATGGACGCCAACTTTTACGTTCCTAGATACAAACGCATTCTACTTCTAGAAACATAATAAATAGACTTCTATTGGTTTTGACAATAAGTGTTCCAGTTGCTTAATCAATAGATTGGCTCACTTGTTAAATTAACATCAATGGCTGAATATTCCACAATCATATGTACTCTTAATATAATTCACAACAACACTCAGCATGACACAATATGTGTGTTAAGGCTGATCCTATGAATTTACTTGTACAGTTCATTCCATCTACCCAGTTTCATTCATAAGGCTTAGGTTTGCCCAAGATGCTAGACAGTGGGATTGAACCCAAAACCTCATGATTGTAAAGTGACCTCTAAGCCATTCAGCTATGCTGCATCCATGAAACATGACACCCTCCTAAAAACCTTACATATGGTGACCAATTAGATCACAAGCCTGTAATTTTGTAGACAACAGGTGAAAACTATCCTGTTTCCTAATCATTCCCTTTTGTATTTGTATTACACTCATCCTCAGCTGAGCAACAGGAGTACCTGATATTGTTGTCATATTCAGTTGTTTTTTTTGTTGTTTTATTTTTTGTTTTTTGTTGCTGTCACATTCACTCAGAATTCCACTTCCACAGCTGTTAATGCAGCCATTGCTGCTGCGACAGTTTTTGACAGTGGTACTAGTAGTACTGTTGTTGCAGCTAACATTGTTGCTGTTAAAGCTAATATTTTCATCTTTGCTTCTTTAGTCAGACATTCCTAAGCTCTTGTCTTCATCTTGTATTTCAACTTTCATATTTGTTAGTAGTCCAGGAAATACACTGTGAAAGCAGGACAGGAAAATCACAGAAAAATTTTGTAAATATTTTACACAAAATGCAATTTATGAGAATATTTTGAATGCTAATGCTTTAAAAACGAATAAATATTCCAAACTTACACTCTCTCTTTCCTGCACCTTAAACTTGCACTTGTGCACTTGATGAATTCATTGAAGTAGTATAATCAATAAAATATTTCTTTTGGTGAGGTAGGGTTTGATTATCAAAATACTTTTGTAAAACAACTGTCAACTACCAATAAATTCAAAACTAAATACTATAAGTATTTAATCTAACTTGTATATCATATTTATCATTACTTAGAAATGATAACTAGTGTGTGTTTGTGTGTGTGTGTGTGTGTGTATGTGTATGTGTGCGCGCAAGTTAGATGATGCTATATATATATATATATATATCATCATCATTTTACATGCTTTATATGCAGCATAGGTTGGACAGGTCAAAAAGCCATTTTTTGGCAGGATTTCTATGACTGGATGCCCATTCCTAATATTAACCACTTTACAGTGAGAACTCGGTGTGCTTTATTATAAAACTAGCATTAGTGAGGTTGTCAACTCTTTGCCATCATTAAAAACTCCTCTCTACTCCAGGTTGTCTCCATTTCATCGTCAATCATTTTACAGTGTACTGGATGCTTTTCACATTGCTACTAACACTAGTGAGGATACCTTGTTTGCTGCAAGGCTAATGAAACCTCTCCACTCTCTGTAGTCTTCTTTTTTTTTTTCAAAGTAAATATGTTGGAGAAGTTGATTGGGAGAGGATTGATAATCAAGTATTGAAATAGCAGAGAATATAATTTACCTGTGAAGGGGGGTAACAAAGTGATGGTAGGGGAAGGAGGGTGACAGTGGTGTTGTTGGTGATCAATAATGCTCCAGGTTGCCCTCAAAATCTTCACACCCTTCAGATATGCATTCTTGTTAAGGTAGTTTTAAGGTAGTTTTCTTATCACCAAACAACACTGCCTTATTCCATCCTATGGATCAGAGTTCATTTCTAATTTGAAGGCCTATTATATTTGAAGCACTTTCAAACAGCTTGTTTAAGAAAGAGATAGGCAGGTGTTTGGGGAAAAAATTAGACCATGAAGGCCATAGATAAGTATTTGAAAACTGCATGAACAGAATTTGTAAAAATTCCATGGTCAGAAGCATGCTATACCTTTCAGAAATTTGATGAAAAAATAGCAATCATCAATAAAATGGTTAAGCTGGCAGTGAAGGAAGAATGCAAACTGTAAATGCAAATGTACTTTTGATTACAGTGTATAATTTTGTTACAATTATTACGAACAATACAGATGAACTAGTCTTATAAATTTATTATGTTATCCTAATTAATTACAAGGTAATGAATTAGCAGTCATTGGAACATCAGATAACATACTTTGTGGTACGTGTTCTGGCTCTTTGTGCTCTGGATTCAAATCCCACTGTGGTTAACTTTGTCTTTCATACTTTCGCGGTCTATAAATAAAAATACCAGGCTGTAGTAGGGTTGATTCTGGTTGATTCTCTCTATATATCTCTTTTCTCTGGAAGAAATCTACTGTGTTCAGAGCTGGGCTCCACCAGGTTTTAAAAATGCTCTCGAAATGCTGTCTCTACAACAGCCCTATGATTACACTAAGAATTACAGGTCCATACATATAAACAATTAATTACAATTATTTTGAAATTTTATGAGTATCATAACTTGAGATAAGAATGTGTAACATCTCAATACAATATATAAAAATATTAGGTGTGTGGAGGGTGTGATAGCAAGTTTGGGGATTTTTCAGTTGCTTTGCCAGTGTCTAATCAGCTACCATTTATTTTTGTATGCTATATCAAACTCTTAACTTTATTTATAATGACCCTAGACAGCACTGTTTTACTTAGTACTACATTATTAGGAATATATTTACTGCGATGAGTGAGGTACTATGGTTTATATACATATGAGTTGTGTTAGAAAAGAAACCGGACTGGAGGTCACAAAAAATATTTCAAATCTAAACTACAAGTTTTCTCCTTTAAAATAATTCCCCTCGAGTCACTTTCCCATCCTTCTCTGCACTTCTGGAAGGATTCTCCTGGGATTCTTCACAGCTCCATCATCATGGCCCTCTTGATGGCTTCCACGTCCAGAAAATGGGGCCCTTTGATGACCCTCTTGAGCTTGGAGAAAAGAAAAAACTCACATGGAGCCAATTCAGGTGAGGAGAGAGGATGCTCCGGCACAGCAATGTTCTTTTTGGCCAGGAACTGCCAGATGCTCAGTGGTGAAGCATCCACTGTAGTGGTGAAGCATCCACAAGTTGTCCTGTCACAACTCTCATGCACTGAACAAAGCAAATGCTGCAGGATCTCTTTGTAGACATGCTGGTTCTGTGGCCAGAACACTATGTGGACGATGAAGAATGCAATCAACATGTGTTTGAATTTTGGACTTCGACTGTCTTGCTTTCTTCAGCCTTAACAACTCTGGACTCATCGATCCATGGTTCATCACTGGTGATGACTATCCCCAGCAAGTCTGGTTAGTTTCAAGGTGCTTAAGGATGTTCTAACATACTTGCATGTGTTGCTCCTTCTGGTCATTTTTCAGCTTCGGCACTATCTTTATTCTGCATGCCTAAATCTTCAGTGATAATCTTCCAAACGCTGTTGTGATTCATGCTCATCTCATTTGCAATCAGTCGAACAGTCAGCCAAAATCGCCTCGTGCCACCTGCGTCATGTGCTCAACATTGGCCTCAGTTCCGCTTGTTGAAAGTCTTCCACATCCTTGCATCCCTCTTTGAACCTTTTGACCCATTTGAAAACCCATGAGCATGACATTGTCTCATCTTTGTTGTACATATACTGCAGTAAGCCAAGTGCTTCTGGCATAGTTTTCCTCAACCAGATCAGAAACTTCAGGTTGGTTCGTTGCTCTATGCCCATCGCTTGGCAGCCTAAAATTGAGGAGCTAACAAAAGCACATGAAAAAACATGGAGTGCCAGATATGTATGTACAAGGGTCAGCTGAAATGTTTATAGGCTGGCCAAGATACATAGAATTACCAAATGAGTTTTTTTTTGTTTTTTTTTCAACATAGACCCTGGAAAGAAACAATACAGTTATTAAGAAGAGTTGAAATTAATGCATGCAAGATTTCAAAGCTCTAGCATCACTCCATCATAGTCAGCTGAAGAACTTCAGCCAACCCTCATATGTAATACAGAAAATAATACATCAGCAAAATGGAAGATGACCAGTATTCAGTTACCATGCCAACCTTCTCTAACTACAACAATGTATATAATCTCAGGAATATTGAATCATGCCACCTCACTGTACCATATTCTACTTTAACTGTAGTGGAAACGAAACTGTAATGATATTACAGAATAATATCAGCATCACATTTGAAAGTGGCTGTTTTCATTGTTATTTCTTATTGTCAATTTAAGGAAGATTATGATTGATGATTGACATGACGGATGAAGTTGTTCAATTATACTGCTTATCTTCAACATTGATCTATAGGAAATCTGAAAACATTGGAAAGAAACAAAACCAATAGCTAATTGTATTATACATACATACATATGTATGTATGTATATGTGTATATGTGTGTGTTCCATTATATGATGGGCTCTTAGAAAACTAGGAGTAGATGAGTGACTTGGGGTGGGGTATAAGCCATGTATAGAGGAACAGTCAGCAAGGTTAGAATTAATAACAACTGCAGTAAAGAATTTAGCTTGCAGGTAGGAGTGCATCAAAGCTGTGTTCTTAGCCTTCTCGTGTTTATTATTGTCATGCAGGCTATAACAGAAGAGTTTAAGAATGGGTGCCCATGGGAACTTCTGTATGCAGATGATCCAACCCTTATAGCTGAATCTATGGCAGAACTAGAGGAGAAATTCCAAATCTGGAAGCAAGGCCTAGAATCTTGGTAAATATCAAAGTCCTAGTATGTAGAAAGGATAACAGGGCTCAGATTCCCTCAGGGAAATGGCCTTGCTCAGTGTGCAAGAAAGGAGGAGATAGAAATTCCATCCTATGCCCCAAATGCAAATTATGTGTACACAAGAGATGTAGTGGGATTTCAGGTAGGCTAGCAAATTGTATATTTATGCATACAAGTTTCTCTGTGTGTGTATGTGTGTATTATAGATACAAACAGAAACACTATCTTCTAGGCAGTTTACTGTTCATATATATGTGTGAGTATGTGTGTTTTCTAAGGTCTATATCAGTGTATACAAATGTACAAAAAGGAAAAAACTATATTTTTGATATGCAAATATGAACTTGCACAGACATATTTGATTTTGTGGTTTATTTAATTCAATACAATGTTTATTCTCCACAAAATGCTGACACTGTACATGATTAAGCAGGAATGAAATATGAACTATTTCATGAAGTGGTAACTGACATGATAAGCAGAGACATGATTAAAACAGCCCAACACACCACCTCCGATGGGATTTGAATTGATACCAACTTCCAACTAATACACTTTATTTTATTGACTTTTACATATATCACTGCCTCTTCTCTGTGAAGTGACTCTCTAATATAAAGTTAATAAAACTAGTTTCATTACATGGGATGATACAAACTGACTCTTATGTTCTTAATTTTGGATATATTTAATTTAATTCTTAAGTACGATAAATATATTTATCGACATTATTGATGGTGCTTGTATGCAATGTTCTAGGCTTATTTTCAGTATATATTTTCAAACCTGATGTTTATTTTATTGATCATTTTTCATTGAGCCAGTAAGTTAGAAGACATAAACAGTAAATGTAAAAACACACTCACACACAAACAACAACTACAACAGACTTTTGCACTATTTCTATCTACCAAGTTTCACTCACAAAGCATTGGTCATAATGAAAGACAACCCAGGACATCACACTTTGGGTCTGAACCTGAAGTTATGTTGTTGCAATGCAAACTCCTTAACCACACAACCAAGTATACACCTATCACACAACCATATCTGCACCTATATATATTATCACGAATGTATGACTGCCTCTCACCAGGCAGGGAGGAGGTATGACTTTGTACATAGTTTCAGTGAGAGGGGGCTGTGTGAATTTTGATTTATTTTGTTTATATACTAAAAACATGTAACTTTATATACACATTTAGGCAGTATTGGTTACTATTCTATATATAGATATAACTTTATCTTGTATATATATATGTATGTGAAGGCATGTGGCTTAGTGATTAGAGAATTGGATTCACAATCGTATGGTTGTGAGTTTGTTCTTGGATCTAGTGATGCATTATGTCCTTGACAAGACACTTTATTTCACATTGCTCCAGTTCATTCAGCTGTAGAAGTGAGTTGCAACATCATTGGTGTCAAGGTGTATCAGTTTTGCCTTTCTTGGACGTTGCCAGTAGCATAGAGAGGGGAGACAGGTATGCATGGGTAACTGCTGCTCCTCCACAAAAACACCTTGCCTGGGATTATTCCTCAGAGGGGAGCATTCTAGGTGCCAAATCTATGCTCATTCATAACTATAGGGGTTTTTTATATGTAGGTGATCATGTGTGTTTGGAAGATGGTGATTGAAGTTTGAAAATTGAATTAAATTAGCTTTCGCTATATTTTTGACTACAGTAAATAATCTAATAATAAGGTGTATATGTCTCCAGAACCTTTCTTAAATATCCCAATGAGGGTTGGTGACAGAGAGACCATCCAGCTGTTGAATTCTGCCTCAAAAAGACTCATCCAACCCATGCCAGTTTGGAAAAACAATTGTAAATCTGCTTGTGATGATGATGATGGTGTGGGGGGGGGGGGGGGGGGGGCGTGTAAATAAGACCATAGATTGTCCTATCCTATATATATATATATATATATATCAAATCTGATAATATATATGTATATGTGTTTACATCTTGAAACCGGTGGTAATGAAGAAATAAGTCAAACTGTTAATATAATTACTCACAACTTTCACATTACATATTGAATACTGTTTTATTTTATTTGTACTCACCTGTGCAATGTGTTGCTCTATGTGTGTATATTTGGTGTTAGATGCGTGGTATAGGTATATATGTGCATATTATTTACGTATATTATTGTATGTGTTCTCATTCCTGTTTTTCATATGCACAAAGAGGATATATTATCAGCCAAACAAATATGCAGAATCATCTTTTTTAATTATTTCCCAATTAATTTGTAAGATTTCTTATTATATTCAGTCAAAGAATTTATTAAAGCCAGGACAAAAACATAAAATGACACTATAATGAGGACTTTGCAGCCAAAAAAATCTCAGGAAGGATGAAGAAAGAATTATTCATTAAATTCTATGTTATGAATCTGTTGAGATATTACCATGTATTTAATACTTTTTGTTGTGATATTAGTTTGAGTTGTGACATAGATGAATTGTTAACAATATTATTGATATGGCAGTCTGTGTGTATCACAGATCACCATCATTTTTACATACATATATATATATGTATATATATATAGTAATAATGGGTTCTGATTTAGGCACAAGGCCAGTAATTTTGGGGAGAGGGGAAAGTCAATTAAATCAACCCCAGTGCACAACTGGTATTTTATTTATCGACCCCGTAAGGATGAAAGGCAACACTAACCTCAATGGGATTTGAATTCAGACCATAAAGGGCTGTAACTCTAAGTTATATATATATAGTAATAATGTTTCTACTTTTGGCACAAGGTCAGCAATTACCCCAGTGCTTTACTGGTGCTTTATCTTATCGACCCCATAAGGATGAAAGACAAAGTTAACCTCAGCAGGATTTGAACTCAGAACATAAAGGGCCATAACTCCTATGCTGCAAAGTATGGTGTCTTATGTTCTACCAATTATGCCAGAAATGTTAGGTGTGACATGTGTTTTGCGATTGATCACCTCAAGGTTTGATCTTTATCGATCCGGCCCGACTCTGGAATCAAAAGCTCATCAGACTTCTGTTTACTTAATGATGGAATGTTTCGTGTTCAGCTTTAAAAAACATACCTGTTCTAATTCTATTGGAGAGGTCAGTTATTCTTTGTTTTGATTGGTTGTTTTGTGAAGAAAAACACATGAAGTCTGATGAGCTTTTGATTCCAGATTCGGGCCCAATTGATAGAGATCAAACCTTGAGCTGATCAATCGCGAAACACACATTACACCTGAATAAACTTAATGAAAATTTGACACCTCGTCCATACTTATTATTACTATAATACTCTGCTTAGTACAACCCCAAAGTACATACTGGAAACTATGCGCCGAGTGCTCATTTTGGTGAACCAAGAAATGCAATTGATGTTACAATCCCTATATATATATATATATATATATATATATATATATATACATACATGCATACACATATATGCACACATACACACATATCTATATATACATAGTGTGCATGCTCATATACAAAATATAAATTTGAGTATATTTTTTCAGACATTTTCAATTAAACTATGGAAGTCACTGTAGTGTTTAATATTAATAGGATTTTAGTGCACATGGTTTCCCAGCAAAGATTTTTCAAATATCTGACTAAGGGATATATTTCTTGAATGCTGTTGATTGTTCACCTCAACAGTTTTCATATGCTAATAAATTAACTTGCTTGTTAGCCTTCCTCTTTTTACACGACAGATTTGCTATTAGCTTCAAAATCATGTCTTTTCGATAAAATATGTTGATTTTTGTTTTTTTTTTCTTTCCATATATCTAATTTTTCAACCTAGTTTTATAGCACTTTTTCAAGAATTCATATATTTGTTCTATAAATCTTATTGTTCTATAAGTCAGCAAAATACCATTCTACTAGCCAGGTTAACCATGTATTTTTTTATTTTGAATTTTGAGAGATTTGCAAAAAGTATGTATTTTTGGAATATTCCGAACATAAAAATCCAAAAAATAATGACGTTTATGTGGACCCCTGCATGGACACCAGTTTAGATTTTCAAAGTACCAACTATAAAATACATAATTTGTGTTAATTCAGCCTACAAACGTAATGAAATAAGTTAATCCTATATTTTGCGAGTCATGAAAAACTGACATTATCATTAGTCTTCTTATCCTAACACCTCACCTTTAGAGTTTTTCATGCCAATAAAGGATACAAAAATATTCAACTGACATCTTCTGACCTATAAACTCTTTAGTCAATATGCCTATTCCATATTTCCAGAGACAAGGAAACCATTTGTAGTATAGTTAGTTTCCTAAGTATTTTTATGTGTGGTTCATTTTCAAGAATTATGTATCTAACATCAGTTCTGTTCATTTGACCAACACTGGATGGATTATGTGTTATGTGCCATGCAGTCAGTCAGTGCTCTTAGAAATAGCCAACGCCTGCGTTGTCATTGGAAATTGACTGCAATTATGGACTACAAGTTTATTCTAATCCCAAAACAGCGGTATCCATGCAGGAGACACAAATTGGTTTGCACAGACTTTTGTATGCATGGAAGTGACTGAAAGTGATGCACACTGTAGATATAGTGATATAGACCTAGTAGATTCCATGTATCGAACACTACAGTTCAACTTCATAACATACAAGCTGCTTTATAAACCCATACCATATAATTTCAAAGGACTTGCAGCGTGTATTTTGTTATACATAAATATCAAGAAATATTGATTTTCAATTACCTTTGTTGCTTTTCTATAATCTTGAGCACTGTTCTGAGGCCTTTATTGCATTTCTTGACTTGAAAAACACAAGAAAAGTATATTTTAGATTTCTAGATTAACTAGAAGCCAAAATAGCATAAAATGTTGTTGTTGTTTTTTATGGTAGCCATTTTCTAAATAAAAAATGGCTATTATGTATGTGTCTGTGCAAATGTTAACATTCATTTTCAGATCCTTTATTCTCTTGTGATTCTAAAAATGTACAGTTTTGCTATTCTCAAAAAAAGTTAGCAAACCTGTGTACACTGTCTGAAATGTAAAATATTCTTGTCATGTCACTGGCACTTCAATGTGTTTAAAAATATATAAACTCTCATTGGCTAATATGATAGGGTCTCCTGAATGTAATAAACTTTTGATCAACATCCAAGTAATTAGTTGTCAAAACTTTCTCTAGGGGGTATTTAAAATCTTACAGAGAAAGTCTACTTAGCTGTAAATAATTATCATGGAAAAGTATTTACAGTCAGTTAATATAAGCAATGATGAGGTGGACTACTTATATATTTAATTAAAACTTCATAAACTTAGAGTAAGTGAAGATGAAATGGAGTAGATAAGATATTAAACTATCTATTCACAGCTCATGTGTTTGTATCTGCTGCTGGCATTCCATTGTGTTTCTGAGCAAAACATTTTATTTAACACTGCCATAGTTAGTTCACTTCGTCGTTAGGAATGGGTGTCAGATCACCTTGGAATATTATTTGCAATAGACTAGCATCTTATACAGTGTACAAGATTTTTCTCTCATCCATTTCATATCAAGAAACTAGAACTAGATACCAGCTCACAAATCCACTCAGAGGATAGGAAAAATTTACATTACATAACATTTACTTTTAATGAATTATATAGATATGTACATATGGGGAATCAAAATCCTTTTTAGCCCTTTAGTATTTACATTACTCTATATATACTATTGTATTTTTGTGGTTATGGCTTTATCTCACATAATATTGAATCTATGAGATTTTGATGTTATTTATTGAGAACAATACCTTAACATCAGTATAAGCAGCTAGTTTGAGCAGAAAGATGTGAGAGAATTCTGGCTGGAAACGGCCAGTTTAAATGCTAAAGAAACAGATGCTAACCATCAGTAATGTTGTTCTTATCTCGGCTGAATCAAGATCACCCTCAAATACTGGCTCTACAATATAACATGAGTTATGGCATCAATCAATATTTGATATAGGCTTTATATAAATATACACTTTTATATCTGAGTTGAAGACTTATCTTATGTGACTATTGTTTTTCTCTTTTTCTGTCTCATCTCTCCCTCCAACTCTGTTTCCCTCTCCACATATACCAACATATATGTGTATGTGTATGTCTATATATTTTTAATGAGTTATTACTAGTGTATCATAGGTTTTATAAATTATTGGCTTTATCATTGATATTTCTGTCTATTCAGTGATTTAGTTTGTATATTCCACAATTGTATTCAGGTAATATTATTACCATGTAAGGGCGGTGGATTGGCAGTATCGGTAGAGGGTCGGACGCCATGCTTTCCAGCATAGTTACGTCCCTTTACGATCTGAGTTCAAATCCCGCCGAGGTTGACTTTGTCTTTCATCCTTACGGGGTTGATAAAATAAAGTACCAGTAATGCACTGGGTAATTGCTGGCCTTGTGCCTAAAGTAGAAACAATTATTACCATGTATATTGAAGAGTGTATATGGTATATGGCAATACACTTAACTTTTCAAACCTAAGTTTCACCTATTTATAGAGAAGAAAATTGTCTTTCATCAATTTAACATCTTGAAACTGGAACTATTAACTGGCTCCTGGAAGCTAAGTAGACATATATATTTTGTTTTACATAACCTTGGATTTGGATAGATTTCGGCACCTGTTTAAAACAGAATTTCAATCTATTTATCTACTAGACTACAGAATATGTATGCATATTTAGAAATATACTTTCTGGGCCACAAGTAGTGCTTTATTTCATTTTTTTTTTAGGTTTAGGAGATGAGAAATAATTTTCTCCTATATGGGACATTAGTCTACCACAAGTAGCAAGCAAGAAATTGAACTCAATGCTTTATATCAATGAGTTATAATTTTCATTTTACTTATCACACTGAACTATACCATTCACAATAGCTACTTAAAGCTCAATGAACTCAGTCTTTGAGAGCTAAGTGTCTTGGCTATAGATACAACACAGCACTTATGACAGAACACAAACCACTGACCATTGACCATACAGCTTTTTGCCTGGCACGTCAGTATTTATTTAGACATTTGGAACTAGAAAATGATCATAGAATAGATCAACTGAAATATAGTGCAGATTAAAATTCAAAATATATTTTTTATTCTACTCATGCATATGTTTGGGTGTGTGTGTGTGTGCATTTTAAATATTGTCTTTTATTGAATATATATTGTTTTCACTGACTGATTTGATGGGTTTTTTCTCTTGTTTTTTATAGTGTTATTAGCACTGGACTTTCTTCTTTGAATAATGAAAGCTTTGATGTTAAAGCCTTGCGAGCGTTCCGAGTGCTGAGGCCTTTACGACTGGTGTCACGAGCACCAAGTAAGTAATATACATTTTTTTCATTCACATAATTTGTATTTCACCCCTCTCAGGATGAGTTTAGTAAAAATACTTTGTATGGTTTGTTTCAGTATTTTATTATCCTTTCTTTGACTTCAATTTAATATTTGATTAATCTTATGATGTTATTATGTTATATAAGACAATGGATAGCCAAACCTATAGTTTACTGGACAATATGTCTTGAGGTCAGATTAACTGGTCACTTCCACAATATTGACCAATCTATTTAGTTCTCAAATGACCCAGTATACCTTGTTGATTAATCTTATGATGTTATTTTATTGTATAAGACAGTGGATAGTCAAATTTATTGTTTACTGGACAGTCTGTCTTGAGGTCAGTTTATCTGGTCACTGCTGCCATAGCATTGACTAATCTACTTAGGTCTCATATTACCCAATATACTTTGTTGCAAATAAATACTTCAGAGTAGGAACCAATGTTTGCAGTACATGCAACAACTGTGCCAATGTAAAATTGTTACATTTGATAGAACTATGGAGGCACCAATTAAATACAGTAAATCATTTAGTCTGATGCTTTACTGTTTTGGGCATTTCTACAGCCTTCTTCTATTTAATATTATGTGAATATCAGGTTCTATAGATATATAAAAGCATAGAACATTGCACTTGATATGCTTTATGGTTTCAATTTTTGTTGTTGTAAGCTCTGGGCTCTAATTCCATGCAATATCATAATTGACTTTCATTTTCTCATTGATAAAATAAGTACCAGTAGTATACTGATGTCAATTCTGTCAATTATCCAGCTTTCCCTTAAAACAGAGGTTCTTAAAGTGGGCGCTACACCGTCGGGGAGCGTTGAGAAGGTCCATTGAGTGCTGGGGAGGGGGGCAGTAGAGATGATATAATAGTATATTAAATATCAAATTATACATATTAAATATAAATATAGTAAAATAAAAAATATAGAATATTTATTTATACATAGTATATATTATATTATTTATCATATATAAAGTAACGATTTTATTTATCATATATTATTTATAATTTGCGTGTAGGCAGGTCTCTCTGGAAAGCGGGGATGGGGCGCTGATGGTTTTTGGTGGCCGTGAGGGGGGCGGTGGCCCAAAAAGTTTTGGAACCTCTGCCTTAAAAGATAATTGACATTATGCCGAATCAAAAGCAATTAATAATAAATGTATATAAATCATCATCATCATCATTTAACGTCCGTGTTCCACGCTTGCATGGGTTTGGACGGGGGTATTCCCACTTGAGGCAAGAGTTGTTGTCTTGCTCCCATAGGACTGTCTGGCAGGTTTTCTACAGTTGGATGCCCTTCCTAACACCAACCACATTTACAGTGTGTAGGTCTGGGAGGTTTTTACCGTGTTGCCTACACGGCAACATTACAGCGTGGACTGTGTTTTTTTGTCGTGACACCTACACGATCTCATTTGTTTCGGCCTGGATGGCGTGGCACCAACATAACTTTACATAGAAGGGGGTGGTGTGGATGGGGTGGGGGTGGTGGGACGGGGTGTATTTTGTTAGAGATGATTACTGGCTGTAGTAGGTTTTACTATGTATTTAGGTAAGGCGGGTCTTCTCTGTTACTGAGTACCGCCAAAGGTCTCGGTCCAGTGACATTGTCTTGGAGAGGTGTAAGTGTGTGAGGTCGGAGTTTATCAGCTCGTCCCAGGTTTTTCTAGGTCTGCCTATTCCGTGGCTACCGTCTATCTTTATTGCCCTGCACTTTGTTATACAGCTATCGACTTTCATGCGCATCACGTGTCCATACCAACGTAGCCTTCTCTCGAGTAAACAATATCTGATCCCTCTTATTTCTAATTTTTTCCTTAGTTCGTTTATGCTTTGCCGTTCACGTATATTACTGTTACACATCCAGCGGAGCATGCAAGCTTCGTTCCTCTCTAGTCTGCGTATATCCTCTGCACACAATGCCCAGGTCTCACTGCCATGCAACATTGCTGTTCGTATGCAGGCATCATACAACCTGCCTTTCATTTTTAGGGAGAACCCTTTAGCAGCTAATAGTGTATAAGCTCTCTGAACTTTTTCCATCCAGTTCTGACTCTAGCTACTGTACTTTCAGAGCACCCTCCCCCACTGCTAATTTTGTCACCCAGGTAACGGAAGCTGTCCACTATTTCTATAGAGCCCTCTGCGCAGTTGTAAGAGCTAGTATTTTGTGGGCACTTGCTGCTACTTATTGCACCAGAGCACCGGCCACATGTAAAATCTATGTTCTTAGTTAGCTTACCTGTGATCCCACTACATCTTTTATGCACCCATACTTTGCATTTGGGACATAAAATGGAGTTTCTACCTACGCCTTTCCTACACACTGAGCATGGCCATTTCCCAGAAGGGACCGCCGCCTTATTTTCTTTCCTACAAACTAGAACTTTAGTCTTAGCCAGGTTAATTTTAAGTCCTTTTGATTCTAGGCCGTGCTTCCATGTTTGGAATTTCTTCTCTAGCTTGGCCATTGATTCAGCTAGGAGTTCCCATGGGCAGCCGGTCTTGAACTCCTGTTATAGCCTGAAGGGCAATAATAAATAGTAGGGGGCTGAGAACAGAGCCCTGATGGACGCCAACTTTTACGCTAAACTCTTCGCTATATTCGTTGTTAATTCTAACCTTGCTGACTGTTTCTTTATACATGGCTTGTATCGCTCTCACAAGCCATTCGTCAACACCTAGTTTTCTAAGAGCCCACCAGATAATGGAACGGGGGACTCTGTCGAAGGCTTTCTCCAAGTCGACAAAAGCTAAGTAGAGGGGTTTACCTTTAGCTAGGTACTTCTCCTGTAGATGTCGTACAATGAAAAGAGCGTCTGTGGTACTTTTGCCTGACACAAACCCGAACTGCATTTCATCGAGGTCAATTCTCTCTCTGATTAGTTGCGCTATTACTTTTTCCGTGGCCTTCATGACCTGGTCGATTAATTTAATGCCTCTATAGTTACTCCTATCTAGGGCATCTCCTTTACCCTTATAACAGTTAACGATGATGCTGCTATGCCAGTCCTTCGGTACAACCCCATTCTGTACGACTTGGTTAACTATGCGGGTGACCATGGTGTGTCCCACCGTGCCAGATGCCTTCAGCATCTCAGCAACTATTTCCGAAGGCCCAGCCGCCTTACCCGTCTTCATATCCTTGATTGCCTTACTTATTATACTCCCCTCGACTAACACTGCTGGTCCCTCTATTGGGTCGATGTGGGGGAGACTGTCTTTCTCCCATTTATTCTCCTCATTTAGTAGCCTTTCATAGTGACACTTCCAAGCTACCTTCTTATCAGCGTCGGTGATGGCAAGTACGCCGTCATCATTAAGTACACACTTCTCCCCGACAATATCACGGTTTTCCTTGATACATTGCCTAGCAATCCTGAACACCTCATGTTTTTGGTCCTCGCGTTGTAGAACATGCTTGAACTTTCTTTCCTCTGCTTCCCTTCTTGCGAAGTACACTTGTCTCCTAGCTTCCCTCCTGGCCACTTGATAGTCTTCTCTACTTCCCCCATCTCGCCATACTTTCCAAGCCTGCTTTTTGGCCTTAATTGACCCCTCCACCTTACTGTTCCACCACCATGTTACTCTCCTCCTGCCTACAGGCCTGCTCCAGCCACAGACTTCGTCTGTCGCCATCAGCAGGTTTGCTTTCAGAAATTCCCACTGTCCCTCTATATTGTCTGACTCTAAATGCTCTTCCTTACTGTCGAAAGCATCAAGTAATATGCTTTGAAATTTATTTCTGGCTGTGGGGTCCTTTAGCTTCCATATTTTTCTCCTGAGGATAGTCCTCTTCTGCTGTCGAGTACGTCTCGTCCTGACTATGAGGTCGCTAATTATCAGTCTATGTTGGGAGGTGCATTCTTCATGGGGGAGGGATTTAGTGTTTACAACAGACACTGTGTCACGTCTTCTGGTAAGGATATAATCTACCTGGCTTGTATGTTCCCCCGATCTATAGGTGATCAGGTGATTGTCACGTTTTTTGAAGTTAGTGTTACAGATAGTTATGCTACCATGATTCCTACTCCACCCAGCCCATCGTCGTTTCCCACCCAGAAAAGCTTATAACATCGTTTTTTACCCTCAATGAATCTAGCAGACCCACCCCTCCACCTGGTCTCTTGAATACAACAAACATCGACCTCCTTATGTTCAAGCATTTCTACAACCTCGTTAGCGCGACCCTTTAGGGTGCCTACATTTATGGTACCAACTCTGAAGTTTTGGATTGCGTTTGGAGGGTGGGGGCGGTGGGGGGCGGGGGGAGATGGGGTTATGTTAGCCGACCGCGGTCGAAACAAAGAGGAGTGCTCGCATTCTCGTCCACGAGGTGAATTTGTCTTTATCTTTGGCATTGTCGCTGAGCGTCCAGAATTTTCTCTCTCTTCCACTCTCCAGGGTTCCGTAGTCCATCCATCCATCCATCATATATCGAAAGGCAACCGGCCAAGCGATAGTATAGGCCTCTGGCTTATGATTGGTCCGCGTAATAATAATGGTGATGCGTGGGGGCTCTGGCTTATGATTGGTCCACGTAATAACAATGGTGGTTCGGGGGGCGGGGGGGAGGGGTGGTTCGTGGGGGGGGGGGGGGGTAGCTAGCTGGAAGGTTAGGATTGTATGAGATCCTCGTGTTTAACAAGCGATTAACAAAAAACAAAAATACAAGATTTGTTCTGTTCAATACGACAAAAACTCCCGTATTTAACATAAATAACAAAAAATACAGATTTGTTTTAGGAAAACGTTCGCTACATTTAGGATTTTGCAAATGTTAAATAAAATACCAGTTGTTCTGCAGTATTGAATAAAATATCATAAAATGTTCTTATCTATATTGCTTTTCTGTCTTGCAGGTTTACAAGTAGTTTTGAACTCCATTCTTCGAGCAATGGTGCCTTTGTTACATATTGCATTACTGGTTATATTTGTCATTATCATCTATGCTATTGTTGGCTTAGAGCTGTTCTCAGGGAAAATGCACAAGACATGTTTTAATTATGAAACAGGTGAGACAGATCTACATTTTTGTTTCTTTATGTGTGTAGAAAGGAGTCACATATCTAAGCTTTCATATAATCATTGAAGAAGTTAACTGTGTTTGTCAAGTCACTGATGGTGTGTTGTGTCCTCCTAGATCTATGTATGTGCTACAGCGTGTATAATTGAACACTTAGTAATGATAGTTTGTCATTCTGACAAAGTATTTGTTTGGCTTGTGTGCTGACTTAAAATTCTTCCATACAAAAAAAAAATTGATACACCAGCATATTACTGAGATGATGGTCTATCTGAGTCTTTAACATTACAAAGTAACATCTCTGTGAATCTAGCTATTAAAAGAATTAATGTATGTTTGTGTGTGTGTATGTGCCCATGCACATGTGCATACATGAGTATATTTGTGGAGTTGGGATAAATGGTTGAGTACTGGTCTAAATACCTTATAGTGTTGAAATTTGTTCTTCTACATTCATCCTCATCATCATCGTTTAATGTCTATCTTCGTTGCTAGCATGGGTTAGACAGGTTTGTCCCATTTAGAGGCAAGTTGGGTCAGGTGATCATGTCTCGCTCATATAGGACTGTTTCTGGTTGGTTTTCTATGGCTGGGTGCCCTTCCTAATGCCAACCACATTTACAGTGTGGGCTGGGTGCTTTTAGTCGTGACATCTACACGACCACCTTACAGTGTGGTTTGGATGTTTTGGGGTACCAACATAATTTATATATATATATATATATATATATATCAAAATTCTTCTAGGGTCAATAAAATAAAGATCAGCCAATATTTTTGGATTTATTCAGGCATGTCCTCTCACTAAAAAAGGGATTTTGTGACTGAGGAAGATTCAATATTTGTATACATATTATGTTGTTATTAGTAAAATTACTAGACTGTAAACCAACTGAATGATGAGTCAACATCTTTTATTTTTCTAGTAGTATGATGTCCTTTGTTTTAAAAACTACTAGTCAAATTCATCTGGCTATAAACAGGTACTCTGATCATGAAGAAACATAGATCAGTATGCATGAAGCAATGTTGTATTGCTGACCAATTGAAAAACAGATTTTAAACAACTCTAACTATTATACTTATCTTCTCTTTAAATGTTTTTTATAAATGTTGGGGGAATATGGCCAAGTTTCTAAGAGTCTGATTTGAGGATATAATGTGGGAAAGGCATATATTATCTATTAATTTATACTGCACAATGTGGCTATTTCTCTGAAAATCATATTGAAAAAGCAACAAATGTTGATTGATTTGAAGGAAAAAGGAATAACAATTTATTTGTGATATCATCATCATCATCATCATACGTCCTCTTTCCCTACTTGCAAGGGTTGGACAGGTTTTCACAGACTGAGTCAGTACTGAAGCAAGGCTACAGACCTCCCAGACAAGCTGGGGGGGGGGGGGGGGGGGGCTGCATCTTGCTTACATATGGTCCCACATTCTACTATGTGCATTTTATCATGGTACCAGCACAAGAGAGGTCATCATGTCTTTGATACAACTGAAAGTCCTCCCAACTCTTTGTTTGGCAAACTTTCTATGGCTGGATGCCTCTCCTGTCACATACCACTTTACACCAATTACACTTCTCTCTTGCTATACAAATTAGTTGTTGCTCATGAAACTGTCATTTGCATTAAGTGTGCAGTGGTAGTATGGCCTTATTTAATGAATAGTTTTTTTAAAAAGGTGCATGACTTAATGGCTATAGTGTTGGGCTCACAATTGTGAGGTTGTGTGTTTGATTCCTGGACCAGGTAGTACATGAGTCCTTCAACACTTCACTTTAGTTCAATCAGCTGGAAAAATTACCAAATAAATTACCTACAATAAATTTAAAAAAAGTAATAATACATATATGTATAATAGTATATTTTTTTTATAAATATAACCATGGCTGAATGTCAATAGTAGAGTATTGAATAGTAAAAATATGGCTTTCTTCTATCACCTACAAACAAATTATTTCCAATCTACCTCATTTTCCAAAAAATATTTTCCAATAAATCTGTGAACCCTTCAGGATTAAATGATCACTTGAAGAAAATGTGTGCTGACAAGACAGATATAGATTTATCATATTTTAAAGCACAATTTATAAACAGTCGATCAAAGCAAGAAAATGGCGAGTCATGCACCACTTACAAAATTTCAAATTGAGAAAGCCACATATTATCAGCAAATAATTGATCCTACATGCTGTTAGTGTGGTTCTATGTACCATGTTGCACAAGCCAATGATTGACATAATCAATATAATTCCTTTGAACAATACAAAGATGAATTGAACAATACAATACAAAGATGAATTGACAAAATGGACAAGGATGTGGATGACACATTATGCAATTTTTATTGAGAACTGTCCAGTTTTTGTTACAAGTGGATGAATCAACTTACCAGGGAATGAAGTTTTACATTTGGTTTAGAAAAGAAGAGAAAAAATATGACATTTATTATTTGCCAGACATTTGATAACATTCTAAAAGAGAGTAGCTAGTTCTGAGTATGGAAAAGATTTTTAAAGAAAACAAGACTCCTCTTACAAATATGATAGCTGTAACTGATGGATCTCTGTCTATAGCATGTGGCCCCAGGAGATACATTGCAGACGTTGAAAAAGTCAGTGCTGGATTTATTAGCAGTACATTGCATCATTTATCAACAGCATTTAATCTCTTGCTGTTCCACACTGATGTTTGCTAGTTGTCAAAGGAATCACTTTTATTTACTTTTTCAAGCGGTTTTGGATTGCTTTGAAAACAGATGTGTGCCTATGAGATAGTTTGAAGAAGTTTATAAATGACATTGTTTATATGTCAGAGTTATATTTCAAGTTTAATTAACAATTTCGTTACCATAAAATTTTGAAAATAATGAAATATTTGGAGGAATTTAATAAAATAACTCTTTCATTAATAACTTGATAATTAGAACATTATTTAATAAGAATGTCTTAAATAAAATTATGACAGAGAAATTTAATATAAATATAAACATTTAAAAATGAAGAGTTTTGTATCATAAATCCTGAGTGGTTTCAAACAGTTTGTTATCAAATGGGCTAAATGACTTTGCAGCTGCTATAAGATGAACTGAATTTAATTAAAATTATTGATGTTATGTGCATTTGTTTCAAAGTGTATTCTGTTCAAACATACATTCAGATGTGGAAAATGTTAACAGTTTCTGCACTCAAAGAGAGAACTGCTTTATAACAATGTTCAGGTTTACTATCATCATTTGGAAGCATTACATGAGGACCTCTCCAAACTGTTTGAAGATATTCTTGCTTTGAAGATTCCATATTGAGTTTTAGACCTCTTTTCAAGTGTTCATGAAACAGAAGCCCAATTACAAGAAGAATTGATTGAATTATAAATCAACATGGAGTTGATAGTCAAATTTAAGAATGTGTGCCATTATTTCTGGTTGTATGCAGTACCGGTAGAGCATTGGACAAAAAACTTTGCAGCATATTGTTACTGTGCTGTACATTCTGAGTTCAAATCCCGCTGAGGTTAGCTTTGCCTTTCATCCTTATGGGGTTGATAAAATACAGTACCAGTAACAAACTAGGGTCGATTTAATTGACTTTCCCTCTCCAAAATATTAATGGCCTTGTGCCTAAAGTATAAATCTTTATTTCTGGTTGTATCAAATTGCAAATCTTTATCCTGGATTATGGGCCATTGTAAAAAAGTTCCATCATCATATTTAGTTGAGTGTGTATTTCACACTGTTATGAATGTTTTGACAAAAATAAATAGAAACTAACTACAAATAGCCCAATGCAGCAATTTAAGGATACTAATTACCAACATAGAGCTGTATAAAGAAAAATTTGACTCATCACATCAAGCCCATCCTTCACATAAATAAATCAAGTAACTTTAGATACTTTTATATAATTCTATTTTTGGTTATACATTAAATATTAAAATATACATTAAATATTAAAATATATAATTTTTAATGGTTTTACAGAAAGTGTTAATAAAAAATATGCTCCAAAAGTGGACAGTTTTCTGAAAAAGTTTGGGGAACACTAATGTAGAGGCCTAAACATTGGTTCATGCATCCATAAATGTATACATCAGACAGTAAGATATGGTTTGTTTGAGTGCGTGTGTGTATGTATGTATATAATATGTCTTTCATTGCTCTGATTGTTTTCTTTTGTTTTTTCAATCTACAGGTCATTTAGCTTTAGAGAAACCTCATCCATGTGGAAAGGGATATTCCTGTAGTAGTGAAACGGAAGAATGTAGAACATATTGGATAGGTCCAAATGATGGCATTACGAATTTTGACAACTTCGGCTTAGCCATGCTCACAGTATTCCAATGTATAACAATGGAGGGGTGGACTGGTGTCCTCTACAATGTAAGTTCCATTTTTCTTGCATCCCACATTAATGTGTCTGTTAATGCTGTGATGTAGTACTAACCATAATAATGATTTTTTTTGCTGGCCACAAGGGCCCAAACATTGGGGACAATACAGGGACATAACAACAAAGAGTGGGAGATACATTGAGTAGAGGAAAAAGGATATCACCAATGTGAAAATAGTAGAGATAACAATGGTAGAAATGTTAAAATATTAATGATAATAATAGAAGACAATAACAACTATCTACTAGGACCAGTTCCCCCAATGGGCAGTAGAGACTACACAATAAGGTAATTCCAGGGAGAACTTTAACTCTTTAGCATTTACATTACTCTATATTTACTATTGTATTTTCATGGTAAACACTTTATCTCACATAATATTGAATCTGTGAGAATTTGATATTATTTATATTGAGAACAATACCTTAACATAAATATGAACAGCCAGTTATGACAGGTTTGAACAGAAAGGGGGAAGAGAATTCTAGCCGGATATGGCCAGTTTAAATGCTAAAGCGTTAAAACAAACCTCTGACATTAAAAGTGTCCTCTCTTGGTTCCTTTCTGCCTGCTTAGAAAAGCAGAGTCAGTGTAAGCCCATTCAGCCTTGTCAGTCTCATCACCCTAACCCAGCTTTATTATAAATAAAGCAACAACAACAATAATAATGGTTTCTAACTTAAGCACAAGGCCAACAATTTTAAGGAATGGAAAGTCAATTAAATCAACCCCAGTGCATTACTGGTACTTTATTTTATCGACCCCATAAAGATGAAAGGCAAAGCTAACCTTGGCAGGATTCGAACTCAGACCATGTTGCAAAGCATGGTGTCCAACACTCTGCCAATTCTGCCAATCCAGCAACAACAATAATAATTATTATTATCATTATTATTATTATTTGAAACTTCCTTTGAATTCTGCGTCTTTCCCAAATCATGCTAAATGTCAACCTGACACCTGAGGCAAAATTTGATAATACACACTTTTTACAATTGATTGTAATTAAGGGCACAAACAACAGTAAATGTCTTTGCAAGGTTTTTAAATTTATTATTATTATTATTTTCTTGGAGTCTCAGTCATTGATGTTATTTAACTGGAAAGTTTGTTGAAATGAACATCAAGCTTGCAACCTCAGATATTCAGGACGTATCGGAGGGTTCTTGCTGTTACCAGCAAGCATGCCTTTTGAAGTGTTCCTTGAAAACTCTTCAAGATAGTACGAACTGATCCTATGACAATCCGGACGACCCTGATCTCATGACAGTTCCAAATCATTTTTAATTCCCACTTTAATTATTATTTTTAATATTACTAACAGAGGCATGAATCCATTAATTATTCAGAATTTTTCTTCTATATGTAAAAATGTATATCAACTGATTGGCAAGTTTGGTAAGACTATATACTATGCTGTTGAGGTCTAATAGACTGAAACATGCTCAGAGTTGTCCATTGCCTGAAAACAAAAATCAGGCTTTCTTTCCCATAAGTATACAAATTAATTTTGAGAAATTTATTCTTAATTTACTTCTAGATTGGGTAATAATTACTGGTTTCTGATTTACTCACAATATCAGCAGTTTATTCGGAGGGGAAAGGTGATTATATCAACCCCTGTACTTGACTGGTACTTTCTTTTAACATCACTGGAAGGATGAAAAGCAAAGTTGACTTTGGCGGTATTTGAACATCAATAGCTAGAATATAAATAGCCACATAGAGCATTTTGTCCGACATTTCACCAAATTTTGCCAATCCACTACCCTAGATTTGCTAATAATTACTGCAAGGTTTTTGTTTTCTTTCTCCAACTAAAAGATAAATTTTTGTCTAAACACTTTCAATAGAATTTCTCTCTCTTTCCAGATCAATGATGCTATGGGCAATAGCTGGCCTTGGATCTATTTTATCAGCTTGATCATTATTGGATCATTTTTTGTTCTAAATCTTGTACTTGGTGTTCTGAGTGGGTAAGTATGACTATAATTCTACAACACAACCTTCTTTTTCAGTTCTGTAACAGTTATATTAAAGATCAAATATATAATTATTGTCTGTAATTTCTAAATGTGATTAGATGGTAATATCTCAATTTTTTTCATTAAACTTTTACTTTTAGTCATCATTATTCAGCATCTTTTAATATACTATGATTAGCATTATTAATCACTATCATCATCATCCTCAACATGATTGTTTAAGCAGTGAACCTCTTGATCACTTGTAGAAGACAAGACATAGTGATAGTTGAAAACACAAAGTCCCTCCCTAGTGAGGAATGTACCTCCCAGCATAACCTAGTGGTTAGCAACTTTAAAGTTAGAGCTAGACGAACTTGGAGACAGAGCAATCTGGAGGAGAAGGATATGGGAGCTGAGGGAGCCCTCGATTTGTAACAAATTTTGATGTATTTTGCTTGACACTTTTGACAGTAAGGAAGAAGAAATACAGACTTACAATATAGAGGAATAGTGGGAATTCCTAAGAGATAAATCTGCTGAAAGCCACAGATGAGATCTGTGGCTGGTGCAGGGCTCTAGGAAAAAGGAGAGTTACTTGGTGGTGGAATAGTGAGTGTGGTGGGTGAGGCAATTAAGTAAAACAAAGACAGGCATGGAAAGAATGGCAGAATGGAGAAAGCAGAGAACATTACAAGGAAGCTAAAAGAGAAGCTAGACAACAAGTACACTTTGCCAGGAGGGAAACAGAAAATTATAAATTTCTGCATATTTTTCAATGTGAGGGCCAAAAACATGAGGTATACAGGATTGCAAGGCAGTGTGTCAAGGAAAAATCATGATGTTATCAGAGATGTGTGTCCAAGATGATAATGGTGCACTTGCCCTCACCAACAATGAAAAGAAAGTAGCATGGAAGAGTGATCAGGAGCAGTGGTATGGACATGTTATGTGCATGGAGGATAACAGCTGTATAAAAAGGTGCAGGATACTCAAAATTGATGGAAACTATGGAAGAGGAAAACCTAGGAGAGCTGCTTGGCGTAAGGTGTTAAAAGCTTAACTTGCACAATTAAACTGCTCAAAGGAGATAACACAGGATAATGGTCTCTAGTATTATGCTGTACTGCAGAAGACCCTCTTTCCCATGTGCACTGGATGAAACAAACATGTAAAAGACACTAGTCTGCACCAATCTTCTCTCTACTCCTCCCATATTCTCCCTTCCCAGTCTTAATGCCCAGCCATCACCAACTAAATACCGATTCACCATGTCCAGCTTGCATACTCATTCCCCTCTCCAACTTCCACACTCTTCATGTGCCCCTCCTATCCTGTTCAACCAAGCAAAAATGTGCTGTTTACAGAGGAAATAGTTTCAGAATGCCAAGAACCACAAAATGACAGACTTGATGAAAACCACAGTCTATACAGATTTCCAGAAACACTCTTCAAAGGATGTGAGAGACTTTGGCTTTCAGCCAAATATACTCATGTCCAAATTCATGAGATGCAGTCAGTTTAAGCATGTTATTAGGTCACTTTGATCCTCTCTATGTAGTGGCTTCTCACCCCTGTGTAGGTGCATTGATCTTTTTTGTTATGTGTATCAAATTTTTAATCTGCTTTATTATATTGTATTATGTTCCCCAACTGTTGTTTACTACATACACAGATTATATATATATAGACACATATATACATACATACACACACATGCACATATATATATATGGTGATGCAACAAAAGATATATTTTTGTTGTAGTATATATATATATAACATTAGAGAAATATTAGCCAAAGATAAGTAACAAATTAATAACATTTATTTTTGACATATTTCTTCGATTGGTACAGATAATGATACAATTAAGATCACAATTAACATTAAAAAGTTAACATTAATAATAATTGCATTATCAGTATAAAATGCAATGATTATATAACAAATTATCTGCTCTCTATATATAAGAAAATTAGAGGCTTCATCATATTTCTTTTTTTTTTTTTGCTATAGTTAAATATTCTAAATAGTAGGGCATATAACAGAAAATGATAGCCATTAGCACCTGTGGGACACAAACCCACACTTTCATGCTTGCTGAGAAGAAATGCTGCCATTACACCAATGTACCCATCACATTTTCTTCCATTGTTTTAAATCTATGCATAGCGAGAAATAAACAAACACAAATATGTGTTTAGAAACAATGAACGGAATTTGAAAATTATGAGAAAAAACCTTCATTGAATTCTTTTGGCTATAGAAAAATAGTCTAAATAATAAGGCATATAAGTCCCCTGCTCCCTTCAATGAATAAAAAGAACATATTGTATATACTCATGTACAAGTTGCACCTATATTTTACATATATCATTCTTAGCTCAGAACTTGATTTGGATTGAGGTTTTCTAGGCCCAGTAGATAAGTCATAGATTTTGCACCATAGTTTTGAAGAAAATGTGATTTATATATGAGTATATATGTGTGTGTGTGTACACATTTATATGTGTGCACAGGCTCCTGTATCTGGGTGTATGTATGGATATATACTTGTCTGTGCCGTCTGTACGTCTATGGTTGTTGAATTTTTACATCTTAAAATTATTTCTTCTTGTCAATATTATACACAACCAAACAATCCCCTGTTTTTAATTCTTTGACAAAAACATGAACTAGCACCGGGTCATCCAAGCAAACCCCTGCTTCTTGTTTACACCAAAGCTAGTTTTTGACTGACCAATACACATTCCAAAATGCGGCCAGACGCGCGCACACACGAATCCTTAATTGCTCGCAGACTCACGTAAACACGCACGTGAATATCAGTAAATACACACCCGCATTGCCGCCCCACCAATTACACCAAAATATACACATACGCCCATACAAAAGAAAATAGGGCCAATGCCCATATACATAAATATATATATATATACCTTCTCAGCTTACATACCACAACAAAAATATATCTTTTGTCGCATCACCAGTCTGAGGAGCAGATTGATACTGGAGTCTGGCTCGTAACTCCTATGGGTCACCTTGAGCCAATCCTCTGTGAAACACGGCGATATGCAATAAATATTTTTCAGATGTAAACGAAACTTCCTTGTTTTTTCTCTTATATATGTGTGTGTGTGTGTGTGTACTCTGGGATTTTACATAACATCACCTATTGTGTACAACTTATTCTCTGGAGAGAAATGAAGCAAACATGCTCTGTTGGATGTGCAATGTCAATGTGCGTGAACGACCGAGCATGGATGTGTTGAGAGAGAAACTGTGCCTGAGAGGGATAGAATATAGTGTGCGAGAGAGGAGACTGGGGTGGTATGGACATGTGATGCGCATGGAGGATGACCGATAGGTGAAGAAATGCCAAGAAATGCCAGTTGCAGGAAGACGTAGTAGAGGAAGACCACGAAAAACATGGGCGGAGGTGGTGAGAGCAGACCTCAGATCGCTGAAGCTCACGGTGGAGATGACGAAGGACTGTGACTAGTGGAGAGATGCTGTGCTGAATAGGACCCATCCCACCCTTGCAAGCAGGGAAAAGCGGATGTAAAATGATGATGATGATATATATATATATTGTATATAACTACTATCAATTAGTCAATATATCATTATTATCATGGTTCATCTCACTCTTTGAAACGTTCATAAAACAATCGATTATTTAAGCACTGAACTTCATCTTTTTGTTTTCATTTTTTAAACTATATAATACATATATATATATATATATATATATTTATATATTTTATATGGAAATTAGTTCTACAGGACTAGATCTATTTCATTTGTATGAAATCATCAGGATTTCGTATGAATGAAATAGTTCTAGTCTTGTAGAAGTCATTTCTATATAAAATAAATATGCTTCTTCTCTACTAACATATTGAGTACCTTGTTGCAAGGAATACCACAAGACATTTCACTCAACCCTGAAAGGAAGAAAGGCAAAACTTACCTCTGCAGGATTTGAACTTGGAATGCAGTGAACTGGAACAAATACCACAATACAATTTGTCTTATGCTCATGTGGCTCTGCCAATTCATTGTTTTCTGTATTGAACATAGTTGTCCTTTTGGCCAAAAAAGAAAGGAGTATTATTATTTCTGTTGTTGTTAACAATAATAACAATGATGGACAGGGCTGTTTAAGAATAAATAGAATTTCTATTGTAAATCCATGGATACATCATAATGTCAGCAGTATGATATAAACCATGGAATCTTTATTCACTCCAGTATCTTGGCCAGCTGCAGCTGTCATTATATAAGTTATTCTTTTGATAAAAGTAATAAACAAGGAAACCCAAATACTATCATTATATTTTAGTTTTCTTCATAAGTATAAACAAGTCTGCTTTTCTTTAAAAAAATAAGTGCCTCTTGGTTTATAATTAATCAATGACATCATTGAACAAATTAATCTACTGTCTTGTTTAATTACATAGTGAACATTGCCTTTGATTTTAGATATCAAAATAGATGCTTATTAATAACAACTTGTGTAAATAGTGTCTTCCACAATTAATTCCTTGCTGACAGCAAAAAATATTTCAAAATGTTTGGTGTTTTATTATCAGGGTGGTGGATTGACAGTATCGGTAGAGCGTCAGACCCTAGCATAGCGTTGTGGCCCTTTACGTTCTGAGTTCAAATCCCACCATGCTTAGCTTTGCCTTTCTTCCTTACGGGGTCGATAAAATAAAGCACCAGTAATGCACTGGGGTAATTGCTGGCCTTGTGCCAAGAGTAGAAATGATTATTAGTGGCGGTGGTGGTGTTTAATCCAGGCGAATCCTGATAAAGGTTCTCCAACCATGACCATCCTGACTTCTTTTTCAGACATAATGTATCTAGGGCTGCATTATCTAATGTGTCCATGTTTTTTTAAAAAGACAGTATCGTGTAAGTTGACTGATATTTTGAGTGTGTCAAGTGATCAATATTTATCATCATCTGTATAGTGTAGAAACATATTTAAGTGAGATGGGACCCACAGCCTGTCTGTGAGGACAGTGGCTCTAATTGAGTGCTGACTTGGTCTGTAATGGAAAAATGGACATTCAATGTTGAGGATGATGATGATGGGAAATATATGTAGTGCTGGTACCATGAAAAATGTATCTAATACATTTTGTAAGGTTGCTGGCATTAGGAAATACATCCAGCTGTAGAAACCATGCCAAATATGAATGCAATGAGCAACATGAGTTTGCTTCAACCCATCTGGTCTTGAACTGTGACAACCCGTCTAGCCCATGCCAGCATGGATAGGAGATGTAAAATGATAATGATTATGATATACATGTAAATATGGTTACTGTAGGGTTTGAAGCTCAAGGTTTTTTTTACCTTTGTGGCTAATTTAAAAACATTTATCAGCATAATAATTAGCTGTTATCCATCTTTGTGTTTATTTGGGTAAGTTTTGAATCCTGGAAAATGAAAATAATCTCACTTTCTGTGAAGTTTGAACACTTCAGACAGAATACTGTGTTTAGAATATTAACAGTGATATCAATTCTTGTTTGTATGGTAATAATATTTGTTTTTATTTGAAGTTGTTTGGGGTAGAATTGGAAGCTTTTAGGGGGAATTAATAGAATTTAGTGTTCCAACTGTTAATAGTTTAACATTTGTCCTCCTCCAAATTTGTGAGAATTCTAATGTTGATTTTAAAATATTTGTTTCATTATCAGCAAAACACTATATTAGGTCTTCTGTGTTTAATAAACCTGGCTTGTTTGGATATGACTTTTTGTATTTTCTATATTGTTGTTTTTGTTGATAATTTGGTCATTTTTCTATTATTCCCAAATAATTTAGAAATCTCTTATTCTGCTTCTCAGAGAGTTTTCCAAAGAAAGAGAGAAGGCCAAAGCCAGAGGAGATTTTCAGAAACTTCGTGAAAAGCAGCAAATAGAAGAAGACCTTAGAGGTTATTTAGATTGGATAACACAAGCTGGTAAGAGAATTTTTCTGATGACTTTCAAATGGGATGATGGTGGTGTTTAGGAAACTGATAAAAATGGGGATTTCTTAATTTGATTTGAGGAAGACTCAGAGAAAATCTGTAGTGTAGGTTTCCTTATAATTTTTAATGCTGATGCTATAACCAAGTACACTGGTTTGTAAGTAAAGCTGTTTAACTAGAAGTCTTAACAGGAATGATGATAATAATTTCCGTATATGTATATATGTATATATATGAACTGAGAAATAAGTGACAAAAAAAAATCATTGGTAAAATGAGGAGGGATCACTAATATTCGAGGTCAATATTTTGTCAATTTTCAGCAACTTAAAAAAATTCTATACTTTAGAGATGAATATTATACCAGTTTCACTTTGTAGTGCACCTGAGCACTGTACACAATTGGCAGTATCGGTAGAGGGTCGGACGCCATGCTTTGCAGCAAAGAGTTACAGCCCTTTATGGTCTGAGTTCAAATCCCGCTTTGCCTTTCATCCTTACGGGGTCGATAAAATAAAGTACCAGTAATACACTGGGATAATTGCTGGCCTTGTGCCAAAAGTAGAAACAATTATTATTATATAGAGATGAATATTAGACCAGTTTCACTTTGGGGTGAATATTACAATAGTTTCACTTTCAACATGAAATTCATTTTTCCTATTGTTTTTTATATGTTTTGAATGAATATGACCTTCAAAACAGTCGGAAATTAGTTTTAAAAATCATTATAATGGTATTATAAAACAAAAACTATACTGTAAATAACACTTAAAATATTTTAAATATCAAAATATTAAAACTTCATAAATATATTCTCCATTTATGAAGATTTCAAATCCACACCATTTAAACAAGTGTTGATTACCTGCCTCGGCTTATAAACGGGGTTTGGATTTTGGCCTATTTCTCAGGCATAAAATAGGCGAGGGTTGTCTTATATTTGAGTATATGCAGTAATAAGCTCTCAATTTGTCATGAAGCTTTAGAGGCATCAAGAGAGTAAACATTTTAATGAAGATTCTTTGTCTGAGTATAAGGGGAAGGATTATAGTAATAATAAGTTTCTAATTTTCACACAAAGCTTTATGGAAAAAAGCAAGAAATTTCAAAAGTTCTGAATTCGAAATCTGGAAATGGATACTTTTTGCCAAGAGATACTTGATATGTTTCCATGCTTTTCATACCTTACATCTATCCCCATAATAACTATATTGGTGAGAACAATAGTAGTTCATGTAATAAAAGTAATTTTCCATGAAATACACTCCTTGTAAATGTAAGTTTGAAGTTCTCAACAGCTATTATCGTAAAAGTTATTTAACTCTTTACCATTTACATTACTCTATATATATACTATAATAATTATCTAACATAATATTGAATCTATGAGATTTCGATATTATTTATTTTGAGAATAATACCCTAACATCAGTATGAGCAGCTGGTTTGAACAGAAAAAGGTGAGATAATTCTGGCCGGATATGGCTTGTTTAAATGCTAAAGGGTTAAAGAACAGATGCCGACTATTTAGTTTGGGAAAGTAATTTCAGTTTTTATCATCTTCAGTGAGAAGTGTCTCATTATAAATAACGATAAAAACTACTACAACTTGGTATATCTGTGAAGAGAGAGTTACTTGTAACTAAATCATGAGGAACTCAGACTACTGAACAGTGAGCCAACAGTTTGTACTCCATTATTGACATTCAACACTTAATTCTCAATGGCTCTCTTCAGTTAACTATAAATCAATAACAGAGCCATAACTCAATGGAGTACATAGTATTAACATTATTTATTGCGATATGAGGAAATACTTATCAATTATAATATGCATACTAAGTATTTCCTTATATTGTAATATATTTCTACGGAAAAAAATAAAACTTGTCAAGATTAGCATTCTCTTCTGGATGAAAGATGTCTTGCAATTACTTAATTCCATGAAATTTAGAAGCTTCAGTATGCCATGAGACACAATAGTTATATCTGAATAAAAAGGAAATTTTATTTCAAATATAAAATGATTTCTTTATAGCTGTTGTTACAAATGAATGTGAAAAAGTTGTTGAAAGTCAATCTTATTTAACTAGTATTTAACATTCCAATAATATCAATCTACCCATCTTTTTTCCTCTTTCTTTAATGCTGATGGCATTTTTTTTTTGTTTTTTTTTTATATTTCACTCATATACAGTGTGGCAAAAATAGTCTATACATTAATTTATAAAGTTGTTATTGAATAAAACAAAAAAAAAAAGGATTTAATATTATCTTCATTTCAACTTTTCAAATTGCAGCCACTGTTATTTCCAGTTGTTTTGTCAAATATTATTTGTAATACCAATTATATAGATTATAAAGGAATAGATTTAATTTGCTTAGCTTTGATAATGTTCAAAGTAACTCTTAGATAAAAGTAATTTTTTTTAGTATGTTTTATATTCTGATGCAGTATGACAATATATTTGTATATTCTGAGATACCTTAAGACTTTACATGAAATATTATGATTTTCTACTTGCAGAGGATATTGACCCTGAGAATGAAGAAGAAGAAGAGGGTACAACTCCCAGACACAGTATGACTTCATTTATATTTCTAGTTCAACCATTTTAGAATGTGGATTGGGTGCATTTTATCATGGCACCAGCACTCCCACTTTACAGAGTGTGCTATCTATGTGCATTTTTTTCGTGGTTCCAGCATTAAGACTTGTGTGTGTAAAATATATACCTGTGTGTTATTGACTAACATGAGAAAAAGTATTCAATAGCAAAGTCGAGCCTACATATTCTTTATTATGGCTAAGCAATGTTTCAGGCTCCTTTTCTTGCCCCTTCCCAGATTGGGGAAAGCAGTGCTATATCTAAAAAAACCTAGTTTGTCATCTTTTGAGTACAGTACAATCATTCACTGGTTTGTGCTAGAATGGCCATCACCCAGTGGTTGGTACTGTGTAGAATGCTAGCTAGAGACTTTCAGTAATATCTTTTATCTGTCCATTTGTCTTTACTCTCTTGTGATTGGTCCTATTGCTGGTTGATGTCGTGTAGAACTGACTGCTAAAATGATAGACTACTACACAGATGATTTGTTTAAAGTGATGAGAACTTGTATAATACCAGCCGCACTTTTTGGATCTGCTGGAGTCTTATGGTACTTGTGACATAAGACCCTTTGAACAACAGTCCTCATGTTTTATTGTCACAAAGTTGAACCTCTCCGGTACTGCATCACCTAGGAAAGTAATATGGCATGAGGTGAACTACTTATTGGATGGCTGTTGACTCTCATGAGTTTCTCTGCATTTTAATGAGTTCTGTTTACATCTTGGAAAGTGTTCAAAATCAACCTCAAGAAGCAAGCAAGCAAATATATATGTATATGTGTGTGTGTTTATGAACAAACGAATTAATGAATTCATTAAAAAATATATATCATAACCCTAAATATTTTTTCCCACCTTTCTGATGTTGTCGATGTTAAGGTATCTAGTCTTTTCAACCACCCATATTCATTTAAATCAATTTACACACACACATACACTTCCACACATGTGTGCCAACTGTTCTTTTTCTCTGACTTAATTCTACTTTTTCTTTCAATCTTACTTCTCATTTGCATTTTATTGCTCTTACTCTCTCTCTTCTCCCAGTCTCACCTTCTGTTTTTCTCACTCAGCCTTTCCTCTCTCTTGCTTGCTGTTTCTCCTTCCCTCTTATCCTCTGAATCCCTATACAATGTTCTTTTATTTAATCTCTTGCTTTCAGCAACTCCCAGCATGTGAGTGGCTGGAAATAAACAAAAATTTGAGAAACGTGTTGAAACTTTATAAAATAAATGAAATGGTTAAAAAATCATAATGTAATGAAGTTGTGAAACAAAAACTATTCTCTAAACAACACTTAAAATATTTTAAATATCAAAATATTAAAACTTCATAAATATATTCTCCACTCGTGAGAATTTAAAAACTGTGCCATCTAAACATAGTGTTATTTAGCTGCCCCGGCTTATACATGGTTTGGATTTTTACCCATTTCTCAGACATAAAATTTGTGGGGTCGGCTTATATTGAAGTATATACTGTATATATATATATATATATATATATATATATATATATATATATATATATAAATAAATTACGTTCATATAGAAATTCCTTCAACATGACTAGATCTGTTTCATTCATTTGAGATCATCAAATATTCCTGATGATTTCAAACAAATGTGACAATTCTAGTCTTGAAATAAGGTTGTATCTGCTATACTTTATTTAACTGTGGTTTCTTCCTAATCCCCTTTGGAAAACCATTTATGTATGTATGTATATATATGTATGTATGTATATGTGTATGTATATATATATATATGTATATGTGTATGTATGAATATATATATATATATGTTTACTCAGCTGTAGAAATGAGATGATAGGGACTGGGGTCCATATCATTCCACTGCAAAGTGGTCGTGGAGGTGCCACGGAAAAAAAAGCACCCAGCACTCACTGTAAATGAGGTTGGTGTTAGGAAGGGCATCCAGCTGTAGAAATCAAGCCAGAATCAGTTCCCGTCCCACCCTTGCAAGCAGGGAAAAGCGGACGTAAAATGAAATGAAATGAAAATGATGTATATGTATGTATATATATATATATGTATATGTGTTTTACATGTAGCCACTGCTGTATGTATGTGTGTGTATATATATATATATATATACATGCACATATATGCATACAGCAGTGGCTACATTTAAAACCTACGTTTTTAGCTAAACTACCTGAAATCACACTATATTTCTTTGCATTTGGGACAGAGGATGGAATTTCTACCTACACCTTTCCTACACACTAAGCAAGACCATTTCCCCAAAGGGATCATGGCTGTTTTCCTTTCTACTTACTAGGACCTTAATTTTTCAGGTTGATTTTTAAGACTCTATGTTTCTAGACCATGCTTCCAGATTTGGAATTTCTTCTCTCTTCTGCCATAGACATAGCTATGAGTGTAAGATCATCTGCATACAGAAGTTTCCATGGGAAGCCTGTCTTAAACTCTTCTATTATAGCCTGCAATACAATAATAAACATCAGAGGGCTAAGAACAGAGCCCTGGTGGATGCCAACATGCACGCTAGATTCCTTGTGATAGTCATTGTTAACCTTAACTTTGCTGACTGCTCCTTTATACATGGTTTGTACAGTCTTCACAAGCCACTCATCTTCTTCTAGTTTTCTAAGAGCCCACCAGATTATAGCACAGGGCACTCTGTCAAAAGCTTTCTCCAGATCAACAAATACCAGGCAGAGCAGCTTACTTTTAGTTAGGTATTTCTCCTGTAGCTGTTTCACAAGGAAGAGAGCATCTGTGATGCTTTTACCTGGCACAACTGCATCTCATCTATATTAACCCGGTCCCTAATCAACTGTGCTATAACTTTTTCTGTTACTTTCATGACCTGGTCCATCAACTCAATGCCTCTATAGTTTCCTCTATCTAATGCATATCCTTTACCCTTGTAATAGTTGACAATGATGCTGTGGTGCCAATCATTCGGTATGACACCATTTAGTATTACTTGGATGATGTATATATATAATTAAGGATGATATTCCAAAGAGGATTGGTAAAAACCAACTGTTAAACAAGGTTCTCAATACATTAGTAGAGAATAAGCATATTTTATTTTATATAGAAATGACTTCTACATCATTAGAACTGTTTCATCTATATTCTTGATGATTTCATACGAATGAAGCAGTTCTAGTCCTGTAGAAGCATGAACCTAATATAACTGTGTAAAATTGCCTCCTGTGTTTTGTTTATTTCATTTATTAACTATATATATATATATACATACACATATACACACACATGTACATATATATATATATATATATATTCTCTAAATATAAACTAATACTTGCTCCCATTTAATATCTATTTAATAAGATTTTTTCTAATTTTTTTTTCGATTTCAACATTATAGATAATCAATGTGGTCCTTTTTTCTGGATAATGCTTTTCTGTTAGGATTGATTACTGAGATGGAAATAGCCCAACTTAATGGAACATAAAGCTGTCCATCTTAAAAGGAAAACCTCTTGCAAATTCAATCACTTTCATATTAAATCTATACAGATTTTTCTCTGCTTGACAAAGGAAATTTTGGGTGTTATGTATGTATATATATATACACATATATGAGAGAGAGAAATCTGATACTGAGATTGAGAAATAACAGTAGTAATGATGATGATTGTGATGATGAACGATGAAACGACAATAAATAATATACATAAGAATATGAATATATATATATTGATTTCTTTACATAAGCATTGGGATTGAGTTTTAGAGGGAAAAGAAAAATGAAACTGATTTTTATGAGTGGGGGGTGGTTCTAGCAAATTAGCAATAGATATGAAGTGAAGCTCCAACTGATTATCAAATTCTGGTAGAGGGTTTCAATTGCTGGAAGCATTCTACTACTATTCAGTGTTTGCTCTATATATACTTACATTTTTATTTATGTAAGAATGGGGAAATGGTAGAATTGGTCGAGTATAGAACAAAATACTTTGTACTTTTTAGTTATCTTCCTTCAAGTCCTGCTGAACCTGTCTTTGTTTTTCATCTTTCCAGGATCATATTAGCATCTCTCCTGCATAGTATTAGCAGTTGTAGTTTTAGTAGTAGCTGCAGTGTACAAGTAGTACTAGTTTTATGGTTGTTGGAGTTTGAAGTAAAAAAGTTGAGTCGGGAAAATATCCCATATATTTAATCTAAAAGATATTGATTTCTCTGAGTAAGTTCAATGAAATAAAAGTATTTGTAAACTTCAACCTCCAGCCATATAGAACTAGTCTTGTCATTCCATCCAACTAATGGCACACCATAATCATGCTGTCATCTTCTTATTGGTCTAAATTCTAACCTTTCTTCCACTGCAAACCAATCAAATACTGGAAATTGCATTTTATTTTTTGTAGATAAACCGAGTGATACGGAATCATCAGAAAAAAATGAAGATTTAGACAGTGGGGAAATACAACAGACCTGGTGGAGTGTAAAAAGGTATAAAGTTCAGATGCTTGTTTACTTTTTTGAACATGGAACAACATTTTATAATTTACAATTTGTTTTTCAAATTAAGCATGAAACTGCAGTTAAAAATTGTCCTTTTTGTTTAACACCAGGTCAACCCTGACTGAGAAGATCCAGGATTAAAGGCTTTCAGGCCATGATTATTCCATCATTTTCTAGATCAGTGTATATTTTTGACTGCATTATCTAATGGAAAAAGTAGGGTACAATTCTAGGGAGATTTGGCTGCTATTTCTAGCAAGTCATGTAACCATTTAGTGGCTCTTCCTTTGACTTGATGTTACCTATTTAGGTGTTCAAAATTACTTAATCCATTGCTAATATTACCTTGCTGATGTCAAAAAAAGTTATGATTAAAGCTGAGGTCAACTTTGTCTTTCATCTAAAATAATGAAGCTGTCCAAAATTGGCATTCATGGCGTTTGTTCCAACTCTTTGCATTCTGAGTTCAAATCCTGCTAAGACTGATATGGGTAGTAGGCTAAATTTGTTGCCCAGTTTAACACCACCACCTAGCTCATGGGTGCTTTAGTGGAGTCTACTCTGTTGCAAGCATTCAGGGCAAGTCTCTAGATTTAATATATCTTCCTCCTACCCTCTCTTCTACCATTCTTGGAGGTCTTGAAAAAGTTCATAGAAACTTCCCAGCCCTCCTTCACTAAACAGTAAAAAAGAATTAGCAGAGGGTATTTATTTTTCATAATAGCCAATCGCTGATCTGGTTTCACTGTCTGCAGTTGCCACTTCATTCAACATTGTTCAATCCCAAGAGATATTGTGGGCATTTTTGTTACTAAACTAGTAGTATAGGCCCAAATTAATCAACTATACACCACTTCCTTTACAAATTCATCTCTAGGCAAAAGAAACCCTCCTATTGTGTTAAAAAAAAATGTATTAACCATCTTGCCAACAACAACCCTGAGCACCTTTTTTGATTTCCATGTGTCTAACACACATGGGCATACCAACAAAGTCAGAAAACAGCACAGCTCCCATGACTTTTGGAAACATTTTTTCATGCTCAGAGTTGCTGAAGCATGGAACAAACTCCCTGCATCAGTTATTAGCTGTTGAGAAACTGCATCCTTTAAAACCTCCATGCTTCCTGAGATTTGCCAACACTATACCTGATATCCCCCCTCCATTCACATGCACACATGTATTTCATGACTCGTACATTGTTCATTTTCCTGACAGTTGTACATTATTCTATGTACCATACATGCACCTTTGATGAGTTGTAGTGCACCTGAGCACTGTCCACAATAATTTCATTATTATGTTTATAATGTATTTATTACTTTACTTTTACTCTAGACTGTGGTATTTTATAAAATAAAACACTCATTTTATCTTTACTTGATATTGGAGATGGTTGGCACAAAAAAACATGCAATGTCTTAATTTACTGATAATTATAATGCATCTAATATGTACAGCTTTGTAATTTGAATACAAAAATAATGGTGCATGTAATTAACCAGTATATGTTTGAGATAACTTTTAGACTGATTACCAGGTTTCAATCCATTGTTATGTACATGTATATAGTTTCAAGACTTAGTTATCTTCCTAAAATTTTTCATGTTTATATTTTACAGCCGCCGATTTCAGAAATGGAATCGTCGTTGCCGGAGACTTTCTCGACGTTTAGTAAAATCACAAGCCTTTTACTGGGTTGTAATTGTAATGGTGTTTCTAAATACTGGAGTTCTTACATCAGAACACTATCAACAGCCTCCATGGCTTGACCAGTTCCAAGGTAAACATTACTTTCTTGATATTTATTAAGGGTATTTCCTTAACATATATGGACCTGTAACTCCTGGTAGAGTCATAGGGGCACTGTAGTGACATACGGCAGTGCACTTTGTTTAAACCTGGCAGAGCCCATCCTCTCTTCTGATATTGCTACTTTCTTCCAGAATAAGGAAAAAGAGTGATATAGAGGAAACCAGAAAGAAATATAGAGAAAGAATCGACACCAGTACTGAACTGGTACTATTCTTATCAACCTCAGAAGAATAAAAGGCAAAGTTCACCTCAACAGGATTTAAACTCAGAGAGCAGAGAACCAAAACGAATACAGCAATGCATTCTATCTGACATTCTAATGACTCTGCCAATTTGCCGTCTTCAGAAGATATGGTGATTCCAATTGTCAAAGTTAAAAAAAGGTCATCTTTGCCTTTCATCTTTCTGAAGTTGATAAAAAAGTACCAGTCCAGTATTAGGATCAATTCCTACTCTATATTTCTTTCTTATTTTCTCTCTATCACTTTCTTTCCTTCTATGGGAGAAATCAGCTTTGTTCAGATCTGGAGAAGGGATGGTCTCTACCAGGTTTAAAATGTCCATGATATGATGTTGCCCTCTAATGGGGTGGAGCCATTATGTGAAATCACACCTCAGATCGAGAGGTGGGGAAATAGTGTGAGCAAGTCAGTTAAAGTGACAGATAACAGGTGATATGATGTTGTTCAAAGGGATACCTCATAGTTGTTTAATGAAATGATCCACTAATCTGTGACCAGTCTCTCCAATGTGTATGAGACCACAGAAAAGGCATTTAAGACAATAAATGACATTTTTAGTGGTATAAGTTAAATGGTCAGTGATATGGTTGGGGATGTACAGGTAAGCATTGCAATGGGTTCAGGAATAAGAGTAAGATTTGATTTGGGTACTTTGATGCAGGTGGTGGGTATCTATTTGAAGAGGGGAAATTATGGAATATGAAGGAGGTGGCGGTCAAAGTGAAGGGAGTTTGATAGTGTGAGTGTGTGGTGTGAAGGTTGAAATAAGATCAGTGTTGTTGGCTCAAAGAATGGAGTTGTGAACGATTCTGTGTGGGTAGCTATGTCATATAAAATGCTGGGCCATTAGGTGGGTTTGGGTCACAAAATCCTGATCTTTGCTACACAGGCCACATAGTTGTAGCAATTGTGAGTTGAGAATGGAATATTTTGAGTGGTTGGGATGGGAAGAGGCAAAGTTGGAGTCTGTAGATTTGTTAGAAATGGAAGTTGAGAGGGTTTTGGGTGGTTGATGGTGACACAGATGTCAAGGAAGTTAACTGAAGAGGAAGAGATTGTGGAAGGGAGGTCAAAAGCTAAGTAGAAAGAATCAATAAAGATGGTGTGTTGGATGCAAATGAGGGAGGTGGGACCAGTACAATCATTGATGTGTATGTCAAAGTTCCAGGCTGGACCACTGAATTAGGCAACAATTTGGTTCTTAATATAGCCATCAAATAAGATGGTATAGTTAAGTCCCATCCTAATATCCAAAGTCACTCCAGTAATCTGGTAAAATTCACCATGATGTTGGTGGCAGGAAAAGAATGAGATGATGAGTTCCTGTATAGTGCTAGATACCTGACTTTGGTAGGTGGTGATGAGGTCAGATGGGATGGGTAAGTAAAACATGGTTTACACATGTTCTGTAACGTAGTATTTCAGATTACCTCATCATCATCATCATCATCTAACATCTATCTTCCACGCTAGCATGGGTTAGACAGGAATCGTGCCACTTGTGGCAAGATTGATCGGGTGACCGTGTCTCGCTCATATAGGACTGTAAAGAATTTAAATATTGTTGGTGGGAAGTGTATGAAATGATAACTGCACACTTGCCTTTACTGATGCCAAAAAGAAAGAGACAAGGAATGCTGCTGAACCATATGGAATAGTCACTGAGATGCTTGAGAAATCTGGTACTGTGTGTTATGCTAATCATTCACATAGTTAGAATGATGGAGATTGTGATGTGTAATATCTATATTTCAGTCTCTCTCTGTCATTCTGTTTACATTAAGTTTTTATATACTGCTCTCTCTCTTCCTTATTTTCTTATCAATGCACCTCCCTACAGTCATTCTATTTATTCCATCACACTATCTGTGTTATGAAGGATGTCATTACATTGGATTTGATGGTATTCAATTCTCCCCTACCATTACCAATTCTTAATTGCTTACCATCAATCTCTCTCTCTCTATTTATCTGTCTGTCTCATCATCATCATCTGTTTTATTTGTTTTTCAATGCTGACATGGGATTGACAGGTTGCAATTTATTATTTTGCCATGTTATCTTATATAATCTCATCTCATTTCTATGAGGAGTCCTTGGTTTTGCTCACATTAATGATTTTTCATTCAACAGTCATTATTTAACCAAACAAGGCGGTGGATTGGCAGTATCGGTAGAAGGTCGGACGCCATGCTTTCCAGCATAGTTACGTCCCTTTACGATCTGAGTTCAAATCCCGCCGAGGTTGACTTTGCCTTTCATCCTTATGGGGTCGATAAAATAAAGTACCAGTAATGCACTGGGTAATTGCTGGCCTTGTGCCTAAAGTAGAAACAATTATTTAACCAAACAAGGGAAGTCATCCCCCCTCCCCTACAGTGATTAACTTTTAGTCCCTTTCTAATATCACTTCTCCTCAGACTGCATACACTGATTTATTCTGAATCCTTTACTCATATAGCTTGGGCCCAAACTGATACACAATTAAACATCCATGTACATCCAGCAGATCACATTTAATGCAGCCTTCTCCAGTTACCTTAGGCAAATGGAGACAGAGTTATGTACCTTACCCATGGGCACACTGTATTCTAGAATTATACCTATGATATTTATTTATTTGTCTTTTGGATCAAGAATCCAAAGTGTTTGAGACTTTTGTGTTGTGACTTTTCTATCCATTTTAAAATCAAACACTCAATTTTCTTTCTTTATTTCTTTTTTTCTTTTTGCAGAAGTTGCCAATCTACTTTTTGTTGTTGTGTTCACCTGTGAGATGTTATTGAAAATGTACAGCTTGGGATTTGAAAGTTATTTTGTTTCCCTTTTTAACCGTTTTGACAGCTTTGTTGTGATTTGTAGTATTGTTGAGGTTATCCTGATTCATACAAACTTAATCAAACCATTAGGAGTGAGCGTGCTCAGATGTGCACGTTTGCTTCGTGTGTTCAAAGCAACACGGTAAGTCTGTGGAACCCTTCTACAATTTTGCTTTTAAGAAAGCTTACCCAAAAGAGATTTAACATTAACACAGTGAACTTTACTAATATAAGTTTATATTAATTTCCTTTGAATAAACAGCAGTCATGACCATCCCAGTATATTAGGAGTAGGTGTGTAGAGTTATATTATCTAATGAACACTTCTTTTATAAGATGATAGGGTATGTGATTTTAGTGAGATTTGGTTGCTTATTTGAATATGTCTGGTGATTACATACAAGCTCTCTAAATGAAAGTTATGCACTGAGATTTAGTCAAATAATTATACCCTCTACTGTCTTAACAAAATGAAGGACAAATTGGATATGAGTGCCATAGATAAACTGTGTGTAAAAATGAAGTTGGGGTGGTCATGGAATTGATTAAAGGTCTGTTGGATCAGGTCTGACTTAGGGTTAACCAACATCATAAGGCTATAAAACTAATGCTCATTCTTCTTTTTCATAATGTGATTTTCACCTGATTGATAGAAACCAAGTGCTTTTCATGTGATGTGTTAACTACATTATACACACTAGCAGAAAACCACCCGAAGGGTGGTTTTCTGCTAGCATGTGTAGTGTGTATATTGATAAAATCGTAATTGACAATATACACAGAAATTGAACGAAGACTGTGTTACACTGTCTTATGTAATCAGTAACATAATCCATGATACATTAAAAAAAGACGATATTATATATAAACTGCATTAGGTGAAAATTGGTGACAGAAATATATGAATATTTATTTAAGTGACCGCTAACCGGAAATGTTGACATTTGAATATTTTAAAGAAGTGAATCTTTAAAAAAGTAATAAAATATATTTAATGAACAGTCACGAAATTTAGTAGATAGATTATGTAATATTCATTCATTATTTATTCAAAGTAAGGCGGTGGATTGGCAGTATCGGTAGAGGGTCGGACGCCATGTTTTCCAGCAAAGTTACGTCCCTTTACGATCTGAGTTCAAATCCCGCCGAGGTTGACTTTGCCTTTCATCCTTACAGGGTCGATAAAATAAAGTACCAGTAATGCACTGGATAATTGCTGGCCTTGTGCCTAAAGTAGAAACAATTATTTATTCAAAGTAATCCAACTTATTTTACTAATGGGATAAAAAATTATAAACCGTACGCAGTCCCACGCTCCTTACTTTATTATAGTTTAGATAACAGCAGATATTATTAGGCAAAAACATCCACACATGCCAAAACTCACTGCTTCAGTTACAGCTCAGTAATCCTGTACAAATTATATAATTTTTCAAATATTGGAAAAGTGTATTAAATAAAATGGTGCTGATGAAAATTATCATGAAATTCTATTCTCTTGCACCATGGTTTACTGGACTGCAGCTTATCTTTGATTGCAGTGGTATTAAGTATATAAGAAACATATCCTCTTCCCTTGTCCTCAAAGTGTGTTGTTAATATTACAGTGCTGTTGTTACTTATAGTAACAACTTATATTACCCTGTTGTATCTGCTAACAACTAGGAGGACTCAATCATTGTGAGTTAAATGCCTTAGTAACACATACCATATTGGTTTTCTAATTAACTTGGCCATCTATGCTATATTTTCTTATCAAAAGTCTACAACTATTCCAAAATTTTGTAGATTCAGATGCTTCTCAAACATCAAGTTTCAAGTTCACAGCATGGCTTTGATTCAATATCTAAACAAGTTATTGTTGATAAATTAAACTAGGGTAGAGACATGCATCAGTCGCCTCTTGGATAAATTACCTATAGTTTTAGAAAGAAAGGTTCCTAGTTTGAATCCAGTCTGGTTCGGTGTAGATATGTAAGATATGACAACTGCTGTTGATCGGAGATCAAACTGATAGAAACTTAGAACAGATGTAAATATTTAAAATGTTTCACCTCTGAAGATAAATTAATAAAAATAATAATAATAATAAGCAGCAGCAGCAAAAGTGTGCATCTAGGATAGGATTTGCTCCCATAACTTTGATGATTTTCACATGTGTAAAACTCTTGTTTTGATATAATTTTTGTTACATGGGGCAACATAAGGCAATGGCTTTTGCCCTCAAGAAGTGAGGCTCTATAATATTTAATTTTATATTCTAAATTTGTTTTTTACAAATAGAGACACCCTCCCACCACCACCACCACCTCAATATACATCTGCCAAACAGAACAGCCAAAATAATGTCACCCACCACCAGTCCCACTAACAACATGACACAAACACCGTTGTCAACAGCACAAACAAAATACAAAACCAAATAATAATGATAATATATATTTATATATGTATATATATATATAATCTTATGGTTTTGATTCTTGATTGCTTATAGCTACTTCACTTCTTTTGAGTAAGTAATATCAATGTCAGAGCTGTTCCCATTTCCCATTTTTATTTTATTTATTAGGTATAATCATCCGTTGATAGAGATCTCTCAAATGAAAAGTCAAGCAATTAACTATATTTATCATACTATTGATTGAATAATAGCATATTTAAGAGAATGAAATTAAATATACAGCTACAACCCTTCAAACAGAAGCAGACTTTACTGTATACTATTATATTCTTTAGCTACCATGGGAATGATATATTCCAATATATATATATATTTTTTTTTTTTTGGCATCACTTTTTTTCATTTTGTAATATTCATATCTTTTATATAACTTGTAGGTAAGCCAATTGAATAAAACAAACATTTCATTGTCTAAATTTAAGTAAATATCAAGCAAATATATTATATCCTGACAATGATATAAAAATACAATATATGTATTCCTTTGTATATTGCAGATACTGGACATCATTGAGAAATCTAGTCGCCTCCTTGTTGAACAGTATGCGCTCAATTGCTAGTTTATTGCTGCTGTTGTTCTTGTTTATTGTCATATTTGCTTTGTTGGGGATGCAACTGTTTGGAGGTAAATTTAATTTTGATGAGACCCAGGATAAACCTCGTAGCAACTTTGACACTTTCTGGCAATCACTACTCACTGTATTTCAGGTAAGGGGCGTTTTAATTTAAATTTTGCGTTGTTTTTGAAAAGTTTCATTTGTTTCTCAACATTGAGAATGATATCCCAAATAATTCTATCTACCCCCTCAGAGAAATGGCCTTGCTCAGTATGTAGGAAAGGTGTAGGTAGGAACTCCATCCTCTGCCCCAAATGGAAAAACAATGGGTACACAAGAGATGTAGTGGGATCTCAGGAAGCTTAACTAAGAATGTAGGCTTCACATGTAGCAGCTGTGCTGGGACACCAAGCAGCAAACGGCCACAGGAAACAAGCACCACCAAACTCTGGGAGGGCTCTGTAGACAGCTTCTGCTACCTAGGTGACCGAATTAGCAGCGGAGGTGGGTATTCAGAAAGTACAATAACTAGGGTAAGAATGGGATGGAAGAAGTTCAGGGAGCTACTGCCACTGCTAGCTGCAAAAGGCTTTTCCCACAAAATGAAAGGCAAACTGTATGATGCGTGTATACAAACAGCAATGTTACATGGTAGTGAGACCTGGGTGCTGTCTGTAGAAGACTTGCGTAGGTTAGAAAGAAACGAAGCTTGCATGCTCCGATGGATGTGTAATAGTAATATACGCGAACGGCAAAGTATAAACAAATTGAGAGAGGGACTGAACATCTGGCGTCACGCAGTAATACAGAAGATCCGACTTCCCATGGGTACAAGCCAAAGCTGAAGCATATAGACAATATGCCCCCACCCCCTCCCATTGAAAAATGGTCGTGGAGGTGCCACGGAAAAAAGCACCTAGCACTCACTGTAAATGAGGTTGGTGTTAGGAAAGGCATCCAGCTGTAGAAATCAAGCCAAAATCAGTTCCCGTATGAGCAAGACTGGACACTGCCCACAACATGACAACCCGTCTAGCCCATGCTAGCGTGGAAGAACAGACGTAAAACGGTGATGATGATGATGATGGTGATGATGATTTAAACATCCACTATATATATATATATATATATATATATATATATATATATATATATATATCATATCATCAGTTACCATTCATTTTCGATGATAGCAAAAGTTGGCTAGATTATTACAGACTAACTCAGCCATTGACCTCTCAGACAGACAGCGGGGTACTTCTCACATACACTCCCATGCTCTATAGAGTGTACTAGGTGCATCGTTTCATGGTACAAGCACTAGGGAGGTTGTCATGTCTTTGACACAACTTATGAGATTTCTGCACCCTTTGGAAAATGTTCTACTGTTGAGTGCTGTTCCTATACTGGATGCATTTTATTGTAGCACCAGCACTAGAGAGGTTGTCCTGCCTTTGAAACGACTATAAAATCTTCTCTACCCTTTATTGACATGGTTTCTACAGCTGGAGGTCTTTCCTATCACTAACCGTTGTGCAGAGTATATGGGCTGAATTTTATTGTTGTGGGAGGTTGTCAGTCATTGACTTGACAGAAGACCCCTATTTACCCTATCTGTGGAGGTGGAATTATGGCTTGTCCTAAGTAAGCCATTTTGAGAAGAATTGGATGGAGGGAGGTAAGAGGCTGATAGGCATGATTTTATGGGTAAAAAGAGGATGGCACATATGGTGTCATGGATGTATGTGTATGTATATGCATGCACGCACACACTCTCACAGACACAAAGAAAAAGACAGAGGGAATTATATGCTTTTTTAGAGAAAAATATGAGTATTTTTACATATTTGCAGAGGAAGTGTATAGGTTAATACATACTTGCATAAAAATGGATTATTAATCTATAATGACGCATATATTTGCCATGTTAGAATTTGAACTATTTAAAGCAACAAATAAAGGAATTGACATTTTACTTCCTGCGCTCAGACAGAGAACAATATTTTGATGCAATACAAATTAAAGAACTGATTTCATAATCGATGTTGCACTATAAAACGGTAGAATCCTTTCCAGATGCACACATACATACATCTTTCAGATTCTCTTGAGATTTATAAATGTTGAAATTTCTGTATCGATTTAGATCCTGACTGGTGAGGATTGGAATGAAGTGATGTACAATGGTATCAAAGCATATGGAGGTGTCCGCAAAGTGGGAGTTCTTTGCTGTCTATATTTTGTTATTCTATTTATATGTGGTAACTGTATCCTTTTGTTCTTTTAGAGAGTACAGAAATGAGAATAAGAAGTAAAATATAATTTTATTTCTTAACTAATATTTATTATTTTAACATTTTGTATTTATCCCCCTCTCCCTTTCTCTTTTTCTCCCTCTCTCTCTCTGTATGTGTGTGTATATATACATACATATATTCTCTCTCTCTCTATTTATATATATACAGAGAGATAGCGAGAAAGGTAGACTTTAACCTTTTATGTTAACCCACCACCAAATTTATCTACTATTTGAATCACAAAGAGAAATATTTTGTCCATTAAAAGTTAGAGATATAGGGTAAGAAATATAACTAGTTAATGGGAGATTTTCATAATTTATTTTTTTTTTTATTTCTGGGACTCCTCTAGGGTTATTACTTAAGTTGCTGCTACTTTATTAAAAAAATTCCCAGAGAAGGTGTATTTCTCCTTTTGTTCCACACATTCTACACAATGGTGATTTTATCATTTTATCAAAATGATGTTTAATGTAGTTCATTCGAAGAGCCTTCTCCTGGTTGCTGCACACCAGAGGTTCAGTGCATTCTTTCAGATCACCATTTTTAATCCAGGATAAGCTCTTTTTCAAATCAATGCCCACTTTATCTCTAGTCTTTTACTTTAATCATTTTTTTTTTAAAGTTTTTTTTTTTTCTATACTGTGCAAAAACCTTCATTTGTTGAATGCCTAATATCCTTGACTATCATCTAAGATATTCTGTTGAATGTCTTCTTGGCTATCGCTGTGGACAATTTAGCAGACGCTCAGTCCCTCACTGAGATTGAACAGGAGAAAGAAGAAGAGAAAGAACGAAGTCGCTCCATACGTAGGTCTAAAAGTAAATCACCCGTGGCAAAAGAAGGAGAACAACATGTAAGTTTATTATTATTAATATTATTATGGTTTGTTTTTGTAAATCTCAGACACTTAGATGTTAAACAACCTGGATATTTCAGTTAAGGAGCAGTGAATAAGTTGACAAAAGTCTCTCACTACATCCTCTCCTGTGTCTTACATAGACAAGACTTTCCTTAAAATCCTTACATGACTTGTAACCTTGCATCAATTCCAATAGTGTTTACGTATTCCTCAAAACTGTCCAAGATGCATCCCATTGCTCCAATCACCACTGGAATCACAAAAACCTTCTTCATCCTCCACAACTTTCCAATCTCTTCCTTCAGTAGCTCAAAATTTCTGTATAAAAATACATTAAGATACCTTAGATATAGCAATAGATTTTTTTTATATTCAACCTTTCAACCTAAATATTGATTTGTTCATGGAACAGATTTAATGCTAATTCAGAGAGAGTAACATCAGGTTTTTGAGACAACTCTGAATATTATTACTTCTTATTCGCCCACTTATTCCTGAGAGGGTCCTCAGACACTCCTTCCAGCGAGTCCTGTCAGAAGCAACCGTCTCCCACTGATCTGGCTGGATCCCCAAGCGTGACCATCTTGCTCGGGGTCTGCCCCTGGGTTACATACTGATTTTGAAAAGGAATAAATTGGAATGTTTTGTTTTGTTACCTTCTGCAAATTCATATTAATAAAACAACAATCACTTATACAATACCCTCCTTGACCTACAGATGTGAGGTGTGTTTTGGGTTTCAACATGCTACCTATTTACAGTTAAGTTTACAAAGCCAAAGGTACTATGTTCTGGAGACAGCTTGTAGGATGTCAATCCTTTAGCTCATACCACATTTACTCTGATCTATTTCCAACTAAGTTTCATTTATTTATGTGTGATTTTTTTTTTTTTTTTTACGGATTTAGTTTGGGATGCAATTTTGCCTTGTAAAATGTTAACAGCACATGAACATTTTTTTAAAACTTCTTTATTTGCTTTATTATAGGAATTTTGTCCATTAATGATTTTGCTACAATGTGTGGTAGGTCCTTACACGATGTATGATAGGATCTTATAAGACAACAACACTCATTAGCTCTTGAATATTTACTGTAGCATAAAGTGAGAAGAATTATGTTAGAGAAGATATTTCAGAAAGAATAGTCTGATATTATGAAATATTAACTACTTAGTGATTTATGCTCTCTCTCTCTCTCTCTCTCTCTCTCTCTCTCTCTCTCTCTCTCTCTCTCTCTCTCTCTCTCCGATCTCTCTCTCTCATCTTTTTCTTTTGATAAAAATATTCATTCTTCATATTTCAGAATGAAGGAGAAAAGAATAGTGAACTTGTCGAAAAATCAGATTCTCGGTTAGTATGATATTCTGTTTTCCAAAATATTCAGGTTTTATCAATAGGAATGGTTTTGTCTACAATCCACCTTCAAGGTTATCAAATGAAAACTCAGCTTAGTTCTCCTATACAATGAAGAAATGTTGTTTATTCTTCCTGATGTCAAGAATTAAAATGGTTGGTGATAGGAAGGGCATCCAACCATAAAAGAGTTGTAAAACATAGGATCAAACCTATGACAACCTCCCTAGTGTTGCTGATTTACGTAATAAATGCCACCAAAACACTTTTGAGGAAGGGAATTCAGCCATGGAAACCTTGCCAAACAAAGAGTTGGAAGGACTCCTTGATTGGGACAAAGACATGACAACTCCATTGGTGCTGGTGTCACAATAAAATGCACTCAGTAGAAGGCAGGGTCATGTCACCAAGATGCAAGCCACGATCCCATCTGTGCATTCACTATAGTGCCAAAACTATATATATAAGCAAGAAGCAGGCCTCCAGCTCACGTGATGTGTCAGTAGCTCCCTTGAGTACTGACCTGATCTATGACCTGTCCAACTTTTGCTAGCAGAGAAAGCAGATTTAAAATGATGACAATGATAATGTCTTTTTAATTTACAAATTATAATAATTTAGAATTTATCATATCAGCTAATGCAACATTGTTCAGTTGTATATTGTTTACCAATAAAGGAAATCCAGCTGTAAAAACACACCAACATAAGGAAATAATTGTTTCTACTTTAGGCACAAGGCCAGCAATTCACCAGTGAATTACTGGTACTTTATTTTATCGACCCCGTAAGGATGAAAGGCAAAGTCAACCTCGGCGGGATTGACTTTGCCTTTCATCCTTACGGGGTCGATAAAATAAAGTACCAGTAATGCACTGGGTAATTGCTGGCCTTGTGCCAACATAAGGAAATAATGAACATAGACAACCTATAGGGGGGAATCATTTGTCTTGTCAAGAGCAATATCTCTAGTGCTGGTGTCATAATAAAAAACAGATTATGCCAAAATATAGAACATGAAGGAAGTGTAGCAAGTCATATAGCATACTATCCAGTAAAGTAGAGCATTTGGCAGTAAAATTCATACATAAAATGAATGGAGACAGCATAGAGTGGGACTCTTTAACTTTGTTGGAGAAACATCTCTAATGTCCATGGCATAAAAATACACTCAGTTCACAATGTAAAGTGGTTAGTAGAGGGGCAGCTAAACATAGAAGTCATCATACAAAAATATCAATATACACAGCAGCTGATTTGGCTAGTTTTTCTCCATTGCTGTATGTGATATACTATGAAGACTATGGTGGAGGTGGTGGTGAGATATTGGGAGATCCATCCAACACCTGCCTGCATGAAACAACAGATGTGATATGCTTCATGAATATAACTTTGATTTATAAAACTATTAACACTAACATTTCATGAATATAACTTTGATCTATAAAACTATTAACACTAACATTGCATTTTCCTTGATTAGTCTTCACCAGTCATCTTCCTGAAATTATTTAAATTCTAACCATGTGTCAAAGAGCAATGGTCATAAAAAATAATACATAGAATACTTTTAATCCAAAATATGAAATATATGGCTAATAGCTATTAGAAAATCTGTCTTCAACAAGATTGGAAAGCCTGTTTCTTCTCTGACTTAGAATATGATTTAGTAAACAAGAGAATTATGGTTTTTAATACTTTTTTAAAAACTGAGCATTGTGTGTTTAGTCTTCCAAGAAGTTTTTAATGTTTACCCAACTGTATTTTAAATTTGTTTACGTTTTTGGAATAGAAATGTTCAGACATGTGGTTGGTAAATAGTTACTGAAATAGATACTGAAAAAATATATTTTCTGACTGTATTAATAGAAACGTTCGTAAATCAATTAAATAATTTAATGTAATTTATTCCTGGTTATTTTTATGCATTTTATATATGCTCTCTGTGATATTGGAATACTACTGTGACTGGAAATTTACTGATTGGATTAAACTCTGAACTATCTTTTACCTATCTTGTGAACTATAAAATCACATTTGAGCTTTGAATTAATCTTTGCCTTTATATGGTTGTTATCAACTTATCTAAACTATTTTAAATATATATATATGTATATATATATGTGTGTTATGTGTATGTGTATACGTATACAGGGTTGTGTGTTTTTATTATAATAGGGAACCCCACGAAGACCAACATATCCGAATAGACATAAATTCTGATGAAGTTGCTGGAGAATATCGAGAAAACACACAGATTCCCAGCCAAGGTAATAGAATACAGCAAAAGATTTTTTTTAAATATTATTTATAAATATCATATTAATTTATTTTATTTATTTCTCTCTTATACATCTATTTCACCTTCTAGATTATTGAATTGTTATTGTGCTAGGGTTTGTGAGAATAAATTCCAGGGCATATTGTGGGGAAAATGTATGTTTGAAGTAGTGTTGGCAAAAAAAGCAAAACAAATCATTTCCTTCATTTCCCTCTAATGTATCAAACATGAGGTCATTCACTGCAAGAGTCTCAGTAGGACTTGGATCTGGTTACAAAAAATGACAATTGATGTATCTGCTGATCAACAACTTACAGTAATTGGCTTTAAAATGTGCACATTTATTTCCTGTGTGTTGCAGACAAAATCAAGGATGACATGTATCAAATGTTTCTGGCAAATCAGGAACCATGGTTAAATTTTTTGTCAATGGTGGTTTTCTTTCATTTAATTTCTTCAAAGAGGGAGGTCTGTAAGTAGATACTTGAAAAAATACCCTTGTCAAGTACATATCTGTTGATGCTTTTGCACAATCTTAGCTTCATTTACCTCACTACTACACTTTGGAGAGGTAACAGTACAACAACATCCTATTTTTTAATCCTATATTTCTAAAAATACAAGACTCAGAGCCTTATCAAAATTTAATAGCAATATATTAGAGTGGGTTTTGTTTTTAGTTTTGTTTTGCAAACTCTTTGGAGGATTTAAGTTTTGCAAAGCTTACCAAAATATTTAGAAGCTACACTGTTTGTTATCCTAGCAGACTGAAGCAGGCAGATTTCCTCAGTTGCACAATGCAGGGGTTGTAGTGGTCAGGGTTGACTTCATGACATTTGAAATTGGTAAAACGTTGGTAAAATAAATATTACATTGGTTAAGAAAACAAATAATTGTTAAGCTTTTGGCAAGAAAATCCAATCCATAGTTGTAACAATTTTGTTTCACTTATATAATCTATGGTCTTTGAGAAAGGCATGTGATTCAATCTCATTTCTTCTCTTCTATTATTTTAAGACCTTTTACATTTAAGAAACCTGCCTTCACCCTTTAGCATTTACATTACTCTATATTTACTATTGTATTTTCATGGTAAACACTTTATCTCACATAATATTGAATCTACGAGATTTTGATATTATTTGTTTTGAGAACAATACCTTAACATAAGTATGAGCAGCCAGTTACAGTCGACTTGAACAGAAAAAGGTGAGAGAATTCCAGGGTTATGTTCGAGTTTAGCGTTTTGAAAAGAAACACTCCAATCTTATTGTCTGGCACTTAATCAGCCATGCTAGTTTATGTAAAATTAAATTTCTTTTTTAACCTGTTTTCCTGTTTTAGAAGAAGAAATTCCTGATGAAGAGCAAGCAACTGAAGATGAAGCAACAACAGGGGATGATGAATCAGATGCTGCAACAACTGCTCGCCCACAGAGAATGTCAGAAGTAAAGATGAACGACAAAGTGAAACCGATTCCGAAAGCTAGTGCATTATTTGTGTTTTCCCATGATAACAGGTAATAAGATTGATGACAGCTGAGAGACAAGAAAATAGATGTGAAGGGGAATTTCAATATTGAATAATAATGATAATGATACTAATCATTATTCTTATTTTCATTCAGGCAGTGGATTGGTAGAATCGGTAGAGCATTGGACAACATGCTTTACAGCATAGGGTTATGGCACTATATGTTCTAAGTTCAAATCCCACCAAGGCTAGCTTTGCCTTTCATCCTTATGGGGTTGATAAAATAAAGTACCAGTAATACACTGGGGCCGATTTAATCGACTTTCCCTTCCCCTTCAAATTGCTGGCCTTGTGCCTAAAGTATTTATTCTTATTTTCATTTCATGTCATCACTGTATTATTGAGCACTACTCTATGTGCTTTGAGTATATGCAGTAGTTGTTTCTATTGTAATGGGAGTACATATCATAAGACGTGGTGCAGTGACTAGTAATATTATTTTCTGTGTGCTATTATATATCATCATTTCATTTCATCATTTCATTTTATGTCCGCTTTTTCCCTGCTTGCAAGGGTGGGACGGGAACTGATACTGGCTTGATTTCTACAGCTGGATGCCCTTCCTAACACCAACCTCATTTACAGTGAGTGCTGGGTGCTTCTTTGCCGTGGTACCTGCACGACCACTTTGCAGTGGAATGCTAGGGTCCCCAGTCCCTATCATCTTATTTCTACAGCTGAGTAAACTGGAGCAATGTGAAATAAAGTGTCTTGCTCAAGGAAACAACACATCACCCGGTCTGAGAATTGAACTCACAACCTTATATATTTGTAAACCTTGGGATTTTGGTAATGTAATTGTCTGTGTATTTAACCATTTCCAGAGCACCTTTCATCCTTACGGGGTCGATAAAATAAAGTACCAGTAATGTACTGGGTAATTGCTGGTCTTGTGCCAAAAGTAGAAACAATTATTATAGGGCGGTGGATTGGCAGAGGTTCGGACGCCATGCTTTGACCCATAGTTACGGCCCTTGCCATTCTGAGTTCAAATCCCGCCGAGGTTAACTTTGCCTTTCATCCTTACGGGGTCGATAAAATAAGTACCAGTAATGCACTGGGTAAAAGGGGAGATAGAATCTGATGAAGGGAATAGCTGTTAGGCATGATATTAAATAGTTGGCTCTCTACTTTTTTCTTCTTCTTCTACTTGAGTCACTACTACATCAAAGGTGAAGTATATTTTGCTTTTTCTAATGGCTAGAATATACGCGGCTCACCACACCTCTATACTCATAGATTTCTCTGCAAACTGGAGCAGTTGTGCCAACCCATTACCAAATTAGTAGTCGACTGCTTACTATGAGATAAGCAGGATTTTAATTGAGGTTAACTCCTTGATCCAACCTATTCTACTAGACATTTTTGTATGTTGTGACATCACTGCAAATACACACCAGCTAATTGGTAGGTTCTTTGCTTCTTGTTGTGTCATCATTGCAAATACAGACCAGTAATTGGTAGGATCTTTGCTTCTGAATAAAATGTGGTGCGGTAAATAAAAATATGCATGTACACCAGGTCCAAACACAATGGAACCAAACTCTCACTGCCTCTGTCTCTCCTACTCTCCTCATCTCTCACTATTATGAACAAATGGAGGCCCACATACTGGCTGGCCCCGGTGGACAGAATAGAGAAGGCATTTCCCTGGAGGATGGTGAAGGGAGACGCGCTGGAAGAGCCATTCCAGCTTGCGAGGCTCACATCTGTGGGTAGCCAACTCTGTGCCGATAGTGGTGAGTAGGGAGGTCGCCCTAGGGCCAAGGACACCAGATGTGTCCACTGCTACGGCCTTGGCCGCAAACCTATCGATATTTGGAGAGTTTACGCTCCTTAGCCTAAAATGAAGCATGGCCTGGGTTAGTCACAAACTGCACCAGGTTGCCACTGGAGAATATGTCGCTGCATGTGGCATCCCAGATGAGGGGTTTACCACTATGGAACGGGAAGATAGTCATGCCTTCTGGCCTTTTGTCATCCACCAGCTCAAGCTGGGAGAAAAGCCTGCAGCATCCAAGCCATGCTTTATGACCTCGTTGAGAGCAGCATGGCGTGGAAGGTGGTGGGCACGGTAGTGACAGGATAGCAGGTGGGGGCCAAAAGAGTCTACAGTGGATCTGCAGTGACATTTGTGTGGCTCTCAGATCCTATGACAGCCATATCAAATATGATTGATATGATATGTCTATTTTACACTAGGATTAAAGTATTGATGAAGCCATTTATCTATCAGCTAAATCCAACTAAGCAGTTTTGTTTAGAAAACACACCAAGCAGAGAGAAATGAAGTTAATAGTCTTTAATTAGCAAGCTTTTGAAAAGAAAAATGAAGGGGAAAACATCCCACTTGCAATCAGTAAGATATTGATTCTTTTCTCTGTTAGTACAGCATCCACTTTAGACTGATATGGTAGCTAGCTGATCTCCTTCTGGATATAATTATGAATTAATTTGTTTAGCTGAAATAGATTTTCTTAATGCTATTTCATTGGTTCTTACTCTGTTCTAGAAACTGTTATTACTTAATGTTTCTGTTGTTAGTATTTTAATTACTAACTAGATGACTTTATTATTGTTTCTCTATTTATGATACTAGAAATGTAGTTTTTCAATGTTCATTGTCTTAGAATCTGTTGATTGAGATATTAAATGCCTTTCAATCACAATGTCTTCTTTGTAATCAGTCATACAAAGAATCTAATTTTACCCTTACTAGACAGCTAACAGTAGTTTTTAAAAAGTCCTGAATGGAAATATCAGAATTTATTTATTTGTCAATGTAACACGAACAAATCCAAAGATCCACTTATTGTGCAATATGATGATATATGATGACATTGCTAATAATAATAACATCACTAGAAATAATATCAACAACAAATACACAAATAACTAAAAATAAGCTTAAGCAAAAAACAAAACAATCAAAAATCTGTTTTCCATCAATACTGCTTCAGTACTAATGACAATAACAATAATTGTTTCTACTTTTTGGCACAAGGCCAGCAATTATCCCAGTGCATTACTGGTACTTTATTTTATCGACCCCGTAAGGATGAAGGGCAAAGTTAACCTCGGCGGGATTTGAACACAGAATGGCAAGGGCCGTAACTCTATGCGTCAAAGCATGGCGTCCGACTCGCTACCGATACTGCCAATCCATAACAATAATAATTGCTTAATAGCTAACAGTATGTGTAACATCATTCATATACACTTATACTTGACATCATACTTTACTCTGTGCCAAATAAGTATGTTGTCATAGATAACAAAATGGAGAATGTCCTTATACAGAAAAATATGACAAAATAGACTGAAATAGTAGCTGGAAGCTTTTCATATGTTTACAACTTATTTAGAAACCCTTGACAGTTGAGGAGCATCTTCACAGAAATGGCATATTTACTTATTCAGACTGAAAGAATCCTATAAACGCTATGAACATTGACCTATGTATACTGACAAAGTGATACTTTGAATGCTTTTGCGGCCTTGTTTGCGGGGAGCATCCATTTATCGCCATGCTCTAGGCCCAGAGCCCAATCCTCCTTCCCCTCCCCATTCTTCTGGGACACTAGAGTCCTTGCCATTCATTCTCCTTTTCCGGTTTTTTTTCTTTTTTCTTTATATCTTCCTATTTTACATTCCATTCTTTCTTCTCAATCTAAATTTTCTCTTTTTCTTTACCTATTAAACTGTATTTATATGGTGTGGCTGAGTGGTTAGAGAACTGGATTCACAATTGGCAGGTTGTGAGTTCGATTCCTGGACCGGGCGATGCATTATTTCCTTGAGCAAGACACTTTATTTCACGTTGCTCCTTTTACCTGGAGCTGCGACCGATAGATAGTATTAGCAATTGGAAAGACCAATGGAAACATTGTTTCCTTGGTCAGATTTGACGAAAGTCGATCGTTCCTTTATTCCATAAATAAAATATTCACTCTATTGACAAGTAAACTAGACATACTTTATAAATTAAACATAAAGTAGAAGAACTTATCAACTGCTAAAAACTATATGACATAGCTCATTTCTAGAGGCCAGCAGTTTGAGGGACGATAAGTCGATTAAATCAGCCCCAGCACTTAACTGGTTCTTTATTTTATTGACCCCTTTCCTGGAAGGATGAATGGTAAAGTTGACCTCAGTAGGATTTGAACTCATAGTATAAAGGGTTGTAACTATATACTGCAAAGCATTTTGTCTGAGTTATGGTCATAATGATAAAATAACAGAGTATATTAGATTTTGCTTTACCGTATATAAGCAGTTGGAGCAAAAGATGAAAAAATATTGGGCTTGGTGAGAGAACTGAAAAAAATCATTCTTATCATAGAAACAATGTAAGCAATAACAACACAACACAATTATTAATTGTTTCTACTTTAGGCACAAGGCCAGCAATTATCCAGTGCATTACTGGTACTTTATTTTATCGACCCTGTAAGGATGAAAGGCAAAGTAAACCTCGGCGGGATTTGAACTCAGACTGTAAAGGGACGTAACTATGCTGGAAAGCATGGCGTCCGATTCTCTACTGATGTTGCCAATCCACCGCCCTACAACACAATTATTAATGAGAGTGAGATATATTGAAACTGAAACTAACATAGCAGAGTTACTAAAAGCTGTCATCTTCTACTCTACAAAAGTCCTTTACAAAATCCTTAAGAGTTGAGGAGATTTCTTCATCACTAAATCTCAAAATATTCTGTTGACATAATCAACATTATAATAATTATGGTTCTCTTAGAACTGCCACCTAGTTTTTGTTTTATTTTACATTATTTTTTTGTTGTTTTATTTTATATTATTTTTATAATTACCGAACTGATTCTCTTTATTTAAATAGATTCCGAGTTTTTTGCCATTTCGTCTGCAATCACAATTATTTTGGAAACTTTGTTTTGGCTTGCATCCTTATCAGTAGTGCTATGTTAGCTGCTGAAGATCCACTTGATCAATCTGAGGAAAGAAGTAAAGTAAGTATTTCTATCATTAAGGTTTTATATTTCAAACAACATATATATAAATGGGGGTTATTCACATAGAGCAAGTCTATATAGTTATGGTATGGCTCTGAAATATCCTAGCTTGCCAAGCAAGGATATCTGCTAAAGTACTGCAAGCAGCTTTGATTTGTTAGCATGACTGAAGCTACAAGGATCAGCTGAAAAATTCATAGGCTGACTATGAAGGAATGATGCTGGAGCTGTGAAATCTTGCATATATTAATTTCAACTCTTTTTATTAATAACTGCATTGTTTCTTTCCAGGAACTATGTTGAAAAATAAACCTCATTTGGTCATTCCATGAGAGTATCTTAGTCAGCCGACCCTCATATATTCATCAAAAATGTTCTCTTGATCTGAAGAGAGAATTTAGAAGGCTGAGTGATGTATGGAATAAAGAATATGGGGAAAATTAGACAAGAAGGATGGGTTGGTCTTCAACATACTACATATCCATTGTAGTTCCAGACATCTCAAGATCAGCCAATGCTAGAAATATTATTGTTCAGTCACCTTCACTATTGTAGTTAACATTTCTTCAACCATGTTCACTTTTTCCAAATATTTGCTCTTTCTTCTCATAATCTCCTTGTAAGTGACCTATTTCTTTTGTTTCCTTGCTAGTTGACATACAATTGAGGAAGGTCAGAAATGTTTCATTTCAGCTGAAATTCTGATATTTTGAAGTATTTCAATTGGTGAAAATATATTGATTATGGATCTGCTTATTAAAATTTTAAATCAAGAGATTTATAGATCTAATGCATATTTCTGAGCACATATACTAGTTCCATGATGATGATTAACAATATTTATCATCAACAACAACAACAGTAGTAGTAGTAGTAGTAGTAGTAGTAGTAGCAGTAGCAGCAACATAAGTTTTGCTCATATCCAATTGCTGGATGTATTACTGTATAATGAGGATTATTATTATTGTTGCCATTGTTGACTTGAATCCGACTATATTAGGGAAAAGTTGTTCCTAAATTTCCTAGTTTCTATTCTTAGCAGACTTGGATCATTATTGATTTAAAAGGGAATTTTTGATTTTTAATTACATGATTGATTTTAGCATATTTGCTTGACTGAATCATCCTACATTCTCATGGTAATTTACATATTTCTTTCAAAAGATTCTGAATGACCATGCTAATTTACATATCTTTCTAACAAAAGCAAAATCATTTATCAATAAGCTAATTAGCATATTTCTTTATCTAAAAGGTCCAATATTATCATATTACTTCATGTCATGTGGATTGAGAATCTGTTGCTATTTTATCCTCATTGTGGTGAGTGCTGAAGAGCAACAGATATCTTCCTGTTGAACTGAGCTTATATCCTAGTTTCAATTACCAGTAAAAATTATTTAACTTAGTTAAGCCACCAACTTCCTTCAGCAAGGCATGAACATTACAGAGTCTTATTCCATTCTATAAATATGTAGATTTGTGTTCTAAGTAAGAAATCAATATTTTACTTATGTATTGTCTCACTGGTTAATTCCAGTGCTTGTATTATCTCTACTTGAAGTAAGATAATTACAACAGTTTCCTTCTGACTAAGAATTGCAATGAAAGTCATTTATATAATCATTATTTTTTTGGATACTGGCGGTGGGTTGGCAGTATCGGTAGAGGGTCGGACGCGATGCTTTCCAGCATAGTTACGTCCCTTTACGATCTGAGTTCAAATCCCGCCGAGGTTGACTTTGCCTTTCATCCTTACAGGGTCGATAAAATAAAGTACCAGTAATGAACTGGGTAATTGCTGGCCTTGTGCCTAAAGTAGAAACAATTATTTTTTTGGTTACTTTTCAAAGTAGATTTTGTTGTAATTGGTTGAACAGGTCAAATCTAGAGGAGTAAGCCTTGATAAAAATCCTGCTTGTCTCATAGTAAGCAATTAGTTCATGTGACAATCATTAGCTTAATTAGATGACCTCTTTGTCATGAACACCAGTGTCTTCGCAGATGATTGACTATTAATTCAACAATGGGTTGGCACCACTGCTCCAGTTAGTGCAGAAATCTATGAATATGCAGGTGTGGCAAGTGACATATATTCTAGCCATTAGAAAAAGCAAAATGAATACTTCACCTTCGATAGAGGGATGACTCAAGAAGAAGAAATAATTGGTTGAGTCATTGATATATAGGACAAAATGTCTTGTCGTATTTGTTCTGTGTTTTAAGATCAAATCCTGTTGAAGTAAGTGAAAGTGCATTCCAAAATATTATATTATGAATCTACAGTTGATTGAAAGACAGTTGTGCAATCTGCCTTATCTTTAGAGATTAGCACAATATATTTTTTCCTTTTCATATAAACATTATTTTATATTTTCTTACAGATATTAAATTATTTTGACTATATTTTTACCAGTGTATTTACTATTGAAATCATCATCAAGGTAAGTTTTATATCTATTTAATGAAACATTTAATATTTTTTTAATATATTTTCTGAGAAATTCTTCTAAAAGACAGTAAAGATTTTTAGTTGTTATTTTCATTGAAAACAACATAAGAAAAGATGAAGCTAGTAATTAAATGCTATTCTGCTATTATTGAGTTTTTCACTATTCAGCTGGCATAGACATTGTTTTGTATTCATAAGCAAAATATCTCTAAGAAAAGTGAGCCAACCTGCTAAAGATAGCAGTCAAATTTTTTCTCAAATTCACACCCTACTATTCTAATCAGGATACATTAGATGATGTAATCATATATACCTCTAAAATGTAAGATAGTCATGGCTGGAATTACTTTGATCATAAGTCAGCTTTATAAAGAGTGACCTGAGGTTAAAAAGAACCCAAGATAAGTGTCAAGAGAATTTTCTTCCTATATAAACCCATGCACAGGTTTAAAAAAAAATACATGCTCACTCTTAGGTACATTGTTAAACATTCTGTACCTTCTTCCAATGCTCACCCTATTTGTTTAAACGTCTTTTTCTTTTCTTCTCATTTTTTTTATGTTCCATGTCTTTACTTCTAAACCTAAATTCTATTTCTGCTCAACTATTTATCTTATGCCATGCCTCCCTGTTAACCTTATATCTGTCTTCTTTATAGATTGTTTTTGTTGTTTAATCTCTGCTGATCCCTCATTAAAAAAAAAACTCAGTAAAGATATACCAGCTCAGTTCATCTAATTTTTTTTTTCTTTCAAACATAGTATGTCCAATGTGTCCTTCCATTTTTAAGATGTTAAGTAATGGCTTAAAGGAGATTTGACTGCTATTTCTAACAGATCGAGTGACCATGTAGAGACTTTTTCATAGATTCATTTTAAACAAAGGTTTACTTCATTGCAAGAACTTTGTTCAGTTATCTGCTTTTTTAATTAGAGGGACACTTAAATCCCCACACATAGGAAAAACATGATAAAATGCACTCACTACACTCTAAATTAGTTGATCATAGAAAAGTTGCACAGACTATGCCAAAATATAAAATATGAGTGTAGCAGGTCATATAGCATACTACTCATCTAGCAGCCTCTAGTAACTAGACAAGAACTGATATAGAGCAGAACAAACTTTTTAGTCCCCCCACCCCCCACCCCCCACACACACACACACACACACATGCCTCTATAAGACAAACACAAAATCGAAGTTGGCTGGCTTTCTTCATTGTTGTGTGTGCAAGATGATACAAACCATGATGAGTAACAACCCAACTAACTCATGCCAGTTTGAAAAACAAAGAACATAAAATGATGGTGATAATGATGTGTAATCTTGATTTATTGAAAATATTAATAATCAATTTTAATAGAATTTCTTTATTTTTGCTTACAGCTTATTAGCTATGGATTAGTTCTTCACAAAGGCTCTTTTTGTCGCAGCTATTTCAACTTGCTGGACTTGTTAGTTGTTGGAGTATCTCTTATATCCATCAAGTGAGTTTATTTTTAATTGTTCATTAAACAATAGGTTATAACTGTGAATATGTTTGTGTGGCTGTGTTTAGGGTGAATATTATTACATAGAACTGTATACCTATATTTATTAAGCATGAGTTTATATGTATATATATGTGTTTGTGTGTCTCTGTGTGCATGTGTTCATTTATGTTATTTACTTATTTCATGTTTAAAATTTTATAATTTTTACATTGCAGCAATTATGTTGCTAATGCGTCTCTTTGTTCTTTGTGTCCCTTTGTCCACATTGTACTTCATCTCTATTCTTTCAGTACACGTTATCTATATTACACTTTGTAATACTCTATATATTTAGTATTGATTACACTCAGTACTATTCTTTTGCACCCAGTACCCTTTCAACATCCACAATAGTTCATTAACACTCAACAGGCCAATGGTTTAAGTTCTGTCACCAGAGGTATTATCATCCACAATGTTCCAGTTCACCTGGATGTAAAAAAAATGGTAATATGGAGAAGTGTTTTTTTTTATTTACTGTAACCAGTGAAAGCACTGACAAAATTTATAAAAGAATGGCATTACTAGTTAGAGAGAACAATATCTGGTTTTCAAACTATTTAAAACTATGAAAGCAAAGATAAACTCCAGCTTACATCAACTACAGAAGTAAATTAGCCGCTGGTGTTTTGTATTTCTGAATAGAACATTTTGTTCTACAATGTCTTAGTTCTCCAAACTGTCAAGAATAAATGCTGAATCATCTGTGTGATACAATAGGCAAATATTCACTTCATGCCATAAAACCAGCAAGTATCCCCTAAGGGCAAAGAAAACATTTATTTTGTACATTATCTACTTTGTTAAACACTTCTGACAGCAGTCTGGATGTATGTTGAAGCTGCTCAATTTAGATTCAATTACCAGTTGACCCAATATCCAATACCAAACTCAGACAGTCCCCACTTTAGAGTTACATTGGATAAACTATGGTTTTTAACCAAGTATTAGCCTATTTTACAAAACTTTATTGAAATTCGCTGCTTTCAGAGTTGATATGAAAATGTATGCAAACAACAAAATGTATGTGAAAACCTGATGAAAAACTTTGCCTTACTGGTATTTCTAATGCTCCAAAGAAAGGCAGCTGTTTCACACACCTTCAATTTTGCATTCCAACAAACTTGAACGTTGTTATTTATGTGAAAAATATTGTCAATATTTGTCCATATATGTCAATATATGTGTATGTGGGTGTAATATATTTTTGCTGCATATTTGTTTCTTTTTGTTTGAATTTTCTAACAATTCTTTCTTTTCTTACTAAAGTCTAAATATTTTTTTTTTTTTTCAAAATAATCATCTAAAATACAAAAAAAAACAAAGAATATTCAGGGGAAATTAGTTTTATCAAAGTCAAGTTATTAAAAATTAGTGTTATTGAGCAAAAAGATATTTTGGACAATTAAAAAAAAATAATAACTCTTATTTTTATATGTAATTCATTAACCATACAAACTTGGTCAAAAGCAATATTTCCTGTGTCTCTAGATATTTTTTTTTATATTTAATTAATTTAATTAGTATCAAAACTGAATTTATATTGAAACAATCCTCTATTCTATGAAAACAATACTGATACTTGCATACATTTGACCCTGCAGAACATTTCATGATTATTTTGTTCTATGGGGGTTTTTATGTTCTTCTTAATGAATTAATATTTCGTAGATCTTAAAAAAAAATTATTATTTACTGTTACACTGTTTTTTTTCCAATATGATATTAATATATCTGATTACAGGTTGCTGTATATTGTGTCCATGCTAACAGAAATATCCTATCTATCTCAGGTACACCTTAATGAGCAAATATCCAGATAGATGGGGTTATGAAAATGCTCACATTGTTGTTTTTAGTCTTTCTAAAACCATGTATTCATTAGCTAACTAAGTAAAAATTATCATTATATAGTCTTGTTCTTAATCTTGTTAATGTCAAATACATTAAAGAAAAATGTTAGTATGATCGATAGTTCAAGTGATAACAGCTCCTTTTGTTACACAAGTAGTCTATTCAATAAATGTTTCGGCCAAGTAATTTTTTTTTCTTTTGCTTTATCCATGAAGAAAAAAATCATCAATTCTTTTTCATCTTCCTTTCTTTGTCCAACCAGCCCCAGGTGAGAATTACCAGCATCAATTGGTGCTTAATTTTAACTTTAAGCATGTCGACTATGACCTTAGAATACAGTGCCATCGGTATGCTAGTGCTTGACTTACTTAGAGCAGCCCTTCCAAATATATCAATCAGTCTGTCTTTCAACGATTTTTAATAGGTAAATATCTAAGAAGTATCTCATTTCAGAGATTTTTCAGCAAAATTAGTCAGAAATGGTAGAACATCTGAATATTTCTCAGCATAGAGTGAATATAGAGCAATGCGATGAATTGGTTTTAATTCATTGAAACTATATTGTTTAATTCATTGAAACTATATCTGATTTAAAGTATATATTTAATATTGCTCAGTTACATTTTTATATATATATTCCACATTGGGGTGAAATTTTCTTTATCTTTTTACAGCTTCATATTTTACTTAGAATGCAATTAAAATTAAAACATCAACAATTAAAACCAAATAGAATAATACATAATGCATATGGAAAATATATAAGATATTGCATATTTCTTATGAAAGCATGGGTGGATAAAGACAAAAATAATAAAGCTAACCTAATATTTTTGCTGTCAGTAATTTAGATTAAGTTTATGATAAATTGTTTCCATTGTAACCTCAATGCATATTATCAAAACAGATTAGATTAAAATTTCAGATGATAAACCCTCAAAGACATTGACTTGAAAACTATAATACTCTTTGTTTCAATATTTACCATATTCTTATGAAGCTGAAATTGCTTTAGTGTTTTGCTGCTACTTCACTATTTCAAAAAATGATTATTAGCCTACATTTATCATTAAAGAAAATAACAAAACAAAAAAAAAATTCAATAAACTGAAATGGCTGCTAATTTGTGTTCATATATACTTTTATTCATTCATATATATATATTGTTTTGCAATCTTGATGTGAAATTATATGTTGAAATATATTGTTATATATTGTTTAGGAGAGTGATGTTGCCAATAAAATACACACACCAGTTAAATTTCACTTTGGTTTTATTATTAGTTAGGTAACTAGGGTGGTGGATTGGCAGTGGAGTAAAGTGTTGGACAACATGCTTTGCAGCATAGTTACGTCTCTTTACGTTCTGAGGTTAACTTTGCCTTTCATCCTTACAGGGTTGATAAAATGAAGTACCAGTAATGCACTGGAGTCAATTTAATTTACTTTCCCTTGTGCCTAAATCAGAAAACATTATTAGTCAGGTAACTAATCTATTCCTCAGTTAGTTTAGTAACCAGATGGTTATTTAATTGTCAATGTGTGATAGAATATTTTGACAATTAAACATAACAATTATTAAATAACCATTTAGTTACCAACCTGATGGAGAAATGGATTAGTTATCTGATTAATAATAAAACTGAAATAAAAATTGGAGTGAAACTCAACTAGTGTGTGTGATTTTAATGGCAGCATGACCTCCCAAAGTAAAACAATATATATGTGTGTGTATATATATATGCATATACATGTGTGTTTATGTGTGTATGATGTACAGAAACATGTAATAAGATGGCTACAGTCTGATAATATCTGCTAGTAATTAGAATGGTTTTGGTTATTGTTATGAATGAGTGTGTTTCAGTATGGTTCTGATGGAGGTGATTAGTATTTTTACCACGTTCTGTGTAGTATGTATATGGGAGGTTGGGTCTGGATTGGGTGTTTTGGTGGTATTTGTTTGGTCCATGGATAGTGTTCTGTTTTTATGATAGAGCAAGGCATATAGTAGTTATGGTTATATACACATGCACGTGTATGTGTGTGTGTATATATATATATGTATATATGTCATCATTCTATGTGTATGTGTATATAAGTTAAGTTATTCCGGGTTGAATTGGAGGTAACCACAGTAAGTAAGGGAATCAATACATAGCAGAGTATAAAAGTTTTAGAAATCATCAGATTCCTGATGATTTCTAAAGAATGAAACATTTCTAGTCCTGTAGAATCTCATCTATATTAAAACTATATATATATATATATATATGTCATCATTCTATGTGTGTGTGTATTCTGGGAGATATGGGCTTCATAGCGGCTGATGGTAACTTTTTTTTTCCGTCTTTAAGAGTTTTCACCCTATTTTATAAGCTATTTTATAGTGTCTTCTTGCATGACTACACCATTCCTTATTCATATATATTAAATTTGCTTATGTTTTAGAGGTTGCTACAGTTCAGGTGGGGTTGTAAATATTAAGGTAACAAAACCAGCTGAAGAAACTTAGTGAAGAAGAGGAAGAAGAAAAAAACCAGCATCAAAAATAATGTTAGCAATAGTATATATATATATGTAAACATATATATATATATGTGTGTGTGTATGTATATACACACACACACACACACACACACACACACACACATATATATATACATGGGATGAATACAAAGGGCGGAGGAACTCAGCCATCCAAATAGTACTTTTTTTTTTTCACCTGAGAGTGAAAGGCTCCCAGTTGTTGCCACAACACCTTTCTAGGAGAGAGAAACTCTGAAAAAAAACCCTGCAGCTTCGGAAGTATCCAATGATGTTGACCAGTTCTCCTTTTTGGGTGGTGTTTTCGATGCTCAGAGAGTGAGATTGGTCGAGTGCAAGGCCTTTCGACATTTAAAAAACCTTCAAAGCACATGCATTGCTTGTTCAAGTTATGTTACAGGTTCGTGTGGCTGGCCTTAGCCTAAAAGTGCACCAAACTCTATAATCTGATTGCAATACTCTTAGCAGAGTTTGCAGCCATCATATATATATATGATTAAATAGATTAGGGATATATTTTCAGATGTTTGCACTGTAATGAAACTCATAAGTTTGTATAAACAAAAGTGATTGTTGCTCCAGCCAATGAAAATCATTACTGTGAGCTACAATATTCGTATATGACATAAAACTACATGTGGTTGATCACTTCATTTATCCATGTAGTTCATTTTCATGTTTTACTAATAAGTAAATTAAGTGAAGAAACGTGTGGGGATAACATCACTTTTGGTAGGTGAGGAACTTGAGTGTAGTCACAAGGGGACATACATTTAAGTACTAATAATTTGTTTACAAAAAATATATTGTTTTTCAAACTTCATCACCCAAAAATGATTGAGTGTACACTGACAATGTGTAAAGACATTGAAATACATCTGCCACTCCTACTCTGGTTGCTGATGTAAATTCAATATGTTTGCAGCTTAAATACTCCCAACAAGACTAGATGTATGTTTATTATATGTAAATTTATTGTAAATGGATTCATATCTGATTTTATTTTGAATCTTGCTGTGTTAGTGTTTATCCCTAGTTCAAACTAACTGGTCATTCTTGCACAAAATATAAATAGGTTTTCACCATGAATAGTTTGTTTACAAAATTCTACAAGGAGATATTGTCTTCCATATTTCAGCATCCCAGTATAAGTGAACATACACTGAGGATAAATAAGGACACTGAAATACATCTCTTATTCTGGTTGTTGAAGTAACTGTGACATGTTTGCAACTTAAATACACACAGTGAGATGAAATGTTTGTTCACTATATACAAACATATTCACATGGGTCATATATGGCTTTAGTCTATAGCATGCTGTGTTAGTGCTATTGCAAATTAAAGCAAAGTACTAAGTTGAGTGTGTATGAGGTGTGTGTCATTACAACACATGGGTAACCCATCAAAAAGACTGCTTGAATGTTTTCACCAAAAATGTCTTTGGAGATTATGATAACCAATGTGGGGATGTTTCAGCAGTCCATGTGTCTGACTATCAAGATATATCTCATAATGGACCATAGGAGGCCACAGAACAAGCCTAAAGATTGTTTGAAGTCTGACAAAACTGTCTGGGATAGAAATTACAGGTCAGCAGCTGACCTTAGGGCCAGAGAGAGGGGAGCCAACAGCCACCATATATATACACACACACATGTGCAAATAGCATGAAACCTATTTGCAGACTAACTCAGTAGGTTTTCTACTAATAATCATCAACTGTATGCATTTCAATTGAACAGTACAATCAAAACATGAACAGTTTAAAAGTCTTCTGATAGCACCTAGTGTATTTATGTGTGTGTAGATTAATTACTTTATGAGTATACACAATGAAGTGTGTTGGTAACTGCTAGTTTAGTGTCTTCCCGTCCTCATTCATGAGGGTTGGGGGTCTATAGAAATTGCACCAACACTAATCTATATGATGCTGTGTCCATGATACTTATTGGGAAAATAGTGACATCAGTGGGTCCCAAATCCTTGTCCAATCATTACTTAGAAGCTGGCTACCAAGCCAAGGATGAAGTTGTTATACAAAGTAACTAAGGAGTGCCATCTACCTCAGTTTGGAAATCAGAGTTGTCCTTCTCCAAGATAGACTACCAACCATGGCTAACAAGTTCTGTCTACCATGGTTTAATGTGTGAAGTAAATATCTCTCATTTCAATGTATGTTCTTGAGTTTTATCTAGTGACCATATTGTGTAGTTAGGCCTGAAGAGATTTTGATATTTAATTAATCACCACTTCAACAAATGCATGTTATGCAAATTGCACTGGCCATTTCAGTTGACTTCTGGTTTGTGTTTAATATAAATAGTGTTTTGCTACAAATCCTCTTCATAGGCAAAAAGTAAGAGGTACTTGTTATCTGATTAGTAGTCATTTAATATGAAAAATGTAAAGGTACTCCTTATATGTTTTTGTATACAAAGAGAATAACAGAATGTATTCATATTTGGGTTTTTTTGGGGACATTGGGACTTAAAATTTAAAACTGTAGTTATACCTACATTAAATTTATCTTTTATATATATGCACACACACATTATATATATATATATATATATATATATATATATATATATATATATATATATATATGATGATATATATTTAGTTATTTTAACTGACTTTTCTATTTTCTTTCCTACTAAAGTTTCACATCACTGCAGTTTTCATATAGAAAAAAAAATATATATATATATATATTGTGCATATATGCATTTCGTCTGTCTTTGCAGTGTATGTATTCTTATTAGCTGATGGTTGTTATATTTTTATGTGTTTTTTTTTTATTGATACATATTTTTAGCTATACTGGTATTTAGTATAATATTGGAAGCTCGTCCACTTCTAGTTTATTTTCCTTCCAACTGTTTTTTTTTTCATATTTTTATTTTTTAATTTTTGATATCAAGTAGTTTTAACTGCTCTTTTACAGACTATTATTTCATGTGAAGTTTTGTAGAGTTTGGAGGCTGCTACTGTCTATGCAAAAGTGTGTGTCAATAAATCTAAATCGTTTGTTTATTATTTGCGGCATGTATTTGGAATAACATAAGTAGCTGAGTGATGAAATGAATGCCTTGCACTGCTCATACACTCTGAGTTCAAATTTTGAAGGTCTCAACTTAATTGCTTATTCCTTCTTAAAGAGGATAATAAAAGAATAATATTCTCTTACAAATTTCTATATTTGTCTCACTGTGAAAAATGAATATATATCACTTCAATTATTATTTATTAGTCTCTGTTTGCATGTGCATATTTATATATATATATATATATATATAAACGGAAAAAAATGAAACAAAATTTCATTTCCCACTCTTAGTACGGCTGTTACTTAAATATAAGTATGTATACGTACATACATATATGTATACAGACGCACAGTAGTATGTATATATATATACATATATGCACGTATGGATTCACCGAACATTTATTATAATGCTCAGTGTGTTTGTAAACAAACATCCCGTATTAAGCCGTAGTGTCTAGCAACCATCGTTGCTCGTTTGTTCAACACTGACAAAGGAACGCTAGACACTATGGCTTAATACGGGATGTTTGTTTACAAACACAACGAGCATTATAATAAATGTTCGGTGAATCCATACATGCATATATATATGTGTGCATGTATGTATATATATATACATACTACTGTGCGTCTGTATACATATATGTATGTACGTGTACATACTTATATATATATATATAGATATGTGTGTATCATCATCATCATCATTTAACATCCATATTCCACGCTTGCATGGGTTTGGACGGGCGTTTTCCCACTTGAGGCAAGAGTGGTTTCTTGCTCGCATAGGACTATCTGGCGGGTTTTCTACGGCTGGATGCCCTTCCTAACACCAACCACATTTACAGTGTGGACCTGGGAGGTTTTTACCGTGTTACCTACACGGCCACATTACAGCGTGGACTGTCTGGTGTGTTTTCTACAGCTGGATGCCCTTCCTAACACCAACCACATTTACAGTGTGGGACTGGGAGGTTTTTACCGTATTGCCTACACAGCCACATTACAGCGTGGACTGTGTGTTTTTTGTCGTGACATCTACACGATCTCATTTGTTTCGGCCTGGATGTTGTGGCACCAACATAACTTTGCATTGAAAGGGGCGGTGTGGATGGGGTGGGGGTGGTGGGACGGGGGTGTATTTTGTTAGAGATGCCTACTGACTGTAGTAGGTTTTACTTTGTATTTAGGTAAGGCGGGTCTTCTCTGTTACTGAGTACCGCCAAAGGTCTCGGTCCAGTGACATTGTCTTGGAGAGGTGTAAGTGTGTGAGGTCGGAATTTATCAGCTCGTCCCAGGTTTTTCTGGGTCTGCCTACTCCGTGGCTACCATCTATCTTTATTGCTCTGCACTTTGTTATACAGCTGTCGTCTTTCATGCGCATCACGTGACCATACCAACGTAGCCTTCTCTCGAGTAAACAACATCTGATCCCTCTTATTTCTAATTTTTTCCTTAGTTCGTTTATGCTTTGCCGTTCACGTATATTACTATTACACATCCAGCGGAGCATGCAAGCTTCGTTCCTCTCTAGTCTGCGTATATCCTCTGCACACAATGCCCAGGTCTCACTGCCATGCAACATTGCTGTTCGTATGCAGGCATCATACAACCTGCCTTTCATTTTTAGGGAGAACCCTTTAGCGGCTAATAGTGGTATAAGCTCTCTGAACTTTTTCCATCCAGTTCTGACTCTAGCTACTGTACTTTCAGAGCACTCTCCCCCACTGCTAATTTTGTCACCCAGGTAACGGAAGCTGTCCACTATTTCTATAGAACCCTCTGCGCAGTTGAAGGAGCTAGTATTTAGTGGGCACTTGCTGCTACTTATTGCACCAGAGCACCGGCCACATGTAAAATCTATGTTCTTAGTTAGCTTACCTGTGATCCCTTATAACAGTTAATGATGATGCTGCTACGCCAGTCCTTCGGAACAACCCCATTCTGTACGACTTGGTTTACTATCCGGGTGACCATGGTGTGTCCCACCGTTCCAGATGCCTTCAGCATCTCAGCAACTATTTCCGAAGGCCCAGCTGCCTTACCCGTCTTCATATCTTTGATTGCCTTACTTATTATACTCCCCTCGACTAACACTGCTGGTCCCTCTATTGGGTCGATGTGGGGGAGACTGTCTTTCTCCAATTTATTCTCCTCATTTAGTAGCCTTTCGTAGTGACACTTCCAAGCTACCTTCTTATCAGCGTCGGTGATGGCAAGTACGCCATCATCATTAAGTACACACTTCTCCCCGACAATATCACGGTTTTCCTTGACACATTGCCTAGCAATCCTGAACACCTCACGTTTTTGGTCCTCGCGTTGTAGAACATGCTTGAACTTTCTTTCCGCTGCTTCCCTTCTTGCGAAGTACACTTGTCTCCTAGCTTCCCTCCTGGCGACTTGATAGTCTTCTCTACTTCCCCATCCCGCCATACTTTCCAAGCCTGCTTTTTTGGCCTTAATTGACCCCTCCACCTTACTGTTCCACCACCATGTTACTCTCCTCCTACCTACAGGCCTGCTCCTGCCACAGACTTCATCTGCCGCCATCAGCAGGTTTG
>OZ024743.1:284206612-284239112 GCA_964016885.1 Eledone cirrhosa | reverse complement strand
GAGACTGTCTTTCTCCCATTTATTCTCCTCATTTAGTAGCCTTTCATAGTGACACTTCCAAGCTACCTTCTTATCAGCATCGGTGATGGCAAGTATGCCGTCATCATTAAGTACACACTTCTCCCCGACAATATCACGGTTTTCCTTGACACATTGTCTAGCAATCCTGAACACCTCACGTTTTTGGTCCTCGCGTTGTAGAACATGCTTGAACTTTCTTTCCTCTGCTTCCCTTCTTGCGAAGTACACTTGTCTCCTAGCTTCCTTCCTGGCCACTTGATAGTCTTCTCTACTTCCTCCATCCTGCCATACTTTCCAAGCCTGCTTTTTGGCCTTGATTGACTCCTCCACCTTACTGTTCCACCACCAAGTTACTCTCCTCCTGCCAACAGGCCTGCTCCAGCCACAGACTTCATCTGTCGCCATCAGCAGGTTTGCTTTCAGAAATTCCCACTGTCCCTCTATATTGTCCGACTCTAAATGCTCTTCCTTACTGTCGAAAGCATCAAGTAATATGCTTTTATATATAATATATGTATATATATATATATATATATATATTATATATAATATATGTATATATATATATATATATATATATTATATATAATATATGTATATATATATATATATATATTATATATTATATATATATAATATATTATATATATATATATTATATATATTATATATATATAATATATTATATATATATATATATAATATATTATATGTATATATATATAATATATTATATATATGTATATATGTATATATATATAATATATTATATATATGTATATATATTATATATATATAATATATTGTATATATATATTATATATATATATAATATATATGTATATATTATATGTATATATATATAATATCCTTTACGATCTGAGTTCAAATCCCGCTGAGGTTGACTTTGCCTTTCATCCTTATGGGGTCAATAAAATAAAGAACCAGTAATGCACTGGGTATTTGCTGGCCTTGTGCCTAAAGTAGTAACAATTATATATATTATCTATATATGTTAGCTTGGCTACTCAAATGTTTAGTGTATATAAACGTATAATATATGTTTATATGTGTTTTCATATACACTCTCGTTATGCATATTAAATATAACGACCCTACTTTGCACTATATACAAATGTACATCTCCAGAAAATGTTCATCATGCAATGGAAGGAAGCTGCAGTAGAGAAAAACCTACCTAAGCTGAAGTAATGAGTGCAGATTTCAAAATGCTGAACCTCACAGAGGAGATGACAAAGGAACACAAGTTGAGAAAATCTGTGCTGGAAAAAACAGTGTAGGCTGGAGACTTCACTAGATGTATGCTATAGCCTGTCCTCATGGGAGGGTGGGGGTGGTGCATATTATATATATGCTTCGGCTTCAGCCTGTGCCCATGGGAAGGCAGGTCTTCTGTATTACTGCATAACGGGTACTAGATGTATGTTTTATTTTGTGCGCATCGAAAGGTGCATCTTCTGTATTACTGCATAACACCAAAGTTTCGATCTTGTGTTATTGTTTTTGAGAGGCATAATTGCGTAAGGTCAGCTTTTATCACTTCATTCCAGGTTTTCCTATTCCATAGCTTCTGTCAACTTTGAGCACCATGTACCTTTTTGTACAGCTGTCATCTTTCATACAAATCAGATGTCCACACCAATGCAATCACGTCTCTAGCATACTGTATCTGATCCCTCTTATGCCCAATTTCTATCTCAGTTCATTTACACTTTCTATTCACGTATATTACACATCCATCGAAGGATGCAGGCTTCATTTCTTTCCAATCTTTGTATGTCTTCTGCACACAGTGCTCAGGTCTCAGTACCATACAACATTGTTGTTCGTATACATGTATCATACAATCTGCCCTTCATTTTAAGGAAAAAAACCTTTTGTAGCTAACAGCGATGTAGTAGCTCCATAAACTTTGTCCAGCCTGACTACTATACTTTCCGAACACCCTCCTCCACTGCTGATTTGGTCACCCAGGTAACGGAAACTATCAAATATATCTACAGAGCCACCTGAGCATTTTTAGGACCTATTATCCTGTGGGCACTTACCACTTACTGCACCTGTGCATCGGCCACATATGAAACCTACATTTTATATACATACTAGGACTTTAGTCTTTGACAAGTTAACTTCAAGACCTTTTGATTCTAGGCCATGCTTCCAGGTTTGGAATTTCTTCTTTAATTCTGCCATAGATTCAGCTATGAAGGTTAGATCATATGCATTCAGAAGTTCCCATGGGCAGTCAGTCTTAAATACTTCTGTTATAGCCTGTAGGGCAATAACAAACAGGAGAAGGCTAAGGACAAAGCCCTGATGGACACCTACCTGCACACTAAATTCTTCACTATAGTCATTGTTAATTCTAACCTTACTGACTGTTCCTCTATACTCATCTACTCCTCGTTTTCTAAAATCCCTGAAAATGGAACTGTGGACTCTGTCAAAGGCTTTCTCCAAGTCAACAAAAGCTAAGTAGAGGGATTTACTTTTAGCTATGTACTTCTTCTGCAGTTGCTTCATGAGGAAGAGCACATCCGTGGTACTTTTACTTGGCACGAATCCAAACTCCTTTACATCAAAGTTAACTCGGTCTCTAATCAGCTGTGCGATAACTCTTTCTGTGACCTTCATGACCTGCTTAACCAACTTAATGCCTCTATAGTCTTCTCTATCTAGAGCATCCCCTTTGCTCTTGTAGCAGCTAATGATGATGCTGCTATGCCAGTCATTTGATATGACACCATTTTGTATTACTTGATTTACAATACAGGTGACTATGGTGTGACCCATGATCCCAGATGTTTTCAGCATCTCAGCAACTATCTGCGAAGGTCCTGCTGCCTTGCCTATCTGCATATCTTTCATTGCTGTATTTACTATACTACATCTCAGCAACTATCTGCGAAGGTCCTGCTGCCTTGCCTATCTTCATATCTTTCATTGCTGTATTTACTATACTACATCTCAGCAACTATCTGCGAAGGTCCTGCTGCCTTGCCTATCTTCATATCTTTCATTGCTGTATTTACTATACAACATCTCAGCAACTATCTGCGAAGGTCCTGCTGCCTTGCCTATCTTCATATCTTTCATTGCTGTATTTACTATACTACATCTCAGCAACTATCTGCGAGGGTCCTGCTGCCTTGCCTGTCTTCATATCTTTCATTGCTGTATTTACTATACTACATCTCAGCAACTATCTGCGAGGGTCCTGCTGCCTTGCCTGTCTTCATATCTTTCATTGCTGTATTTACTATACTACATCTAACCTGCACAGCCAGTCTCTCTGTTGGATCAACTTGGGGCAAACTATCTTCATCCCATTCATTCTCCTCATTTAGTAATCTTTGATAGTGGCACTTCTATGCTACCTTCTTTTCAGCATCAGTGAGGGCAAATACTCCGTTATCATCGTGGATACACTTCTCCCCAACAACATGGCAATTTTCCCTGACTCATTGCCTCGCAATCCTGAACATCTCATGTCTTTGGTCCTTGCATTGTAGGATGTGCTTAAATTTTTTTTCTGCTTCTTCTCTTGCAAAATGCACTTGTCACCTAGCTTCTCTCTTAGCCTCCTGGTAGTGTTTTCTACTGCCCCCCTCTCGCCATTGTTTCTATGCCTGTCTTTTGGCCTTAATTGTTTCCATCACCAAGTCACTCTCCTCCTCCCTAGAGGCTTGCTCCAACCACAGATTTTGTTTGTCACCTTCAGTAGGTTATCTTTCATGAATTCCCACTGATCCTCTATATTGTATGTCTCTAATTGCTGTCAAAAGCATCAAGTAATGTCTGAATTTCTTACTGGCTGTGGGATCCTTCACCTCAAGTCCAACACTCTTACTACTAGGCCACATGCCTCCACTATATATGTATATGTGTGTGTGTGTGTGTGTGTTCATATATGTGTACCCCTATTCATACGCCTTTGCTTATATTTGCCTGTGATAAATGAAAATAAATACTGCTTCTAACAGTGGTATCATTTGAGAGTTGCATATCTGGATTCAACAAACTGCTTGGGACAGGATGTAAATTATCCACCTCTTGCTTGGCTGGATATATGAATACCTTTCAGCTCAGACAGCCATGTTTTCTTACATAGGACTCATCTAACCTATGTGCCCATGAATAAATGGGTGTAAAATCGATGATGTATATGGGCTAGGGTAAAGGAGAAATTGTGATGGTTATTTTTCCCCATATCATTATTTATGAAAGTGAAACAAAGACAATTGATATTTGAAATCTGATAATAATATAACAAATATGGCCTGCTGAGATATGTGTATGCATAACACACCACAGAGCATATTAAATGATTAATTTTAAATAAGAATATCCAATATACAGCACCAAATGATTTAATTTTAGATATCTATAGATATCTAAACAATCTTATTCAGAGAAAACTGATTGCACCAAAGCAGAATGAGTCCCAGCTTTAGTTATCAAACCTAAATGTACTCTCTAGGGTTGTAGCCTCTATTATTTTAGAGCAAAGCTAATTATATTTGTCATTGTGATAATCAAGGTAAATATATAAAACATACACACTGTTAAAGCAAGGAATTCACAGAGTTGTTAGAATATCAGATAGAATGCTCTCAGTGTTCAAATTCTGCCATGTTAACAGATAGTATCAATCCAGTACTAGAGTTGATTTTCTTTCTTTCTCTCTCTCCCTCTCTCTTTCTCTCCCTTTCACTTTCCTCTTCTTTTAACCCCTTCACTCTCCTCTTTCTCTTTTTCTGAAAGTAATCATTTGTGATAAGACCAGGAGGGAGATGAGTCATATTTGTTTATATTATAATTTGATCTGAGATCAAGAGTTGAAACTGAAATAACTGCATTGTTATATAGCTATGGAGCATTTAAACCTGACAGACCCCATCCCTCTCCTGGTCTTAACACAAATGATTACTTCCAGCTAGAGTTGGATGGGTCTACATAGACCAAGTCAGTATTGAAGTGAGGCCACTGATGTCAAAGATAGACCAGGGTCTGTACCCTGCTTACATATGGTCATTATCGAGTGCAGAGAAGTTGTTGTATCTTTTGACACAAAGGAAATGATCCTGCTAACCCCTTGTTTGGCAAGCTTTCTACAACTGGATGCCCTTCCTAACACCAACCACTTGACAACATTTACTGGGTGCTTTTATTGTGTAGATCACGAGCACTAGTGTATATAAATATATATATATATATATATATATACACTGACTTTAAGAAACTAAGCCTCACAACAGAGATGACAAAGGAACATGAGAGCTGGCGCTATGCTGTGCTGATGAAAACCCAGTCACAAGCGTACAATGCGACGTGCCTTATCCCCCCCCTTCTACTACCACTCCCAAGGAGCTATCTGCACTGTCACTCCACCCCCATCCATTCCCCCTCCTGTACCACTCCTTAGCTAAACCCTCCCCTATAAAGCCCTTAGACACCCTCATTTTCACACCCTAACAGCTACTCACTACCCCTTGTTCACCTCCCACTTCTACCATCCCTTAGCTATTTCTCCATCACTGTACCCCACCACTATATCCACACTTCCCCTATACAATCAGTCATCCCTTCCCCTTACTCATCACCTTGTGAACTCACCATACTCTTCATATACCACAATTTCATGCCTGCAATGCACTCAATACATGCTGTAAAGTGGTTGGTGATAGGAAGGGCACACAGTCATAAAAAGCTTTCCAAATAGAGTTGGGAGGATCCTCTCAGTTGTGTCAAAGATGTGACAACCTCTCTAGTGTTGATGCCACGATAAAATACACTTGATAGAATGTGGAGCCATATGTTAGCAAGATATCTTGAAGGTGGATGTTAGATGCTGATGATATATATATATGGTGAAACATTTCAATTCTTTCTTTTTAAGTATTCTCCTAATATACTGGTATTGTAATCTATTGTTCTGTGGTGGGTTTTTTTCAGTTTTATTGACTGATATATACATACTTATACAGACACACACATATATATACATACATCATCATGATCATCATTATTTAACGTCCATTTTCTATCATAGCAAGAGTTGGATTGGTTTTTACCAACCAAATTATTACTCAAGCAGAGTTACTGACCTCCTACACAGGCCAGAGGTTTGCATCTTGCACATATACTGTCCTACACTTTACCGAATGCTTGCTTCATTTCTCTCCTCTGCATTTACTGCCCATGGTTCACTTCTATGCTATATTACACTTCACATAGTCATCATATAGCCTGACTTTCATTTGTAGAGAGAAACCTTTTATTGTCAACAGTAGCTCCCTGAAATTCTTCCATTTTGTTCTTATTCTAGCTACTATGCTTTCAGGGCATTTTTTTTACTATGAAAATTAGCCAAACAAATATATATATATATATATATATATATATATTGCAGAAGATAAGTTGCTTATATGCAATTGTTATGTTGTAACTTCTCGAGGATATATATGCTGCCATCACAACAGGATGGTTATACATCACTGCGAACATATCCCAACGATTGAGTAACTGCACCTATGATTGTGTAAGTGTCTGATGAAGTCACATGCATATCCATGTAACAGAAATATATATCATCCAATAAAGCAATTATGGTGAAATAATCCTGTCTTAACTACTCTTATTTTATTTATTTATGTGTGTGTATATATATATATATATATATATATATATATATATATATATATACACACATACATATATACACACACAAAAGTGATGAGAGAACTAGACTGTTGTGCTTCAGCACAAAATCTATTTGAATGTTTGGTTTGGGATCCAAACTGTTAGGGTGCTAGTACCTACATGACATAAGATTTAGTTTTAGATATTTTGAAACTTATTATTATGTACTGGGTAATTGCTGGCCTTGTGTCTAAAGTAGAAACAATTATGAAAGTTAGGGGTGTAGATTGTTTTCATCTTCACCATATATTTCTTGTGAATAAACAAAGGGGCCGTGAAAGTTTGGTAATGAAAATATTAACTTAACAATAGTATTCTAAGAATTTGCCTTGAATCATTGTTACTTAAAAGAATTGCTTCATTTGTTTTCAATCAGTACTCATCAATGTGTGTTTAGCTTTGTCAGTTCCAGGTGTTTGGGAAACTGGATCTGTGATATTTATATCTTCCTCAAAAGCATCAACAGTATAAGTGATGTCAGTTAACTACAGTCAGGAATATTGACTAGATCATAATCTAAAACTTAGTTGCTTGATGTTTAAGATTAACTGTTGGATTTCCTTCAAATCATACCTGCCTGTCTTACAAAAGGAAAGGTACATTGAATAATGTCAACCTCAATACATTTTCTGAATAAAAGACAAAATGTATGATCATGATTGAAATGCCCCTGATCATATATGTGTTCTAAAAGCTGACTTCTCTCTTCTTGAGTCATCACTCTTCCGAAGGGGAAGCCTTCATTTTGCTTTTTCTAATGACTAGAATATATGTAGCTTGCCATACCTGCATAAGCTGACTTAGGGCTAAACAACACTATAAGTAGACCACAGAACCTTATCAACTATATTCTAATCTACTGTACATACCAGTAATTTTACTTTCATAAGTATGTGTCTCTGCATGTATGTATTAAAACTTATATGAAATTTACTGATTGGTGTTTCAATAGTTAAATTTATTTCATTCTGGCTTTAAGATGCATTTATCCTTTATGCCCAACTATTGTATTAGGTATTATTTTTTGTTGATTTTATTTTCCTTTTAGTTTAGTTCCTATTAGACTTATGCATGATGACTTGTTTACTTTGCCCATATATGTAATGTCAATTTTAAATGATGTTGTGAACTGCATGAAGTTTGCTGCCTCTGCTTTTAACTGTCTATCTTTTCTTCTATATATCAATTTGCCTCTATTGTATAATTTCTCTCTTTTTCTTTTTCTTTCTCTCTCTCCCTCTCTTTCTATCTCCCTCTTAAAGCCCACATAGGGTGTTTGTATATATATAATCTGTTTATAATTTGTTTTAGGACTATTTAGACAAGCTGTCCAGTACCAAGTATGGATAGTCAATAAAATTTGAGGAGACTAGGGAGAGTAGGGGGCAGTAGTATCAGCATGGGTTTATTCTTTCTCCAATGAAGGGTGTTGACCAAATTATGAGATTTTCCTTCTCTTCACGATGCACCAACTTTCTAGACACCTGCACACACTCACACTCACATGTGTGAGTATTCATTATCAAACAGTATGTAAATGTAATGACACATACATAAGTATTCATTCTGTCATCAAATAGCAAGTTATTTTGTGAGTGTTGCTTTCATCATTTGTGTTCACATTTTTTTTTCACCCCTTTTTAGTTTAGTAGTATTTGTGATACAGCATGTTCTGAGTTGTAGTTAGCTACTGTCTGTATGTTCATAATACATACATACATACATGCATATATATATATATATATATATATATATGCATGCAGTCTGTTGGCTTTTTACGCAAACTTGAAGTACGTGAATTCACTTTAACACCTCTTGAAAAAATATTAAATATTCACTTAGCGTGAATAATGCATTATAATGCTTGTGGTTTTTGATTTTTTTGATGTATCAGAAATAAAAGACTTGAATTTTGCAAATTTGCTTTACACGCCACATTCAAGAAGGTTTCTTGACATAAAAAAGCAAACACATTGTATATACATACACACACACACACACATATATATATATGTGTATGTGTGTATGTGTGTATGTGTGTATGTATATATATGTATGTATATATATATATATATGTGTATGTATATATATATATATATGCGTGTGTGTGTATATATATATATATATATATATATACTGTTTTAACAGTTTTCAAAAATTTGATGTATGCATTCTAGAGACCACTGCTGAGAAACTTTCCCCTCTTATGTGTTAAAAGAAACCTGATGTTGATTAATAGTTTTTAATAAGTGTTAATTAAATTTGAATAAGGATGCTCAATCTAATTAAAAACATCTTAAATCATTAAGGCAAAGAAATATATTTGAGGAAATATTTAAATTTCTTTCACTTCCCAAAGCAAATTCTCTTTCCCTTTCTCCTCTCTCTCCTCTCTCTCTCTCCCTCTTCTGTCTCTCTCTCTCTCCTCTCTCTCTCCTCTCTCTCTTCTCTCCCTCTCTCTCTCTCAGATTCATTCATAGTTTTATATGTATTGTCAAATTTATTAATTAACTTTCTTCTGATCATACATCCTCAGCTGATGACTCAGTTATCACTATCATTTCTGTGTGATGTAACATTTATTGGCTTGTAGATTCTTTTACACTGTTTTATTCTCAGTCCAATACCTGAGGTTATTCCTTCATGTTCCAATAGGTATACTTCTGATACATAAATATACCAATATCAACTCCAGTGTATTTATATATATGCATCTTTATTTATATATATGCACCTTTTTCTTTGTATGGATCAATTTTTCCACCATTTCCAAATTTAGTGTCATCAATGAACCAAGAAAATTGAGAACAATTTATCTCAGTATCTTTTGTTTTATCTCCTTTCTCTGTTTCTCTCCCCCCTCCCTCTCTCTATATATATATACATATATATATACACACATACACACACGTGTGTGTGTAAATATATATCATCATCATCATCATTTCATTTTACGTCCGCTTTTTCCCTGCTTGCAAGGGTGGGACGGGAACTGATTTTGGCTTGATTTCTACAGCTGGGTGCTTTTTTTTTTTCCGTGGTGCCTACACGTCCACTTTACAGTGGAATGATAGGGACCCCAGTCCCTATCATCTCATTTCTACAGCTGAGTAAACTGGAGCAATGTGAAATAAAGTGTCTTGCTCCTGGTCTGAGAATTGAACTCACAACCTTTCGATTGCAAAGCCAATGTTCTAACCACTAAGCCATGTGCCTCCATATATATGTATCTACTTATATGATGATGATATATATATATATAATAGACACACATATATATATGCACATATGTATCATCATCATGACCGTTTAATGTTTTATTTTCCATGCCTGCATGGGTTAGATTGGTCGTCCACGTTATGAGGCAAGTCTGGCCAGTTGGGCTTGCCATAGCTTGCTTAAATGGAACTGTATTTTGGCTGGTTTTTACTGTCGGATCCCCTTCATAACACCAACCACGTTTACAGTGTGGAACAGGGTGGTCCCATTATGACAGTGATCTGTCATAATGGACCATGTTGTATCCTGCTCATAAGCGGATCCATATTTGGGAGCTGGGTGGACCCATTATGAGAAAATTTTGTCGAACTTTGTTCACAGTGAAACTTGTGATTTGGCTGGGATTTTTACAGGTGCTGAGTGCCTTTCCTAGCACCAACCACATTTACAGTGTGGGACTAGATGGTCACACCTCTGAGGCAATTCTGGCTAGTTGGCCCGTGCCATACCTTGCTCATATGGGACTGGGTTTTGGTTGGGTTTTTACAGCCGCTGGGTGCCTTTCCTAACACCAACCACATTTACGGTGTGGAATTGTCTGTTCCCATTATGGGGAGGGTCTGGCTAGTTGGCTGTGCCAAATCTTGCCCATACTAGAACTGTTATTGGCCACACTGAACTTTGCACATAGTGGAACCTGCATACTATATATATATATATATATATTATCAGCATCATCATCATCATCTTCGTTTAACATCCATCTTCCATGTTAGCATGGGTTAGACGGGAGTTGTCCCACTTGAGGCAAGGTTGGTCGGGTGACCGTGTCTCGCTCATATAGGACTATCTGGCAGGTTTTCTACGGCTGGATGTCCTTCCTAACACCAACCACATTTACAGTGTGGAGCTGGGAACTTTTTACCATTTTACGTACACGGCCACATTACAGTGTGGACTGTGTGTCTTTTTTTTTGTGACACCTACACGATCTCGATCTCATTATCTCATTTATTTGGACTGGATGTTGTGGTACCAACTTTACAGAGAGAAGGTGGTGTTGGTGGGAGTGGGAGGATAGGGTAGTGGGTTGGGGTGTATATTTGATTAAGAGGTGCCTACTGACTGTAGGTTTTGCTTTGTACATAGGCAAGGCGGGTCTTCTCTATTACTGCGTAGCGCCAAAGATCTCGGTCCAGTGACATTGTCTTAGAGAGGTGCAAGTGTGTAAGGTCGGAATTTATCAGATCGTCCCAGGTTTTTCTGGGTCTACCTACTCCGTAACTACCATCAATTTTGATCGCCCTGCACTTTTTTATACAGCTGTCGTCTTTCATGCCCATCACGTGGCCATACCAACGTAGTCTTCTCTCGAGTAAACAGCATCTGATCCCTCTTATTCCTGATTTCTCACTTAGTTCATTTTTGCTTTGCCGTTCACGTATATTACTATTACACATCCAACAGAGTATGCATGCTTCGTTCCTTTCCAGTCTGCGCAGGTCCTCTGCCCGTAATGTCCATGTCTCACTGCCATGTAGCATTGCTGTTCGTATACAGGCATCATACAATCTGCCTTTCATTTTTAGAGAGAAACCTTTTGTGGCCAACAACGGTATAAGCTCTGAACTTTTTCCATGCCATTCTGTCTCTGGCTACTGTACTTTCAGAACACCCTCCACCACTGCTGATTTTGTCACCCAGGTAACGGAAAGTGTCCACTATTTCTATAGAACCATCTGGGCAATAGAAGGAACTAGTATCCTGTGGACACTTGCTACTTATTGCACCTGAGCATCGGCCACATATAAAGTCTACGTTCTTAGATAGTTTACCTGTGATCCCACTACATATTTTATGTACCCATACTTTGCATTTGGGACATAAAATGGAATTTCTGCCTACTCCTTTCCTACACACTGAGCATGGCCATTTCCCTGAGGGCACCTGTGCCCTATTTTCCTTTCTACAAACTAGAACTTTAGTCTTAGACAAGTTAACTTTAAGGCTTTTTGATTCTAGGCCATGCTTCCATGTTTCGAATTTCTTCTCTAGTTCAGCCATTGATTCAGCTATGAGCGTTAGATCATCTGCGTATAGGAGTTCCCATGGGCAGCCGGTCTTGAACTCCTCTGTTATAGCCTGAAGGGCAATAATAAATAGGAGGGGGCTAAGTACAGACCCTTGATGAACATCAACTTTAACACTAAATTCTTCACAATATTCATTGTTAATTCTACACCTAGTTTTCTAAGAGCCCACCAGATAATGGAGTTGGGGACTCTGTCAAAGGCTTTCTCCAGGTCTACAAAGGCTAAGTAGAGGGGTTTACTTTTAGCTAGGTACTTCTCCTGTAGTTGTCGTACAAGGAAAAGAGCATCTGTGGTACTTTTACCTGACACAAACCCAAACTGCATTTCATCTAGATCAATTCACTCTCTGATTAGTTGCGCTATAACTCTTTCTGTGACCTTCATGACCTGGTCAACTAACTTAATGCCTCTATACTTTCCCCTATCTAGAGCATCCACTTTACCCTTGTATCAGTTAATGATGATGCTGCTACGCCAGTCTTTTGGTATAACCCCATTCTGTATTACTTGGTTAACTATACGGGTGACCATAGTAAGTCCCACCATTCCAGATGCCTTCAACATCTCAGCAACTATCTCCGAAGGCCCAGCTGCCTTGCCTGTCTTCATATCTTTGATTACCTTACTTATTATACTACCTTTAACTTGCACCGCTGGTCCCACTATTGGATCGATTTGGGGCAGACTAATTTTTTCCCATTTATTCTCCTCATTTAATAGTCTCTCATAGTGACACTTCCAGGCTATCTTCTTATCAGTATCAGTGAGCACAAGTACACCGTTATCATTACGGACACACTTCTCGCCGATAATATCACGGTTTTCCTTGACACATTGTCTAGCAATCCTGAACACCTCACATTTTTGGTCCTCACATTGTAGAACATGCTTGAACTTTCTATCCTCTGCTTCCTTTTTTGCAAGGTACACTTGTCCCCTAGTTTCTCTCCTGGCCACTTGATAGTGCTCTCTACTTCCCCCATCCCGCCATACTTTCCAAGCTTGCTTTTTGGCCTTGATTGTCTCCTCCACCTTACTGTTCCACCACCAAGTTACTCTCCCCCTGCCAATAGGTCTCCTCCAGCCACAGATTTCATCCGTTGCTTTCAGCAGGTTCCTTTCAAGAATTTCCACTGTTCCTCTATATTGCACATCTCTAATTGATTTTCCTTATTGTCAAAGGCATCAAGTAATAAGCTTTTAAATTTGTCACTGGCTATGGGGTCCTTCAACTTCCATATTCTTCTCCTCAAGGTAGGCCTCCTCTGTCATCGAGTACATCTATTCCTGACTATGAGGTCACTAACTACTAGGCTATGTTGGGAGGTGCATTCTTCACGGGGGCAGGATTTAGTGTTTACAACAGACACTTTGTCCCGTCTTCTAGTAAGGATATAATCTATCTGGCTGGCGTGTTCCCCTGATCTATAGGTGATCAAGTGGTTTTCTCATTTTTTTAAAGTTTGTGTTATAGATAGTGAGGTTATTAGCGTCACAGAATTCCAGGATTCTGAAGCCCTCCTCATTTCTATTTCCAACCCCATAGCCTCCATGGATTCCATCATAGCCATCACTATGTTGTCCAACGTGACCATTTAGATCGCCAGCAATAATTAAGTAGTCGCTGTTGGTTATTTGGGAGGTAGTGTGCATTAGCATCTCATAGAACCTGTCCTTTATAACATCAGGTAGACCAGATTGGGGTGCATAAGCGGATATTATTGTCACAGTAGTTCTATTTAGAACTAGTCTTATTTTAATTATTCTGTCATTCACTCTATTTACGTCAATTACCTTATCTACCAATTTTTTCAGCTAACATAATTCCTACACCACCCAGTCCGTTGTCATTTCCCACCCAGAAAAGTTTATAGCATCGTTTTTTACCCACGATGAATCTGGCAGACCCCCCCCCCCCTCTCTGCCTAGTCTCTTGAATACAACAAATATCAACTTCTTTACGTTCAAGCATCTCTACAACCTCATTTGAGCAACCTTTCAATGTGTACCTTTCATGGTACCAACTCAGAAGTTGGGAGGGTATTATATGAATATTTTTTTAATTTCTTTTCTATGCATGTCTTTTATATAAATTGCTTATTAAAACTTTTATCTAAATTTGTGAAGTCATCATGACAACAATGCATCTCATTTTTCCATTATAGTTATTTAGCCATTAAATTTATCTGATTTGCAGAGCATTTATTTATGTATCAATTAAAATAACTAAACACCATCATTATCATAATAGTAATAATAATATAAGTTAATAAATCCAAGGAGTCTGAATGGAAAATAAAATAAAATAAGATTAAGATTGCTGTTAAAAACCAGATTAATTGGAAGAAACATGATACTAACAATAAACACATGGGTGGTATCAGTGATGAGTTACAGAACATGAATACTCAACTGCATTTAGCTTGCACCACCCAAAATCTGATATAGAAAGATTATATTTACCACAAATATAAGGTGGTAGGAGGCTTATGCAACTAGAAAACCATTATAAAATATCAACTGTAGTACTACAAAAATATCTAGTAAAGAATAAATGAAAGCTAATGTAAATAGCTACCAAGTACAAACCTAACAAAAAATTGTTTTCTGTCTTCAAAGAAGCCAAAAATTATAAACAAACTAAAATTGAATTTTGCAACATTGAAATGGATAAATGGATGAAAACTTTACTTTTTTAAGCACAAAAAATAAACTTTTCCGGTTGCTCCTTTTCACTCCAAGTGTGAACTTGTCAAGGAAAAGTTTGGGTAGTCGTCACATGACTGAATCCAGGTCTTAAAAGCAGTAAAACTTTAGATGTGACATTAGAATCACCAAATGCTCCTTATATACTCTTTAGTACAATATTCATACAAAATAAACCAGAATCAGCAATAAAACAAACTTGCAAATTAACTAAAAACCTATTTCTCATCTAAATCTGTCCAAAAGCTTTAAATCCTTTGAATATGAATGTCTTTGATCTCAGCTGTATGGGAGCAATAAAAATATCAGTGTTTCAGGAGAAAATATGTTGAGAGTATGCCTGCTAAGTTAATACAGCAGCAAGGCAAGCAGCAAAACTTGTTTTTCCTTTCTCTTTTCCCCCCACCCACCTTTTGTTTTGTCTCTCTTTTTCATCCTCCTTTCTCAATAGGAAAAAAATTAATATGGAATAGGAAAGAAACTAACACAACTGCTTTTTCTTACTATGACTGGAAGGCAAGCAAAAAAATTCTGCTTTTCTCTACCTTTCCTTTTTGACCTCCCTCTCATTCCTTTGTTTTTTCTTTCATGCTCCCTGCTCAGAAGGAAAAGAAAAGGAATGCAATTAATTCAATGCTTTTTCTTCTTTTCTTGCTAAGTAAACAGGAGCTTCTTCTACTTACACTTCTTAAATAATATTGCTAGTTTACAAGCTATCCTAAGAAATGAAGGAATGGGAAATACAAAAACATATTATGAGTACAATGATAATTGTGAAAATTATCAATAATTGATTTTATATTATACAAAAATTATTAATCCTGGAAAAAAGTAAGGCAAGCAGTGCATGCTTTGCATACATAGACACTTTTCCCCCTTGGAAACCACAACACCAAAACAACTCTGCACATACCCAAGGCATGCAGAGCTATGTTCAATAATGCTGTGTCAGTACGCGATAAAAATATGACCACTGAATGATGATGATGATAATAATAATAATAATAATAATAATACTTTTTCACAACTTATAACAAACAATGTTCAATGTTAAAATGTCTAACTTGGGAGATATTTTAAGAACTAATGAGAAATTAAATTCCTGTTTCAAAGAAAGCAATAAAAACATTGTCTCCTTATGACAGCAATGGTTTTAGTAATTAAATATCAATTTCTTAGTCCACTATTTATATTTAATGTGGAAGAATGACATTTTTATTCTTTCTTTTCTTAACACTATATCACTTTTATACTTAAATATATGTGTATGTTTATGTATGGTGTGTGTGTGTATATGTATAAACTTTTACATGCAGGACTTATCTTTCTAACATATGCACAAGGCGAGCAATTTTAGTGAATTATATTGTCCCCAGTACTTGACTGGTACTTTATTTTATTGACTTTGGAGGATGAGTAGCAAAGTTGATCTCGGATTGATTTCAATGCAGAATGCGAAGAACCAGAACAAATGTTTCAAAGCATTTGGTCCATTGCTCTAACAGTTTTTGGCAATCCATCTATTGATATATATATACATCCTAAATGGCTGACTGAATACACTTTTGCATTTTCTCAAAAAGGATTTTTCCGTTCCTTCCTCTTCTTACTATTTTTTTTATTTCATTTTTTATTTGTCATTCTATCTTCAGATGAAGGACTAGTGTCTGAAACGTAAAGACTGTTTTCCTTCTATATCAAGTGTTAAACTAATATATTTCTTCATTGTACTATGTTATTTGCTTTATTGTTTCTGTTTACTTTTTGCATATATATATATGTATGTGTGTGTGTGTTATGTTATATTGGAGTTATTGAAACATACGTAGAGTAAAATTATGTTATAAGTCTAAATTGGTTATTCACTCTTCATTTATTATTTCATTTCATCATTTCATTTTGCGTCCACTTTTTCCCTGCTTGCAAGGGTGGGACGGGAACTGATTCTGGCTTGATTTCTACAGCTGGATTCTCTTCCTAACACCAACCTCATTTACAGTGAGTGCTGGGTGCTTTTTTGCCGTGGCACCTCCACGACCACTTTGCAGTGGAATGATATGGACCCCAGTCCCTATCATCTCATTTCTACAGCTGAGTAAACTGGAGCAATGTGAAATAAAGGGCTTATGTTTTGTCTGATGGCCTTGTGAGAGCACAGGTGAAATTTTAAAATAACCAGACACATCACTTAGCCATAATAAAGTATGTATATATATGTATGTATATATATGTGTGTATATATATATATATATATATATATATATATATATATATAAATAAATACTTTATTATGGCTAAGTGATGTGTCACTTGTAGCTGATAGAGCACTCAAGATATGGTAGTGTTGACGCTAATAAAAGGTATCTCATGTAGTCTGCCAAACTAGTGCCACAATAAAATTCACCCAGTGCCCTCTGTAAAGTGGTTGGTATTATAGGAAGGTTATCCAACTGAAGAATTATGCCAAAATAGGAAATATGCATATAAGAGATATGAAAAAAAATAGATTTAAAAAAGAATTTTTTTCAGGCCATTATCTAGGCAAGACCTCTCAACTTTATTAAATATAACCTATTTTTGATTTTAATTATTTAACACTAAATAGTAGTAAGCTATATAAGAAAATTGTTTACTTATTATCAAGGCAAATAAAGAATGAATGATCTAGTCTTGATTGTATATTAGTCACTTACAAAGCTACTTACATAAACCTTTTTTCAACTATAAAAATTTGTCTATGAATATAAGTAGGCGTGTGTATATATATGTGTGTGTGTGTGTTATATATATGTGTGTCTTTATATAAGTGTTTGTATTTGTGTAAATGCAAATGTGTGTTTCAAAGCTAAACATCCTACATTCATCTATTTCTGCCAGTCCAGTCCTAAAATATGTTAGAATGCTGAATTAAAATTTTATTAATCTATATTAATAATTATTCTTGAACATGTCTGAGCCATGAGTGAGGCAATATTTAAATATGTTTTACACATGAAAACCTTACAAATTTATTGGACACATAGTATTTGTCATTGAGTTCAACTTTCAGTACACTATATAAATATAAATATAAAGGGCGGTGGATTGGCAGTATCTGTAGAGGGTCAGACACCATGCTTTCCAGCATAGTTACATCCCTTTATAGACTGAGTTCAAATCCTGCCGCGGTTAACTTTACCTTTCATCCTTACAGGGTCGATAAAATGAAGTACCAGTAATGTACTGGGTAATTGCTGGCCTTGAGCCAAAATTAGAAACAATTAAATAAATATTTCATATTGTTTGATATACTTTTACTGATGGCATTTTTATGTTTCATGAGGGCATTGCCAGCAAGAAAACACAGCTGTACCCATCCTCTATTCAGGTTGTTGATTTTGTTTAGCTCTACATCAGTCATGATACTATAGACCTATGATCAAAGGCCTTTCAACAGTAATAAACCCATCTGTTCTCCAGGGGTGTCTAGGGCTATATTGTCTAGTGTGTATGTCCTTTTTTAAAGATGATTGAGTGTGATTTAAGGAGGATTTGACTGTTATTTCCAGCATATTGAACAACCACATTGTTCTTTTGTTGGTTTGTCGTACAGTAGTGTGTCATTTGAGAGAGATTTGGCTGCTTTTCTAACAGATCAAGTGACAATGTGTAGAGGTTTGCATATTAGTTCAAGTTATATTCATATGAGGAATTGAACCTAACACTTCAAGCTAATGAAACACTTGATTTTTTTTTTTTTTTTACTTGGTGTAAACCTTGTCTATTTAAAGGAAAATAAGAGTTACATCTTGATCAACAAGATCTGTATGTGATACGTTGATCTGGGAAATGGTCATCTTGTAGAAGACTATCTTTAAATAAGCTTTTTTTTTATCCCACATTGACTAGAGCTTTATCTAGTATTGTACTTAGATGGTGATAATATTCAATCCTAATCATCTAGGTTGATACTTTTCCACATTGCTTTTATACTAGCAGTATTAACTTGCTTAACAATCTCACTATTAGGCACCTTTCACTTGCCAGTATTCTAGGACCCTAATTCATACAAGAGACCTATTAACATGAAAACTTTAAGAGCTTCTAAAATTTGAAAACAAAATATTACCATCATTATTACCATCAGATGACATCAAGCTGTACCTTGAGATAAAAAGGACAGATCCTGAACACTATAGATCTTGCTTGCAGTCTGACTTGGACACAATGCAACAATGGATCTCAGACTGGCAACTCAAGCTAGCTGTGGACAAGTGCACCACCATGCATTTTGGGAGTAAAAACCCAGCGTCCACATACTCCCTCCACAGCACTAATATCAAGAAGTCTTCTTGTGAACGTGACCTGGGCATTACGGTCAGCAGCGATTTGCGTTGGACGAAGCACGTCTCTAAAATTGTCAAGAGGGCCGAGGGTGTCTTAGCATCACTCAGCAAGACCTTTGTCAGCCGCTCTCCAGCTATCTATTTAAGGCTGTACATAGCTATGGTGCGGCCACACTTAGAATTTGCATCACCAGTCTGGAACCCCTATCTTGCTCAGAACATTGACCGCCTGGAAACTGTTCAGAGACGTGCAACCAAGCGAATACCCTCCATCAGGCATCTACCATACTCTGAGCGCCTTGTTTCCCTGGGCATGGATTCATTGAAGCTCCGACGCCTGGCAACTGACTTGGTAAACACTCACAAAATTGTTAACCATCTTGCCAACAACAACCCTGAGTACCTTTTTGATTTCCCTGTGTCTAACACATGTGGACATGCCCACAAAGTCAGAAAACAGCACAGTTCCCATGACTTTCGGAAACATTTTTTCACGTTCAGAGTTGCTGAAGCATGGAACAAACTACCTGCATCAGTTGTTAGCTGTCGAGACACTGCATCCTTTAAGGCCTCCATGCTTCCCGAGATCTGCCAACACTACACCTAATGTTCCCCTCCATACACATACACACATGTATACCATGGCTCATACACTATTCACTTCCCTGACATTTGTGTATTATTCTATGTACTATACATACACCTTTGACGAGTTGTAGTGCACCTGAGCACTTTACACAATAATTTCATTATTATTATTATTATTATTATTATTATTTGTGCCTATATTGAATTGTTGATCTCACTCTTTCAATTGATGCAAATCTTCTCATTTTTTGTTGTTTTCTTTTGTATTCTGGTTCTGTAGTGTCCAAATGGTATGGTCCCTTTTAGCTGATAAAAGAAATTATTATTGATGGTGTTATTTTTATTGTTCAATCAGCTGTCATGCATTCAATCAAAATAAAATTGTCTAAACCCTTAGTCAAATTGCTGGCCTTGTGTTTATGTGAGAAATTCTTTTATCATTAATATTTATTTATTATTACTAGATGGAAATTCTATGGTTTAATTAGGATCAACTATCATGTAATAAAGATCAATATGACATTTTAAGTTATCATCATCATCATCATCATCGTTTAACATCTATCTTCCACGCTAGCATGGGTTTAGACAGGAATTGTCCCACGTGAGGTAAGATTGGTTATCTTGCTCGCATAGGACTGTCTGGCAGGTTTTCTACAGCTGGATGCCCTTCCTAACACCAACCAGGTTTACAGTGTGGACTGGGAGGTTTTTACCGTGTTACCTACACGGCTACATTACAACGTGGACTGTGTGTTTTTTTTTGTCGTGACACCTACACGACCTCATTTATTTAGGACTGGATGTTGTGGTACCAACATAACTTTACAGAGAAAGGGGTGGTGTAGATGGGGGTAATGGGATGGGGGGGTGTATTTTTGGTTAAGAGGTGCCTACTGACTGTAGGTTTCGCTTTGTACTTAGGCAAGGCGGTTATATATATATATATATACAAATAATATATACATTACCCTTACCATGCCTTTTTCATAAAGACTTGTTACAGTGTGAAATTTTAAAAAAAATTCACCCCTGCTGTTTTCACTTCCACCACTCTTACACGCGCGCACAGACACACACACACACACTTTCATCATCCATTAATCATCTCTATTTTCCTCTCTCTCTCTCACCCTACCATCTCTATTCCAGCGTGACCAACATTTTACACAAAATATACAACAGTTTTAATATGATAGATTCTTAGAATCTCATATTAGAAAAAGTATTCAGATATGGTAATATTTGTCACCACAGTTTATATACATATATATCTATCCTAATTTTCTGAAATTATTCTTTCTGTGGTGGCATGGGAAAATACATGTAAGCAGGTGTGACTGTGTGTGTCTGTATATGTTATATAAGAGTATATATTACAAACATAATATAAATATATTATATACATTTGTATGTAATATGTGTCGTATATATATGAAACTAAAGATGGCTGACTAGCAACTATATATCTTTACTTCTCTCTTTCTTGACCATCATTTGCTCCCCATTACTCTCTCTCCTTCACTTCACTTTCTTTCTCCCATCACTCTTACATCCTATACTCATATTTTTATACCATGTTCCCTTCCTATCTCTCTCTCTCTCTTCTCTTGTCACATCATATATGCTGCTTATCAACAATCATCATGTACCTGCCTATCATTTCTTTCTTCCTTTAATCTTTTCTCTATCAGTCTCTCACTTCCATCACCCAGGTTCTCTTCCATTACCTTATGATTCTAGTTCCCTTTCATCACTCTCTCATCTATCTGTCTAGGACAAGACAACTCTCTGGTGCTGGTAAATGAACAAATACATTTTAGTCTTGCAGAAGACGAGGCAACCTCTCTAGTGCTGGTGCCATAATAAAAACCACATAGCGTACTCTGTAAAGTTATTGGCAAACGAATGGAAAAAATAGAGAGGACTTGCAGGGGTCATGACAACCTCCGTAGTACTGGTATGATAAAATATACTCAGGATTCTTTGAAGTGATTAATGATCGAGTAGGCATCGCAGTTATAGAAACCATGCCAGAAATGGAACTCATTGGTATAGTTTCTGGTCTATCTGGAGGGCAGTGACTCAGAATAATAACTGACAATATATGACAACCCATTCCAGCCAGCATTGAAAAGCAGGTGTAAAATGATGATGATGAAGAAAAGGGGAAATATCATTCATCATTATTTTAGCCAGGAATTAGTGCTGGGCAAGTAGTATATTTATTTATTGTGATCTTGTGCTTCAGCTTTACTGTTCTACATGGTGTTAGTCGATAGTATATATTCATGGTATTCTACTCATACACATATACCTTATTTCTATCTATTTCATATTTTCTGCAAAATTCGTAAACATAGCATATATATCATTTATTTAATAAACTACTGTTCAGTGCATCTTGTTCCCGGCCCAATCATATACTCTTACAAATACTGTAAGTTGAGAAATCACTTTTTGTCTCGCTCTATTTTTCTTAACTCTCAGTTTTCAGCTTATTCAGCCCTTGATTTATTTAAAAATACGATACTAGTTTTCATATATTAGAAGTGAAGAAGCAGATAAAAGCAAAATCAAGCCACTTAATCACAATTAATTAGTCACAAATGACAGTAAATTCAAATATGGATACTTGCTTTCCTAGCTGCCTTATTCTTGATATAATTATCAGAAATATATTAGCTATTGAATAAGAAAAAATAATCTTATTTGTTAAGCTAAGGATTGCAGGGGTTTACAGACAACTTTTTACAACCCATTCTTGTACCAAAGCATTATGACAGAATATATCTGATACCAACAAAGTCATGGCAGTATTACATGACTCATAAGTGTTTTTATCATGTGATGCAGCAGTTTATTTAATACTTATTATTTTTTCAGACAAGCTACAGAACTTGCTAATTAAGATAAGACTTATAAAAATAACAATAAAAAGAGTAAATTTTATGACACAGTTCGTAATGATGATGAATGGAGGTTGCTAGATACCAAAATTATATCATTATAATAAAATACTTAATCATGTGATAACCACTTTGCATTAGATTTGTTTGGGAAATGGTAATTTAATATCTTCCTCCTTACCTTGCTATCACATCATACACAGTTTGTCTGTGGGCAAACAGGTTTCTATATAAAAAGAGGTATATATGCTTGTATGGAAATAGAAAATAGTAACCTAAGTAAACATGAAAGAACAGCCGAACTCCCACTGTCATCACCTCTATCTCTCTTGCCCTCCCCATCTCTCCGTATGGTGAGCAAATGGGGTCACATGTGCTTGCCTCCCTACAGCCCCGGCGGACAGAATGGAGAAAGCGTTTCCCCAGAGGATGGTAAGGGAGATGTGCTGGAAGAGCCATTCCAACTCGCGAGGCTCACACCTGCGGCTGGCCAACTCAGAGCCTATGGTGGTGAGTAGGGAGGTAGCCCTAGGGCCAAGGACACCAGTAGTCTCCACTGCCAAGGACATGACCACGAACCTGTTGGAGAGTTTGGCCTCCTCAGCCAGACGTGCAGCAGAACTTGGGTTAGTCACAGACTGCACCAGGTTGCGGCTGGAGAAAGTGTCGCTGCAAGTGGCATCCAAGACGAGGCCTTTTGCCATCCCCTTGGTCCACCCCCACCGGCTCGAGCTAGGAGGGGAAGCCTGCAGCGTTCAAGCCATGCTTTATGACCTCGTTGAGTGTAGCATGGCATGGAAGGCGGCCAGCACTGTGGCGACAGGAAAGCGGGTGGAGGCCAAAAGATCCGCGGTGGATCCACAGTGACATTTATGTGGCTTGCAGATCCAGAGGCCAAGCCTCAAGGAAATGCCGATGCGCAGGCTATCGTTATCCAGCTGTGTGCCAGTGGAGAAGGAAGGCAAGGCAGTGCTGGTCGAGCTGGCGCGTGAGCCTATCTGAGGCATCCCAATGGTTTTGGGGAGACTTGACGTCAGCAGGGGGAGAAGGAGGGAGGACGTCTACTGGGCTACATCCCAGTCGGTCTGACGTCTCACAGAGGGTTCTTTTGTTTTTTGGAGAACCCTGCTGACGAGGATGCGGCATGAGGTTACCAACGAAAGGAACGCCGGCAAAGCCAGCGAGATCAGGGAACAGAGGCCAAGGCTGCCACATCTGACAGGTAAAGTGGCCTGTTGCCATCCAATGTCGTCAAACCTGACGTTGCATATCTCCTCGACTGCCGCTCAGATACAAGTATCGAGGTCAGCAAGGAGAGATGCGAAGGGTATAGAGGAGCTTCAGCATGGCGAAGCAGTTCCTCAACAGGAAGAAAGCTGGGTGGCCACCGATCAAGTCCAGTCAGATCGTGAGGGTCTGGAGTTGGTGGAGCGGATGGCCGGCGGGTGGATCTGTGACCCGAGGATGAGGACATCCTCTTTGGGAGTCACCTGTACCTGGTGGAGAATGGACCACATGCCTGAGACGGAGGCTGCAAAGCTATCAGCATCATGGCTGACATTCACCACCTCCGAACTGGATGAGTTGACCTGGAGGCCGATTCCTACCAGGGCAAGAGCCACCGATTGTAGGTCATGACAGACAGTCTCTATGGGCCTGCCCAACGTAGCATCATCCAGGTACCAAACGTTGAGAGGGGTCGTGATACTCTGGTGTAGTCTATAGTTATCTACTTATGTATCTATCTATCTTCGGACAATAAAAACATGTATATATTTATTTGTCTGTTTGTCTATCTATCTGACCTAGATTGCACTCAGGTGTTCACAGTCCTCTACCAGGCAGACACGGAAATCAGTGGAAACTCCACATTAACATTCTATAGGGGATTAGTGGAAAATAAGTGCAATGACGTTCTCCAGGAGACTCTGGGCATCGACCAGGACAAATTGGCCAGTCTATTTCAAAGGACTTTTGATCCAGGGTCTATGGATAACTTCCAGAAATCCCTGGTCTGGCAGTGCTACTGGGAAGATCTACAGGCGCGGATGCTCTGGCAGGGATCCTGACAGAAGAACCTATCCAAGATGCAAGCAGAACACCGAAACCGTTCTGCACACAATTGTTCACTGTCCAGGAGTTGCCAACCTGTGGAATTATGTTGAGCAGCTACTGTCACGTGTAGGACGAATCTGGCTGTCAGCCAAGTCCATCATGAGGATTACCCTGCCGCCTTCATTTAACACTGAAGGAGAGGTGGTTTTCCTCTCTCTGGTGGCTATGACGAAAGAAGTCATATAGTGGACTAGATTGAAAGGACTGAGGGCAAACACCTTACTCTCCAGACAACAACTCATCCCCTTTGACAAATACCATTTTAAAAGGAAGGTGAGGGTGGAAAGTGAGGTGTTGCATCCCAGTAAATTTGCTGAAAGGTAGATGAATGTGGCGAAAATGGCCCGAGTGAGTGGGCCTACTCTGTATATAAACCTGTAGGTTAAAGAAAACAAGAGAGAAGACTGGAGCACTTGCAAAACATGCTCCTGATGTTGAGGGTTGTTCTATCTATGGGGTGTAAAAGAACCATGCAGTGATGTTCACCACTATTGGCGATTTCGATTGTTTATTTATAATTGTTAAATTTATTTACATGCTTTCATGTAAAACCCCTGCCATCCCATGTCTTGTAATAAATCCCATTTCTTGTGTACCCTTGTAGCAAATAAAGAAATCTGTCTGTCTATCTAGCTCTCTCTCTCTTTCTATATATATAGAGAGAGATAGAGGTAGAACACTGGAAGGTAATATCCGTAGTGGTAGAGCACTCAGTCCATGGGACGAGTTTGGTAGAAATAGTAACACAACAGTTAGTTCACCATACCAAGAACAATTGTTTCACCTTAGCGGATCTTCAGCTCGTACTTACGAGCTGAAGATCCACTAAAGTGAATCAATTGTTCTCGGTATGGTGAACTAACTGTTGTGTTACTACTTCTATATATATCATCATCATCATCATTTTACGTCCGCTTTTCTCTGCTTGCAAGGGTGGGATGGGAACTGATTCTGGCTTGATTTCTACAGCTGGATGCCCTTCCTAACACCAACCTCATTTACGGTGAGTGCTGGGTGCTGTTTTTCCGTGGTGCCTACACGTCCACTTTACAGTGTGGGCTGGGTGCTTTTTTGCCGTGGCACCTCCACGACCACTTTGCAGTGGAATGATAGGGACCCCAGTCCTATCATCTCATTTCTACAGCTGAGTAAACTGGAGCAATGTGAAATAAAGTGTCTTGCTCAAGGAAACAACACATCACCCGGTCTGAGAATTGAACTCACAACCTTTCGATTGCAAAGCCAATGCTCTAACCACTAAGCCATATATATTAAGTCCATTTGGCTATCTATCTATTCATGTGTCAATCCATCTGTCTATTTATCTACCTAACTGTCTATCTGTCTGTCCACCTACCTATCTATTTATCTATATTTACTGACTGTTTTCGGGCTAGAATGACAATAACAACAAAACATAAATCACAATAACAGTTCAAAGATAGATAGATGGAACAAAGCCATTGTAATTTAGTGGATATATCATTGATAATGACAAGAAAATTATTCTAATTGATTTAAATAAACATAAAATGAAATAGTCATGGCTGGAGTGATAAAAGGCAAAAAATCAAGGGAAATTAAGGATTCAAGGATCTTTAGATAAAATGTTTTAAACAAGGAATTATTAAATTATATATTTTTCTACTATAGTCTCCTTCATTTCTGATAAGTTGTAGTATACTAGTAGATAAATGAAGTGTAATATCTAATTTCACTTTACTATTATTAAACTCTAGAAATCGAAGAATATTGCAAATAAATAAAATACTCAAATTATCTTTAAAATAGAACTTAAATCAAATGAAAGTGAAAATTTAAGTAGACTTGAACAAAATGAAGATAAAATAATTGAATTATTTACAATGTCTGAGGGATAAGAAAATATAGCTACAACTATAAAACTTAGTGTCATGGAGTAGTTACTAAAACCAAGTGTTGTTGACTTTATATTAATAATTTGTTACTTTCCACAAGGAGACAAATGTTTCATGGGGGGAGTTTTGTTGATTTAATCAATAATAGTGCTGAACTGGTACATATTTTATAAACTCCAGAGAGATGAACAACATAGTCAGTCTTAGTGGAATGTAAACACAGCATGTAAAGGAATGTAACTAAATACCACAAGGCAATTTTCCAATTGCTTTACCAACTCCACCATCCACAACCTTGCTAAACTTTATTATAATGAAAACTTAAATGACAGATATTACAGCAGAAAAGATGAAATCAGTAGTCCCTAGTGGAGTTTGTTTTTGATTATTTTGATACCAAACTTAGTATCTATGAAACAAAACTGTTTGTTTTCAAATGTTTATATTTATCTAAAAACCTTTCTGCCATAATTTCATAATTTTCTGTAAGTATCCTTAAGTTCTAAACACCAGCTTAACAATGAGAATAGTAGTTGTATTACAAAATCCCTCCAACTTCGAAAATTTCAACAGTATTTGAAAAACCTAGGCACATTTTTTTTTGTTAGAAATATGGTAATAGAAGAGTTGAATGAAACTAGAATAAAATGATAGCAACACATCAGATTACTGCAAAAACAAAAATCTGATATTTCATTAATTTTCAGATTAGAAAAGTTATGGATTAATCATGTTATTCAGGTATAATCTTTTAAAATAGTAAAAAGAAGCTATGCAAATTGTATTTGTTAAAATGGAAAGATTTATGGTAGAGCAAGAAGCAGTGAATGTCTACCATTACTTGACTATGATATCACTATTATCTTAGATGAGTGGGTGGTTTATGTTTAGCCAAATAGTCTACTTGTACAAAGAACACACATAACTGATTAAAATCACTTTGGAAGAAATAAAATTAACATTAAATGTGGATCATTTCAGCTGCGATTTCATTTTTACTGAGACAGTTTTTAAGGGGAAGTAACTTGTTCTTTGCTACCTTAATATAATAAGAATCTTACATAAGTAACTCTAGTGTATATATAGATATCATGTCTAAGCAGAAACCACTACAGTATAATGTTATCTTCGAATCAGTACTACATCCATGTACTGAAAAGACACTGACAGATTTGTATAAAATTACCCAGATTTCTCTACCAACATTTTTAAATTCTGTGCTGGAAATAATTTTATAAATAATGCATAAAGACTAGGAAGTAAAACTGGAAAAATGAGAAATTATAGTTCACTTTGTATTACAGGATGCTGTTTCATATGTGATTGATTCTTGGCTCCATTGATAAGAAGTTACCTAATATATTTTTACATGTGTGAGTATGTGTATGTACCCATGCAAGCATATGAGTGTGTGTATGTGAAAGTTACAAATTAATATTAATATTTATAGCTTTTAACAGCTGCTTAAACTCAGATACTGGTGAACTGGATGATAGAAACACGATAAAACAGGAAATTGTAATTCAGTTCTGATTGAAGTGATTGATTCTGGAGACCATGAAAGAAGAATTTAGTAAAAAGATATTTGGCAATGCTTTTAAAATACATCAAAAAGCTAAAAATTTGGAGATCAACTAGAACATTCTAATCTTATTAACTAATAGAGACTGCTGACTATACAAATAGTTTAAAAACATATTTCTATTGTAGTTATTTTGGCTATATTATTATTTTTTTAATCTTCATGAAAAACAAATTGATATGGTATTAAACAAGTACACACACGGATACTTATAATTAAGTTATTGACAGACTGATGACATTGATCCAGTTCAAAAGACTATTTCATTGTTCAACTTCATACTTTCCTTTTGTTTATGTCTCTTGCAGTTTTCAAGAAATACCAGTACTTATTAGAATTTTGTTTCAGGAATATTAGGGGTATTTTGAAAAAGTATTTCTAAATTACATACTAAAGATTATAATCAATCTAGACTTTCTCACAGGAGCCAATAAAAAAAATCATCAGTTGGTTGCTGAGATTAAGCCAAATATCTTTTATTACTCACATCTTGCAAAAATAAGAGACTGTGTTATAAAAAAAAAAGTGATTATTAGAAATTCCTTAGATTTTCACAGCAATTCCTATAACCATGCACTTATCATCCATGATGCTATGTCAACTACCGGACCATTTTGTTTATGTAAATATCAGGACAACATGTTTGTGGACTCTTTTTGAATTGGCTAAAAGTTTATTAGAACTATGCATGGTTTCTAAATGTTAAATGAACCACAATTATATATATTTATATGCACTATATCCACATAATTTGAATGTATGCATGTTAAGTAAATACCACAGTAGAGTAAGGACAAGATACAGTTATTTTTTTTTAATTCTCATTCTTTCTCTCTCTCTCTTTTTTTTTTTTTTATTCTTTACCCACTTTATTATGAAACAGCACTTTAAAACAACACAATTTTTCAGAAAATTCTTTTTTTTAATTTTATGATAATGCTATTTTAGCTAATTCTAGAGAATTTCTTGAATGCAATATATGAAGTATTTATAAAACTCATCTATAAATGTATATTACATAAATCTAAATATACTTTCTAAAATATTTCCCCCAAATGTCCTAAATATTTTTGCATTCTTGTTTAAATATATTTTCCTTTCAAATGTATTTTTAAATAAACAAACTAATAATAATGATATCACAGCATTTGTTTTAAGTAAAGGTTATTTTATTACATAGACAAAATGTATTTCTATATTTAAAAAAATACAAATAAAATGTTATTTTTTGTATGTAAAGTTTTTAAAGGTATTAAAATATTTTCACAAATAATACGAAAAATATATTGATATCAAATATGAAGACTTCAATTATATTAAATAAAAAAATTAAAAAATTAAAAAATTAAGAAATGAATAATTGATAATGTGTGTGTATAAATGTCAGATATGACTATCAAAACATATCTGTTTCAAGATACAATAACAGGTCAAATCTGTTGCCAAAAATATGCAAATTGATATAAAAGAATTATTGAAATTTATTAAAGTTATGTTAAATTATTTTCCCATAGAGCAATATTTCTTAACCTTTTGTTTGTATTTATTTCTTTTACCAGTTTACCAACCCCATTGCCCTCTCACATATGATACAAAAAAAGTCTTATGTACAACACAATTTATTGCATAACATTCACAGACTTGTATTAATTTAACATTAACTTAAAATTAACACTACAAATAAATCGAACAAAAGTATTCTACATAATGATAAAGAATTTGTTTTACCTAATAGCAATTTCCTTTCTAGAATTTCCAAATTTCCACACATAGAATACTGAAATTTCTCTTCTGGTTAAGAATTGCTGATATAGCATAATCTTCTAGTTCCTTATAAGAAATTGATATTTTTTAAATGTTAATGAAAAATATTATTATCAAACTGAAGGATTAGTTTTGTTGCAAATAACTTTCACTGATATCTGATTATACTTGATACAAATGGATATTTTCCACTAATTAAAATTTTTACTCCAATATTCCAAATATAAAATTGTTTAGATTTTACAGGCTTTTCAGCTCGTCTTTAGATTTTCTATCTTTTCGTAGTCCTGACTCTACAAATATACAAAAAAAGTTGAGACAACTTATGTTTAATGTTTCTGGAACTTTATATAGATGAAACATTCTGAATTCAAATCCAGCCAAAAGATGTGTTAGAAATAAAGCACCTAAATACACATGGAAATATGTTGATTGGAATCACGGGTAAATAGAAATTCAAGAGATAGATTCAGAAAATCCTTTCTATCAATGGTGATATCAAACCATATAAACTCTGATTGTATCATAGAAACCCCACTGAGAACCTTGTCACCATGTAGTGTATTTAGAGTAAGTTAACTTTGCAGAAACCATCCATCTCAAAAACATACTAGAGAAGGAGTTAACTTTAATAATGCAAGTTGATGAAACATTCAACAATTTTTTAAAAGTAATTTAACCCTTTTAATATCAAACTACCCCTGGTTCTATATGAAGTATTTACATAATTTTATGTATGAACCTTTGTTAAATTATGCTCCAAACATCAAATTATTAACAAGAGAGTTAGTTATTTTACTATATTTCTTGATTGTTTTGAAAATTATTTGAAAATTATAGGCAGTGTATATAACAAAAAGATTAAACCTGGTATATTGAGGTAACTGAGCTATAAGTGCCAACCACTTTGTTGATTAATGATCAGTGCTATTACTCTAGCAATGGTTATCTTTAAAATGTTCAACATTTAATTCCAAAAACAACACAGTTCTATACATCAACAACAACACTACTACATTCGAAATAGAATACTCTAGTGTATTTGAAATAGAATACCCAGCTATATATCTTAAGCATACAATTCAAGTTAAATGTTTCATATAACACCCAAATAGCAAATATATTTTTAGAAGTTTTAGAGTTTTTATAATTTCTATTATAAACAATAAGCATAATATACCTATGTCTTTAATATAAAGTTATATAAATTTAAAGTGTAAAAAACCTAACCATAAATAGTTTCTTTACATAGTAAAATAAATAACATTCCACACCAATTTATATGTATTCAAAATTTAATCAATAAATCAATATATTTTATAAAAATAAAATTATAGAGCAATATATATTTTTTAACAAAAAAATCCCCTTTTTAAAATTCTAACAGTGTTTATAAATGATAAAAGAAGATGGGTACAAACCTAAACTTATATGTATGTGTGTTTACACACACACATTCAGTAATAAGACATATACGCACTCCACACTGTACACCATAATTAATTTTAGCAAGGTAATATTTTCCTAAAGTACTCATGAAATTGTATGAGCCTGTGTGTATGTGTACATATATTTATATATATGTATGTGTATATATATATATATATATATATATATATATATATATATATATATATATATAGTTTTTTAAAAATGCCCACACAAGGTAGTCTTTAGAATATCAATTTAAAATAGGGGGTGCACAGGACAAAAACAATGGAAAAACATATATATATATATATATATATATATATTATATATATATATATTATATATATATATATATATATATATATATATATATATATATATATATATATATGAGCTTGACAGATGTATAAAAATATAAGATGTTTGTTGAATATTTTTTTAGAAATACAAACTAAAAACTTTGGTGAATATCTTTGTGCCTTTCAGCAATGAAGCTATATCAGTCGTGAAAATCCTTAGGGTACTTCGTGTACTCAGACCATTGCGTGCAATCAATCGAGCTAAAGGATTAAAGGTAAGTAATCTCCATTAACATCAACATCATTTAAGTTGAGTTTATACTGAAGCAGGTGGTGGCTTTCTAGATATACATGGATGCTATTTTTATTTGTATGTTTCACAGATGGCCTGATGATTGGGTAGTAGTTAACCAAATGAAATATTAATGGCTTATATTCTATCAGTTATGACTCCATTGAATTTTTTCTTGAATTTACTCTCCATCATACCAATATATCTCTTTTTCTCAATTGGTTGTTGTGGTGTATGGTTGAGGTAACTTCTGCTTCATGCACAACCAATTCCATGTTGCATAGTTGGTTTAGTGGACATGTTTCAGGCCTTCTGCAGGAACAATCTGGAACGTTATGTTTGGTGGGGTGGGTTTGTTGGTTATATATGTGTTCATGCATTTAGCACAGGTGTGGCCAACTTAACTCATCTTGCATTGAAAATTTTTCTGTATGTATGGAGCATCTATTAATATATTTTGATTGCCCATTAAGTTTCTGAAGACACTTGTATCTTAAAATCTAGATTTAGTGTGATGTCTAAGAAGTCTACACTAATAAGGTAATTTTTAACCCTA